>CM031611.1:82501583-82529083 GCA_018398815.1 Conus ventricosus | reverse complement strand
GTCATAGATCTGTTAAAAGGTGGAGAGACGATTCTGCCACAGTCGGGTGTAGAAATAAGAGGAGACACTGTCAACATGTTGGGAGAAGAAACCCTTATATCTTGGATATATGGTTGACAGGAGAGATGACTATAATCTGGATGAGGGTTTAAGAAGAAAAACGGCCACAGTTTGGATACAATATTGACATGATGGGAAAGATTGTCACGATATGGAAATGGGTTGAGAGAATACACTGTTATAACTTGGATATGGGGTTGAGAGAAATAGACTGTTATAACTTGGATATGGGGTTGAGAGAATAGACTGTTATAACTTGGATATGGGGTTGAGAGAATACACTGTTATAACTTGGATATGGGTTGAGAGAATACACTGTTATAACTTGGATATGGGGTTGAGAGAATACACTGTTATAACTTGGATATGGGGTTGAGGAATAGACTGTTATAACGTGGGTATGGGGTTGAGAGAATAACTGTTATAACCTGGGTATGGGGTTGAGAGAATAGACTGTTATAACCTGGGTATGGGGTTGAGAGAATAGACTGTTTATAACCTGGGTATGGGTTGAGAGAATACACTGTTATAACTTGGATATGGGGTTGAGAGAATACACTGTTATAACTTGGATATGGGGTTGAGAGAATACCTGTTATAACTTGGATATGGGGTTGAGAGAATAGACTGTTATAACGTGGGTATGGGGTTGAGAGAATAGACTGTTATAACCTGGGTATGGGGTTGAGAGAATAGACTGTTATAACGTGGGTATGGGGTTGAGAGAATAGACTGTTATAACCTGGGTATGGGGTTGAGAGAATAGACTGTTATAACCTGGGTATGGGGTTGAGAGAATAGACTGTTATAACCTGGGTATGGGGTTGAGAGAATAGACTGTTATAACCTGGGTATGGGGTGAGAGAATAGACTGTTATAACCTGGGTATGGGGTTGAGAGAATAGACTGTTATAACCTGGGTATGGGGTTGAGAGAATAGACTGTTATAACCTGGGTATGGGGTTGAGAGAATAGACTGTTATAACTGGGTATGGGGTTGAGAGAATAGACTGTTATAACTGGGTATGGGGTTGAGAGAATAGACTGTTATAACCTGGGTATGGGGTTGAGAGAATAGACTGTTTTAACCTGGGTATGGGGTTGAGAGAATAGACTGTTATAACCTGGGTATGGGGTTGAGAGAATAGACTGTTATAACCTGGGTATGGGGTTGAGAGAATAGACTGTTATAACTGGGTATGGGGTTGAGAGAATAGACTGTTATAACCTGGGTATGGGTTGAGAGAATAGACTGTTATAACGTGGGTATGGGGTTGAGAGAATAGACTGTTATAACCTGGGTATGGGGTTGAGAGAATACACTGTTATAACCTGGGTATGGGGTTGAGAGAATACACTGTTATAACGTGGGTATGGGGTTGAGAGAATAGACTGTTATAACTGGGTATGGGGTTGAGAGAATAGACTGTTATAACTGGGTATGGGGTTGAGAGAATAGGACTGTTATAACCTGGGTATGGGGTTGAGAGAATAGACTGTTATAACGTGGGTATGGGGTTTGAGAGAATAGACTGTTATAACTGGGTATGGGGTTGAGAGAATAGACTGTTATAACCTGGGTATGGGTTGAGAGAATAGACTGTTATAACCAGGGTATGGGGTTGAGAGAATAGACTGTTATAACGTGGGTATGGGGTTGAGAGAATAGACTGTTATAACCTGGGTATGGGGTTGAGAGAATAGACTGTTATAACCTGGGTATGGGGTTGAGAGAATAGACTGTTATAACCTGGGTATGGGGTTGAGAGAATAGACTGTTATAACTGGGTATGGGGTTGAGAGAATAGACTGTTATAACCCTGGGTATGGGGTTGAGAGAATAGACTGTTATAACGTGGGTATGGGGTTGAGAGAATAGACTGTTATAACCTGGCTATGGGGTTGAGAGAATAGACTGTTATAACCTGGGTATGGGTTTGAGAGAATAGACTGTTATAACGTGGGTATGGGGTTGAGAGAATAGACTGTTATAACTGGGTATGGGGTTGAGAGAATAGACTGTTATAACCTGGGTAGGGGTTGAGAGAATAGACTGTTATAACGGGGTATGGGGTTGAGAGAATAACACTGTTATAACGTGGGTATGGGGTTGAGAGAATAGACTGTTATAACCTGGGTTGGGGTTGAGAGAATAGACTGTTATAACCTGGGTATGGGGTTGAGAGAATAGACTGTTATAACCTGGGTATGGGGTTGAGAGAATAGACTGTTATAACCTGGGTATGGGGTTGAGAGAATAGACTGTTATAACCTGGGTATGGGTTGAGAGAATACACTGTTATAACCGTGGGTATGGGGTTGAGAGAATAGATGTTATAACTGGGTATGGGGTTGAGAGAATAGACTGTTATAACGTGGGTATGGGTTGAGAGAATAGACTGTTATAACTGGGTATGGGGTGAGAGAATAGACTGTTATAACCTGGGTATGGGGTTGAGAGAATAGAATGTTATAACCTGGGTATGGGGTTGAGAGAATAGACTGTTATAACCTGGGTATGGGGGTTTAGAGAATAGACTGTTATAACGTGGGTATGGGTTGAGAGAATAGACTGTTATAACCGGGTATGGGGTTGAGAGAATAGACTGTTATAACCTGGGTATGGGGTTGAGAGAATAGACTGTTTATAACAGGGTATGGGGTTGAGAGAATAGACTGTTATAACCGTGGGATGGGGTTGAGAGAATAGACTGTTATAACGTGTGTATGGGGTTGAAGAGAATAGACTGTTATAACGTGGGTATGGGGTTGAGAGAATAGACTGTTATAACCTGGGTATGGGGTTGAGAGAATAGACTGTTATAACCTGGGTATGGGGTTGAGAGAATAGACTGTTATATAACCTGGGGGTGGGGTTGAGAGAATAGACTGTTATAACTGGGTATGGGTTGAGAGAATAGACTGTTATAACCGGGTGTGGGGTTGAGAGAATAGACTGTTATAACCTGGTGTGGGGTTGAGAGAATAGACTGTTATAACGTGGGTATGGGGTTGAGAGGAAATAGACTGTTATAACCTGGGTATGGGGTTGAGAGAATAGACTGTTATAACCTGGGGTATGGGGTTGAGAGAATAGACTGTTATAACCTGGCTATGGGGTTGAGAGAATAGACTGTTATAAACCTGGCTATGGGGTTGAGAGAATAGACTGTTATAAACCTGGGTGTGGGGTTGAGAGAATAGACTGTTATAACCTGGGTATGGGGTTGAGAGAATAGACTGTTATAACCTGGGTGTGGGTTGAGAGAATAGACTGTTTAAACCTGGGTGTGGGGTTTGAGAGAATAGACTGTTATAACGTGGGTGTGGGGTTGAGAGAATAGACTGTTATAAATGGGTGTGGGTTGAGAGAATAGACTGTTATAACGTGGGTGTGGGTTGAGGGAATAGACTGTTATAACTGGGTGTGGGGTTGAGAGAATAGACTGTTATAACCTGGGTATGGGGTTGAGAGAATAGACTGTTATAACCTGGGTATGGGGTTGAGAGAATAGACTGCTATAACCTGGGTATGGGGTTGAGAGAATAGACTGTTATAACGTGGGTGTGGGGTTGAGAGGGGATGTCACTAGATGGAACCCAAGAAGAAAGAGTCTGGATAGAAGTCGAGAAGAAGCTGTCGTAATTTGATACTGTATTCAGAGAGAGACCGTCATATTATTGAATGTACGGGTGAGAGGAAAGACTGCATTAGAATCCTGGAAAGCATTGAGAAAGAATCTCATACTTTTATTGAATCACGGCTACAAACTAAGTGTGGCTTTATGGGAAAAACTCTTAGTGCCCAAAGTGGAAGACGAGATTATTGTGGATTATACCTGGACAGAGTTGAAGAAGATCAAACTGTGGAATTATAACTCGAGGCTTACACTGGGAAGTAAAGACTTAATGTCGTGGAAAATTACTACTTAACGGCTACAGCTGAATGAGAGTCCATAAATTGGCATGATGCTGCGGTTTGAACATGTGTCACAATCAGTGCGTCAATTTTGACTTGGGCATGGATAGATCTGCATGCCATCTTCAACAACATTGATTTATTTAACATTAGTTGAAGCCTATCGTGACTCTTATCAACTGCAGAATTAAAGTGATTTGCAGTAGAATAAAAGTGAAGAACTGAAGTTAGCGGTATGTTTAGGAGAGGAAATGATACGTTAGAAAAGTTCGATCGAAGACCATGGAAAATCAGTTAATTTGTGTATCCATTTCTTTGTTACTTTGTAGCTTTTAACAAAACAATATACTGAGGAGGTATTAATAAGGAACGCCAAAGCATGATTATCAAACACGGGAATTATTCAACACGTGGGTATCTCGATTCCACTCTCAGACCGGGTCGTGTAATCCGAAGCCCATACTTTAATACTCCTTCACTTTACAGTCAGGTGACTAATTGTACAACGAACCTGGATGACTTGAGGATGAAGATCCTGCATGAAGTACTTCGTCTGTCATGGAATTTGTTTATACTTTTCTTTCGACATGAAACTCAAAAAAGTAAAAGATAAAGAACGAGTGACTACGACGCGAACGTTCAGAGCCATACATGTCCAGGACGTCTAGACGCTCTCGTTAGAAACGCTCTGTCATCCCCCACAATACAGCGACAGCATGATGAGTTAATACTAGAATGAGAAAATTGACATACCTGGGAAAGCCACAAGGACAGGACTTTGGATGAAGAAACACTGACTGACACAGTTCCAGAGTGTTTGTTTCCATCTGTGTAAATCCAAACGAGCGGTCATGGCGTATTAAGCTTTCAACCGCTGTACTTTCGTTTCGTGTAAGTTTGGGCCATCGCCGCCAGCCCTCTAGAAGATGTCGGATGCTATTTGTAGATCAGAGATCATGACTTTAAACAGGAGCTCGATTGTCTGGAGATAGGTGGCTTATCCGGCTGGAAGACATTCTGCTTTCTTTGATCAAAGGTATACAGGGAAGAGATCAATACCTCACCTTGCTTTCGCATTATTCGTCTACTTGAAGTCCCGTCCGGTCGCCAAGGTCTTTGACCACATTCCTGGCCAGAGAACTGTTCAACCGGTTTGACTAGCCTCTCAGGTGACCATGTAGGCCTACTCCTGTTACCTGAGCAGTGCGTCGCATTCCACGTTTTTGGAGAGATTTGGACGAAGTTTGAAGGAGAAATATGAAATCTGTACAAGAATTAACTTGAATGTAAAACTGGTAGTTTTTTAATACGACAAACGTGTCAAGACAAATGCATTTTTTACTAGATTACTTTGGATGTCAGATACTTTAAAAGCAGGATAAGTAGGATTAAACCAAGAACACACTGTTTTGTAAGGGAACTGAAGAACACGTTCAAGACTGAGAAAACACATTTATTCGTTCAACACAAACTTCTGCTGAAAATGGCTCTAGAGTATAAATCGTAGTGAAAGCTATTGATATTAATATCATGACTCGTGTATTATCTCTCTTTTCTATGTCCTCACTGTAAAAGTAATTGTTGTGCTTTGCATGTAACAATTAGATTTTACAGGTTTCTTCTGTGCGTAGTAAACGTTAACTGCCGAAGACGCAGTGTTTCCACTGTCCTTATAACACTGAAAATAAAATTTAAAAAGTATAGCAGCATCAATTCTGCTGTATAGGGAGTATGGCCTAGTGCCTCCACGTAGCGTTTGCCTGCACGCGAACCACCATGTGTGTGCTTAAAACCTGACAGCTTCACACCATCAGCGGCGACGTATGTTGAACAGCCAGCCAACCCGTGAACGGGAGGCAGGCAGAGAGCCAATCAGATCCACAGGAAGTGGTGAATGCCTTCAATGTTCCACAGGAAGTGGTGAATGCCTTCAATGTGCACACTCGAACTCTGGCTAGCGAGAGGGGACGATATTGATCCTAATGCCTCTCCATCATTGCTGTACCACGGCGGCCCTCGGCTGCTTCAGATGCGCGATTGTAGTGACTCGCGTGAGCCGCTAGCGAAGAGGATCAAGACGAAAAGCAGACAGCTGTTAACTCTTCCAAACAACATTCTCTGGTTTGCATCCAAGATGAGGTTGGCAATTTAAAGATCGGAGTCTCAAAGATGCCCAGGCTTTTCTCGTTTTCTTGTGCCTCTTATTACGTGTTTATTTCTTCATCTATCGTTCATTTGTTTATTCATACCTTCTTATGTACTCCGTCGAGCAATGCGATTGGCAGGTATTGTAAAGTCTAAGATTTACAAAATATGTTTTTGCAAGTACAAACGGACACACACGCGCGCGCGCGCGCGCACAACACACACACACGCACGCACGCACGCACGCACGCACGCACGCACGCACACACACACACACACACACACACACACACGCGCACACACAAGCGCGCGCCACGCACGCACGCACGCATGCACACACACGCACGCACACACACACACACACACACAACACACGGCGGATGGATTGAAGGGGGGGGGGGGGAGGATAAGGGACGGCAATGGATGACAGAGACAGACAGAAAGAGGCAGGTTCAAATAAAGAGAAAAAGTATCATCATTTCTTTCATGTCTCATCTCTGTGCGTCCCCCCCCCCCCCCCCCCCCCCGACACCTCTCTCACTCTCTCTGTCTCTCTCTACTCTCTCTCTGATCACTACAACACACGATCCCCTCATCTCTTACCCCTTCCCCTCCACTCCCCCACCCTCCCAGTCCCCCCCCCCCCCCCCCCCCCCCCCCACCGATGTGTTCCAATGTGAAGCACGAACAAGAAGTGAGGAGAAGCAGTACAGTAACATGACGGACACAACTCCCTTGCAGACGTGATGTGCATTCTGTGTCGGCGCTATGTGCGGAGGCGGAACCGCAGGAAGATCGAGGGAGAAGACGAGACAAGAGTGAGTAGAGTAACTGTGACAGTAGATGATGAGGTGCAGAGAGAGAGAGAGAGAGGAGATGATGATGATGATGATAATCTTTATTTCCAAGGGTAACAGATAAGCAAACACATGCTTTTTTTCATCCGGCCCTTGCCCCGTTAAGGGACAATATGACTAGAGAGAGAGAGAGAGAGAGAGAGAGAGAGAGAGAGAGAGACTGATACCATTTCATTGCCATTAGCAAAAAGCCCTATTGGCAAGAGGGCGTCATGATAGGCCTTTTTTTTTTTTGTGGCATCATTGTCGGATCAATGGAGCACCTAAGGCGGTAATTTTCTTTCTTTTTTTTTTTTTTTTTTTTTTTTTTTCCTAAGGCCAAAATCCACCTCTTCATTTTTGGTGCTTCACACTGTCCTCTTCATTTGCCAAAAAAAAAAAACAACCGAAAAAAACAAAAACAATTTCCACTACTATCTTACACACCTGTTTGTTCATTTACAAATGGACACGATTTTGCAGATTTTAATGTTTTGGCGTTTGATACAAAGTGTCTGGGTTTGTTGGTGTTCTAATGTGTGGTGACTGACACACTCACTCTGACAATGTGTTGCTAGTACAAAGAAAACAACATAGATTAAACAAAAGACTTAATTATTTTCTTTCATTTCAGTTTTTCCCACGTTACGAGAGAGAAGGAGAATCATGAGTAGGCCTAATATCTGGTAACAGCCGCAAACAACAGTGACTGAAAAGGAAACTTGCAAAAAACTTCCCTTGTGAAGTTTCGAACACTGTGTGTGTGTGTGTTGTGTGTGTGTGTGTGTGTGTGTGTGGTGTGTGTGAGAGAGAGAGAGACAGACAGACAGACAGACAGACAGACAGAGTTGTTATTAAAAGACAGCGTCCTTCGAAGAAGAGTGTGCACATCATCAGCAGTAATTCTCATTACAATTCACACAGGCCCTATAGCTTGTTCAAAAGTGTTAAAGACTGGTTTTAATTGATCCTGCTGTAGAAACATGGCTGAACAGACAGTAGACATCGTGTTGTCAAACGAAAGAACGGTACTTGGGCTACATCCTCACTGTCGCTCAATACGGAACCCTTCCTCCTTGACACTGAATATGTTGACTCGCCACGGTATTGATTATGACAAAACTGTAGAAAACATGCGTCATACTGTAATACACTTTCACCCCATTTGTATTCAATGTAAATGACGATTTTTTTCCCTGGTAGGCCTACAATCTGCGCTTCTTTTTTTTTTTCACCCCCCCCCCCCCCCCCCCCCCCCATAAAAAAAAAAAAAAAAAAACCGTTCTGTTGCGGGTTTGATCAGGACAAAAGCTTGGCCTTAAAATGACCTGCACATCATTGCCCTGATGCCAGTGTGTGAGGCAGGCAACGATGTCCTGCTGCAACCGCCGCTCCTCGTATGGAACGTGTACAGCCAGGAGCAGATAACCTTCCAAAAGGAGCACTAATAACACGCTAGTGAAAGGAAATTTTAAACGTGGCAGGGAGCAGTGTACAATTAATAACAAGTAAGTAGTGCAACTCGTGCTCCCATGATGAGATAAATTACACTCACGTAGCTCCAGATGATTGCTGATACGACACCCAAATCGCCTAGCCGAGAAATGCCAACACAGAGCACACATAACAAGTAAACAAACATCACTGAACTCCCTGGTGAAGTTTTCATGCAATGAATAGTGTGGTGCAGCCTCTCAGAAAACGTGTTCTGTTGTGGACAGATTTGGCCGCTCAGTAAAACGAAGTGCCCACTTCTGCTACAAAATGAGATGCAACTAAAAAGAATTTTCATCCGTGAAAAACACATTGTTACAGACGAAGTTTCTTTGCGCTAAGCACCAGTTGTTTATCGCCGAAGGTTTTGTACATTGGTCCGAGTGATTGAATCAGCTTATGCGTTTCTTTTCTGCCACCTCAGCTTGTTTATTTATCCCAGACAGTTTACGCACTGCATGACTTCTTCCTTCAATCAGTCAATTCCTTTGATGTTCTGATAATGTTCTGCAACTCCCGAAGCGGACATTTTTAAATCTTCCTTGCTAGGAAAGAGTCGTCTGCTTTCCTTAAGGAAAAGACTACTCTTGACAAAAAGGTATTAACGAAAGAATAGTCTTTGCCCTTTCCGAGTATGTTTAACTAAAATTTGGTGGTGGGGGTGGGGGAATTTCATTATTTTTTGGACAATAATTATGTATAACAAAACAATCTGGTGTTATCACATTGTATGTTTTCTAACCTAAAAGACGTTATGTAATTAGGACTGACACTTTGGAAGGGCCGAGGTACAATGGGTCATCTTTACGTTGAAGGGCGCACACTGATAAAAGTTTTGATAACGTCATGATGCGATGAGATGAAAAACGCTCAGTTTGAAAGCTTTAGGGTTTAGGGTCTCTATACAATGCTACTACTATCAGTTCTGTCCTTATATTAATCAAGATGGCGGGGAGAGGCCAAATGTCACAGGGTTGATGATTGAGCCAGCGTGTACAGGGTTCTTGATTGTTTGAGTCGGCATGTGTAAGTGAATGTGAAGTTATCAAGTTCAACATGTACAAAGTTCGGAAAGAAAAACCCGTTCACAAAGCAATGGAATTTAAACAAAAAAGTGTACTTTAACGACGGCCTAAGTGCGCAGGGGTTGCTTTCCTCTTGCAGACTCTATTTTCATTATTTTTCTTCTTTTTTTTCGGTTTTTTTTTTCCGTTTTTTTTTCTCCCACCCCCATTGTTCAAACCTTGATTTTGCCAGAAGTGCACAGAAATCTCATAGAATGGCTTCATTTTTTTAATGCATAGAAGTGCACAGAAATCTCATAGAATGGCTTCATTTTTTTAATGCATAGAAGTGCACAGAAATCTCATAGAATGGCTTCATTTTTTTAATGCATAGAAGTGCACAGAAATCTCATAGAATGGTTCATTTTTTTGCATAGAAGTGCACAGAAATCTCATAGAATGGCTTCATTTTTTTAATGCATAGTTTCTCTACTCTTTGAACTTAACTGAAAAACTTCGCCACACCGCATTACCAGCATCGCACCATGTCGCTCATTTTCTCTCGCCTGCACAGCATCTGCGGAGGAGCGATGCGGCGACAGATCGAGCGCGTGGCGGCCAAACTGGAGAAGCGAGTGTGAAACTGCAGACGATGTCGTCACGCATGCAGAATGACGTATGAACATGCGCGAGGACAGCGCGCGCGTAGCGGAACTGCAGGCGGAGCAGATGGACCTGGTGCGATCGTTCGCCGACACCCGGACAATGGGTGAGAGAGAGAGAGAGGGAGAGAGAGAAGGGTGCTGGGGACACGGCAAGGAGGAATGACGGGTAGGTGGGGAGGGGTGGGTCGGAGTGGGGGTGGTACGTTGGGGAAAGGGGGGGGGGGGGGGGGTGGGGGGGAGGCGAAGGAGCGGTCAGGTTAGATTCCGGTATGACCTTGTTTTGTGTTACTATGTCACACACTGTATGGACCCTGCTTTGTGTTACAATGTCACACCACTGTATGACCCTGTTTTGTGTTACTATGTCACACCACTGTATGACCCTGCTTTGTGTTACAATGTCACACCACTGAATGACCTGCTTTGTGTTACAATGTCACACCACTGTATGACCATGTTTTGTATTACTATGTCACACCAATGTATGACACTGCTTTGTGTTGCTATGTCACACCACTGTATGACCCTTCTTTGTGTTACTATGTCACACCAATGTATGACACTGCTTTGTGTTGCTATGTCACACCACTGTATGACCCTGCTTTGTGTTACTATGTCACACCACTGTATGACCCTGTTTTGTGTTGCTGTCACACCACTGTATGACCCTGCTTTGTGTTACTATGTCACACCACTGTATGACCCTGCTTTTGTGTTACTATGTCACACCACTGTATGACCTTGCTTTGTGTTACTATGTCACACCACTGTATGACCCTGCTTTGTGTTACAATGTCACACCACTGTATGACCCTGCTTTGTGTTACTATGTCACACCAACTGTATGACCCTGCTTTGTGTTACTATGTCACACCACTGTATGACCCTGCTTTGTGTTACTATGTCACACCACTGTATGACCTGCTTTGTGTTACTATACACATCACTGTGTGACCCTGCTTTGTGTTACTATGTCACACCACTGTATGACCCTGCTTTGTGTTACTATGTCACACCACTGTATGACCCTGCTTTGTGTTACTATGTCACACCACTGTATGACCCTGCTTTGTGTTACTATGTCACACCACTGTATGACCCTGCTTTGTGTTACTATGTCACACCACTGTATGACCCTGCTTTGTGTTACTATGTCACACCACTGTATGACCCTGCTTTGTGTTACTATACCACATCACTGTGTGACCCTGCTTTGTGTTACTATGTCACACCACTGTATGACCCTGCTTTGTGTTACAATGTCACACCACTGTATGACCCTGCTTTGTGTTACTATACCACATCACTGTGTGACCCTGCTTTGTGTTACTATGTCACACCACTGTATGACCCTGCTTTGTGTTACTATGTCACACCACTGTATGACCCTGCTTTGTGTTACTATGTCACACCACTGTATGACCCTGCTTTGTGTTACTATGTCACATCACTGTATGACCCTGCTTTGTGTTACTATGTCACACCACTGTATGACCCTGCTTTGTGTTATTATGTCACACCACTGTATGACCCTGCTTTGTGTTGCTATGTAACATCACTGTATGACCCTGCTTTGTGTTACTATGTCACACCACTGTATGGCCCTTTGTCTTACTATGTCACACCGCTCTATGACCCTTTGTCTTACTATGTCACACCACTGTATGACCCTGCTTTGTGTTATTATGTAACACCACTGTATGGCCCTTTGTGTTACTATGTAACACCACTGTATGACTCTGCTTTGTGTTGCTGTCACACCGCTGTATGATCCCACTTTATGTTTCTTCATGGCGCCTTTATTTGACCCTGCTTTATGTCATTGTATGACGGCTGAACTGTGTTACATCATGCCTCTCTATATGACTCTGCTTTGTGTTAGGCCTAGCCCATGACACAACCATATGACCTTGGTTTGTGTTTTCCATGTAACACCACTATAAAGACTCTGTGTTACTACATAACACCGCTTTATGACCCTTTCTGACAAGACTGTGCTTTGTGTCACTATATTACACAACTACCGTATGTGACGTATGTGACTCTGTTTTTGTGTCATTACGTAACACCACCAAATGACCGTGCTTTGTGTTACGACACCATATATATATAACATTGCTTTGTGCTACCTCTGATGCCACTCTTCAGCTGTGATTTGTGTTACGGTGTTACGCCTCTACATGCCCCTCCCTTGTGCGACTGTGTGACGTAATTATTGTACCCTGCTTTGTGTCGCTGTATGACGGCACTGTCACGCTGTTTTGTTACTCCATGACACCGCTATATATGACCCTACTTTATGCTACTGTGTGACGCCACTATGACCCTGCTTAACTGTATGACTCCACTAAATCACCCTGCTTTGTGCTACTGTGTGCCGCCACTATGACTCTTGCTTTGTGTTACTGTGTGACGCCACTATGACCCTGCTTTGTGTTACTGTATGACGCCACTATGACCCTGCTTTGTGTTACTGTGTGACGCCACTATGACCCTGCTTTGTGTTACTGTATGACGCCAATATCACCCTGCTTTGTGTTACTGTATGACGCCACTATCACCCTGCTTTGTGTTACTGTATGACGCCACTATCACCCTGCTTTGTGTTACTGTATGACGCCACTATCGACCCTGCTTTGTGTTACTGTATGACGCCACTATGACCCTGCTTTGTGTTACTGTATGACGCAACTATGACCCTGCTTTGTGTTACTGTGTGACGCAACTATGACCCTGCTTTGTGTTACTGTATGACGCCACTATGACCTGCTTTGTGTTACTGTGTGACGCAACTATGACCCTGCTTTGTGTTACTGTATGACGCCACTATGACCCTGCTTTGTGTTACTGTGTGACGCCACTATGACCCTGCTTTGTGTTACTGTATGACGCAACTATGACCCAGCTTTGTGTTACTGTGTGACGCAACTATGACCTGCTTTGTGTTACTGTATGACGCAACTATGACCCTGCTTTGTGTTACTGTGTGACGCAACTATGACCCTGCTTTGTGTTACTGTATGACGCCACTATGACCCTGCTTTGTGTTACTGTGTGACGCAACTATGACCCTGCTTTGTGTTACTGTATGACGCCACTATGACCCTGCTTTGTGTTACTGTGTGACGCAACTATGACCCTGCTTTGTGTTACTGTATGACGCCTCTATGACCCTGCTTTGTGTTACTGTGTGACGCAACTATGACCCTGCTTTGTGTTACTGTGTGACGCCTCTGTGACCCTGCTTTGAATTACTGCCAGTATCACTATCAGTCCCTGTTGTGTGTGATTGTATAACATCAATATATAACCCAGCCATGTGTGACTAATACGTCACTGCATGACCCTGCTAATATGTAGTAGAAGTAGTAGTAGTTAGTAGTAGTAGTAGTAGTAGTAGTAGTAGTAGTAACAGCAGCATTGCATGACACCACTATACAGCCCTGATTTGTGTTACTACACAATGCCACAACATGACCTCGCTTTGCGTTGCAGTATGACGTCCTAATACGACACTTTTTGTTGGTACTGCGTGACGTCACTCGATGACACCCCCCCCCCCCCTCTCTCCAAAACTCTGTGGACAGGTGGACCGCTACACACGCATGCTGGACGACAACAAGCTGGACATCCTGTCCCGCATGGACGCGGAGCGGCAGCAGATGGAGCGCGTGCTGCAGTCCCGCCTCAGCGACCTTCATCAGCAGGTCAACCATGACCAGCAGCAGCTCCTCAGGCAGTTGCAGGCCCTCGTCAAGCCTCCCAAACCCCCCGCCCCTCCTCCTCCTCCTCCCCCGTCCGCCCCGTCTCCCGTCACCACCCCCACCACCGCCCCCAGTGTCCCCATCCAGACCACCTCCACTCGCTTTCCAATGCCGTGGCCTCAACCTCCGGGCCCAAGGTCAAGGTCACCGTCGTCACCGCCTTCCGGTGAATCCAAGTCAGAGAAGGACGCTGGGGAAGTGACGCTGGACGTGGGTCGGTTGGCGATGACGTTGGTTGGTTGTTTTGAGTGGGGCTTCTTTCATTGTTTCTCCGTGTTACTGTATGACACCACTAATGCGGCTAATTTGGTGTGGTGAATGGTTTTTTCGTGCCTGTTGGCGAATGTTGAAACGTATGTGGATATCTTTTTTTGAGCATGGTGAACATTTACGAGACTGATGAGTAACAAGCTGCGTTTGATGTAGCCTGCAAGTTCACTTACCTGATCTTACTTACAAGTATGAATGATCTGTGAGGTACACAGTCAATTCCTCAGATTCTTCCCTGTGTCTCCGCCCCTCTCGTTCTTCAAGTTTTTCTATCTGCATTTGGTATACTGAATTCAAAACAATAATTTCTGCTGATTCTGTTGAAGAAAAGGGAACACTTTCCACACACACACACACACACACACACACACACACACACACACACATTTTATTGTTCCAAGCCAGTTAATGACTATGGAGAATGCTCAGTCATTATTAGGGAAATTTGTGTATGATTGTTTTGTTCTTCTATGATAACCATATTGTGTCTCATAAACCCTGAGGTTTCATGACAAAAAAAAATCTATTCACACACACACACACACACACACACATATGTACACACACACACACACACACACACACACACACACACACATCACACACACACACACACACACACACACACACACACACACACACACACACACACACACACAAGAGAGACGAGAGACACACACACACACACACACACACAGCAGACGGAAGAGAAAGAAGACCAAACAGACAGACGATGAGTGGGTGGGAACACAGCCACCCGGAAGAGACCCGTCCACACCCGAGATAGAGACATGTGTCAATAATAATTATGCTCTAACGTACAAGACCTTTATAATACAAGACCATTGTGAAACAACTACAATGTTGACTCATGCTACATTATAAAGAATGTGAACACACTACACATGTTGACTCATGATTACATTAATACATAGTACACATTAGGATGTAGTTAGTACTCATTACAGCCAGTACACATCATGTAACAGAACATATTTAGATGCATTGCACATAATGATTCGACGCACATTCATGATTGCACATTATCATGCAGTGCACATTATATGGCAACAAAATTCCCGTGGATGATGCAAACTTTTATCGTATTAACAACAGAGAAAGAGAAGAGAGAGAGAGAGAGAGAGAGAGAGAGAGAGGAGAGAAACAAGTAGTGGGTAAAGAGGGATGAGGTGCAGCGGCAATGTGTGTGGGTGTGTTTTTGTTTGTTATGCGAGATCACTCAATTCCATTCCATCCCGTTCATCTCTGTGTGTGCTCTTATCCTCACCTCTCCCCAACTGTAACTCCCAAATCCCCCTCTCCCCCTCATTCCCTACAGCTCACTGCATTTCTCTGTGTGTATTTCTGTCTGTTGCATGCCTGGATGTTTTCTAATCAAGAAAGACATGACTAAAAATGACGAAGGCGAGAGGAGTTGGCGGGCCAGGAGGAGAGGAGAGGAGAGGAGGGGCATTCTACGAGTTTGACCAAGACGACACTAACGATAAATCAACAAATGAAAATGACAGTGACGATCTCTTTAATTCTGTCACAACTGTGTCTGCTGCCCTCACAAACCTACAGTCCACCAGAACATCCAGCTGTTTACCTATGTGTGCGTGGTGTGTGTGTGTGTGTGTGTGTGTGTGTGTGTGTGTGTGTCATTGTATGATTGTCAGACAGCCTTCAGACTATGATTGTACTGCTATATTGCCTTGGTCTCGCATGTGCCATTCCACCTCAAAACACCACCAAGAAGACACACACACACCACAACACACACACAACACACACACACACACACACACACACGGACATGCGTTCACAACATCGTGAATATTACACTTTTCATGTTTGGCAGCTTGTCCACACATACCAGTCACTCCCATCTATGTACAAATCCAAGACCACTGAGTACATCTCTCCTTTGTGTGCATATATATATATATATATATATATATATATATATTATATTACACACCATAGCCTTTCTGATGTCCAACAGTCTTCTTTATCCTGGATTTCATTCTGAATGGATGGTGAGATACATTACCTTGTTCTGTAAATACTTGTATTAGTCATGTAATCATTGAAACTATCAAGGGGTTAACCAATTGATGTGGGACAAGGAGGTGAGGAAGGTGAGGGGGTGGGGGAAGGGGGTGGTGATCTTGCTCTTGTGAAAATGGCTGTAGGGGGGGACTGGGCAGAGGGTGTTGAAGATTAGCGATTTCGTAAATGAATCCAAACGCACAATCAACCAACAAGAGCAGAAAGCAGATGGACTCGTTTCGGGGGCAGGGGTGGTGGTGGGGAGATGTATGAATAACCCATAATGAACGGCAAATAAAAATAATCAAGAAAAAAAAAAAAAACCACTGCACTAAAAAAAAACTGGGAGAAGTACGGGTGGGGCCAGAAATTGGGAGTGGGAGGAGAACCACCAATGCACACAACATTGATGAACAACAAATCAAGAGATGTAGAGAAGGGAGGAATAGGACAAGAGGCAAGGAGGTAGGTGGGACTGCGGTTGGGGTGTCACTGACATTACAATTTGTTTTCAGTGAGAAGGTGATGAAGTGAGGGTTGGATGAATATATGGCATAGGGGAAGGGGGGGGGGGGGGGGGGGGGGGGGGGGGGGGGGATTCGAGGCTGTGGCATTAGTTTACCATCTGAAAATGATACAGAACATCTGGCAATTTGGGGGAGGAAGGAGGGGAGCAAAGGGAGGAGAAATGGGGGACAAACAAAGTGAAAATCTTCAACAAAACAAAAGCACAACATAGTGAAGGGTAAGACAACTGTCCAAAAACGGATGACTGGGAGCAAGAAGGAAGGGAAGGGAAGGGGGTGGGGGGGGGGGGGGGGGTGTGTGTGGAGGGAGAGGGACACCAAGACTCGATTTTTTTTTTTTCAGTTCGGTTGTCAACCCTCTTCCCTGCCAACTCTGCTCACTCCATTTCCTTATTTTTGTTTCGTGTTATTTTGACAACTCTCTGTATCCCAACCTTTCATCCATCAAGTTCTCTGAATTTCAGCAGCCGCCGATTTTTGTGTTTTGTCAATAAATGATGGAAAATATGTCTGTGAAAGAAATGTTAACCTGTGTGAATGTGTATAAGTGTGTGTGTGTGTCGTGTGTGTGTGTGTGTGTGTGTGTGTGTGTGTGTGTGTGTGTGCGTGCGCACGTGCGTGCATGTTTGTGTGTGTGTGCATGTATGCACATGCGCATATTCAATTATGTATCTGTGGTTCAAATGTGAAACAGCCGTGAATAATGTGTGATCAGTTATCACGGTTCGACAAAGAAAGAAAAAAACAGAAGTGTAACTTCATGTTGCCTCTATTTATTAATTTCTTTTCAATAACATGTTCATTTCATCGCAGTTTTAAAGCATACAATCGACACAATTACGCAAAACAGCAGACACTTTCACACACACACACAGATGCGTATATAAACAACACACACACACACACATACATATTCCTCTTCCCCTCTCTCCTCCAACCCCTTTCCACCCCTCTTACTAAAAACAAATTCCACTGGAGTATTACTTCTCCAAGTCCCCACCAGGTCACAACATTCCCTTCTCTGAACAGGAAGAACACAGGTCAACACAGTAAAAATAGTCACTTCCATCTTGCCCATACATGCACCGGCCTACCAAACCAGAATCACATCCCAAAGAATGCGTTCGTCTTCAGAACCTTCCAGTGAACCTCACAGGAAGAATCACTTAACAATTCTCTGTCACACGCATACATGTACAAAGAGTATATTCAATGCCCACACCAAAAGCATAAGTGCTTAAAGAAATATAAGCCTGAAGGGACCAGTACTGCCATCAACAAAAGCCGTTTCAGTCAAAGACAGCTCTCTGGGTATGTTTCCCTTGTGTCTGTTTTCAGACAAGTCACAGCATGATTGGATATCACAGGCCGTTTATCATCGCAGCAGCTAAATGTGAAACTGAAACAAGTGCGGGCTCTCAGCTTCACTTGAACACACACACACACACACACACACACAAATGGGCAAGTACTACGGCTTGACAGCAGTGTTTCAAAATGGAATTGGGTCATGCAAATTTATTGCTTAGCTCTCTCAGCACGTACGTTAGGATGCCACAAAGAAGAACAAAACGTCATCGTTTTTTGTACTCTCAACTTGAGTCCATCCTGCAATTCATGCAGTTCTAGCTTTAAAAGAATTAAAAAACAGAGCTTGCTTTATTGAACCCGAGCTGTTCAGCATGTAAAGGGCGGCAACTCTACAACAGCATGAACGCACAGGAAGACTGTAGTGGCTAGCTTGCTTGTGTCCCTTCACATGGTAGCGCAGGCACTTCCTGCACATTGCATGTTTGCATTCAATGTCCTCGCTGCCAACAGCTGGGAAGCTATGCCCAGTACCACAAGACTCATGGCATTGGCAATGTGATGGCTTCAGCCAGACAGAGCTGTGTGCAAAGGAACTGGAGTAAGCAATGTGGGAGTAATGTACAACACATGCAGCAAAATCAAACACACACACACACACACACATGCACGCACACACATGCAAATGCCAAGGCAAACACACACACATATACACACCACCACACAATACTCCCTCACACTCACACTCCAACACCATCAGAACGTCCAATCCCTCCCTATCAAGGCCAATCGCGCACACACAACAAACACACACAAACACACACACAAACACACACAACACACACACACACACACACACACACACACCACCCACCCTCACTTCACCCACCACTCCACCAAAGGATCCACACCATCTTGCACAGGCTTCACGATGTCATGCACCATGGGAAAGAACAGTGTGTCTCTGATCAAATACTCCCTGCCGGCATCCCGGAAAGCCCGGCGGATGCGATCCCTCACAGTCCGGGGCTGCTCCCAGTCGGTCTTGGTCGAGTCCGGCGGCAGGTCGTGCTGGGCGAACGACAGCTCCGGCTGCAGCAGGACGAAGGTGTCGTCGGCACGTGGGCGTAGCGGGGAGTTAGAGGGCGGGTAGAAAGGGGCGAAGGTGGTGATGAAGAAGGTGATGCGGTTGAAACTCGAACACCCAGCCCCGTTTGTCCAGGTAGGACTTGTCCATGCACCGGACACCCAGGGGGTCCAGGTCTGACAGGGTCTGCAGAACGCGACGAACACCTTTGCCAAACTCCTGAAGAAAAAAAAAGATTCAATTTAAGACACTTGAAAACAAAACAACTACTAAATATATTTATAGAGCATATATGTAGAAGTAGTAGCAGCAGTAGTAGCGGCAGCAGCAGCAGCAGTGACAGAGATAGCACTGGATTATGGTCAGTAGTAGTAGTAGAATCATGCCGTTTGTCAATCTCCTAAGATACTACAAGTACTTTACCACACATTTTCAACGCAGTATCTACCATGACTTACAGAGGCCTATGCATGAGGACAGTCCTTGATGAATGGACAATGCGGAAATATTTTGTCATTTGTCAGTATTTTGTCTTGGTATCCCCCCACCCCCTTCCTAGTTCACTCACCTCTCCATAAGTGCTCTCATTTGCACCATCCCTTTCTGCCCCCCCCCCCCCCCCCCCCCCCCCCCCATCCCAGGTTCCGGCCTGAAGTGAAGAGCATCAGTCATTCCATCCCTCCAACAACAGTCCCCATGAACTGCCGGGTCCAGACACTTGGACATCAACGACATGGCAGTGGAGGAGGAGTCCCAAGCAGAAGCACCCTGGGGTTACCATAGAAATGACATACTCCATACAACTGGGACCACCATAAACATGGGAACGCATACAGCTGGAGTTTCATGAAAATGGAGAGACTCCATAAAATGTTAACACCACACAATTGGGATCACCTTTTAAAAATTGTTCCACTCCACAAATGAGTCACCATAAAATAACACCACCACACAGTAGGGCACCATGAAAATGCTGACACCATACAACTGGGGTCACTATGAAAATGGTCACACCACACAGTGGTGGGGGGGGGGGGGGCATTATAAATGGTAACAAATCAACTAGTACCACCTTCAAGATTGATGCCACCACACAAATGGGGTCATCATAATATAGCAACACCACACAACTGGATTCGCCTAAAATGAGAATATTGTACAATAGAGGTAACCAAAAAGTGATCACACTCTGCAACTGGGGTCACCATAAAGGATAACACCACACAACCGTGGCTGCCTTAAAATTTAATGTCACACAACAGTGGTCACCATAAAATGATGAAACCCTGCACTGGCCTCACTGTAAAGTGATACCTCCACATGATTGGGGTTACTTTGAAAATGGTAACTCCACACAAGTGGGATGACCATAAAATCATGATCGCCACACAATTGGGGTCACCATTAAAATGGACAACGCCACACAATTGGGGTCACCATAAAATGATGACGCCACAAAATTGGGGTCACCATAAAATGGCAAGACACAAACTGACGTCACCATAATGGTACATCCACAACGCTGTCATCCATAAATGGTAACACCACACAACCAGGTCACCAAATAAATATGTAACACTCCACCACTGCATCTTCATCAAAACGGAATCCTCACAACTGAGGTGATCGTGAAATGGTATAACCACAATAACTGGGGTCACAAACAAAAATGGAAACAGCACACAACTGGGCCACCATTATACAGGTCACCATAGAGATGGGAACACCACAGAACTAGGTCACCTTGAAAATGGGAGCACCACAAAGCATTGGTTCACCACAAAAATTGGGCTCACCTTTGAAACAACTTTCCTAAGAGCTGTGTCACCATACAATAATCACCCTAAGACTGAAAACATCATAAAAGTCGGGTTGCCATAAAACAGGTGATTAAAAAAATGGGGACATGACACAAACAGGAGAGACCATGAACGCAGATCACAGAGTGAGACAATCCCTTTGGTAATTCAATGACTGACAAGGACGTTTGCACACAGACAGATAAGGATGCTGCGAAGACCTATTTTATTTTTGAATTTTGAGACGGCACCATAGGCAACCATCCATGATTAGTGCAGGCACCATTCACCTGAGGACTAGCACCATAGTGTTGGTCAGGCACTACTCACCTGAGAACTGCACCATAGTGTTGGTAAGGCACTACTCACCTGAGTTGGTCAGGCACTACTCACCTGAGAACTAGCACCATAGTGTTGGTAGGACTTACTCACCTGAGAACTAGCACCATAGTGTTGGTCAGGCACTACTCACCTGAGAACTAGCACCATAGTGTTGGTCAGGCACAAATCACCTGAGAACTAGCACCATAGTTTGGGTCAGGCCCTACTCACTGAGAACTATTTAGCATAGTGTTGGTAAGGCACTACTCACCTGAGTTGGTGGGGCACTACCACTGAGAACTAGCCCCATAGTGTTGGTAAGGCACTACTCACCGAGAACTAGCACCATAGTGTTGGTCGGGTTTATTACTCACCTGAGAACTACACCATAGTGTTGGTAAGGCACTACCACCTGAGTTGGTCAGGCACTACTCACCTGAGTTGGTCAGGCACTACTCACCCGAGAACTATAGCATAGTGTTGGTCAGATATTACTCACCTGAGAACTAGTAAGTAGTGTTGGCCCAGGTATTATCACCTGAGGACTAGCAGCATAGTGTTGGGTCAGGCACTACTCACCCTGAGAACTAGCAGCATCGTGTTGGTCAGGCCCTACTCACCTGAAAACTAGCACCATAGTGTTGGTCAGGTTTACTCACCTGGAACTAGCACCATCGTGTTGGTCAGGTATTACTCACCGAGAACTAGCACCATAGTGTTGGTCAGGTATTACTCACCTGAGAACTAGCACCATAGGGGTTGGTCAGGTATTACTCACCTGAGAACTAGCACCATAGTGTTGGTCAGGAATTTATCACCTGAGAACTGCACCAAAGTGTTGGTAGGTATTACTCACCTTTGAACTGAAACCATCGTGTTGGTCAGGTATTACTCACCTGAGAACTAGTAGCATAGTTTTGGGTCAGGTATTACTCACCTGGGGACTAGCACCATAGTTTTTGTCCGGAAATTATTACTCCCTGAGAACTAGCAGCCTAGTTTGGTCAGGTACTACTCACCTGAGAACTAGTGGGCATAGTGTTGGTCAGGTACTGCTACCCTGAGAACTAGCAGCACAGTATTGGTCAGGTATTGCTCACCTGAGGACTAGCACCATAGTGTTGGTCAGGTACTACTCACCTGAATAATAGCAGCCTAGTTTTGGTCAGGTTTATTACTCACCTGAAAAACTAGCATCATAGTATTTGTCCAGAGACTGCTCACCCTAGCACTTGCTCCACACCCATCGCTAGGTACTTCTCACCAGGGGACTGACACCTTGGTTTGAGGCCAGGTACTTAACTGGGTACTGTTTTAAATCACTAAATGATGGGCAGGTACCCACCTGGGGATTATCACCATACAGGTGGCCAGGCAACAGAAACAGGAATCCATCCAAACCGAGCTCCTGGCACACCAGGTGACTTGAGGAACATGGGCACACTCCTGCACAATTGGGAAAACATCAGCACATTAGTGAGGAACATTGACACATCAAAATCACTTTACAATCAAGGAACACGGCAATATTCCATCACAGCTGAGGAACACTGACACATCACATCACAAATTTAAGAAACACGGCACTTGGCAATATTCCATCACAGCCCAAGGAACATAGACAATATTCTGTCATGATTGAGGAACATTATAATTTTCCTGCAAAATTGTATGACATTCGTAATATCCTGCAAAATTGTATAACATTAGTAATTTTCCTGCAAAATTGTATGACGTTAGTAATATTCCTGCAAAATTGTATGACATTTAGTAACATTGCTGCCAAATTGTATAACATTAGCAATATTCCTGCAAAATTGTTATGACTTGCAATATTCCTGCAAAAAATGTATGACATTCGTAATATTCCTGCAAAAATTGTATGACATTAGTAGCATCCCTGCAAAATTATATGATTTAGCAATATTCCCGCAAAACTGTATGATGTTGGTAACATTCCTGCTCAGTTATGTAACACTTTGGAAATACTCCTCACGACTAAAGAACACTGGTTTTATTCCTGTTTAGAAACTTTTGGGAATATTCTTGCTTAATTAGAGATATTGGTATCATTCTTGCACAATTGAGGGAAAACTGGCAATATTTCTGCACCCCTGAAGATTTCTTGCAAAAATCCATCAAACTGAATGGAAAAAAAAACAAACCAACAAACAAACAAAAACAAAACAAACACATCACTCAACAACAACAAAAAAATTTACTGGCTAACTTGAACTGCTCGACTCAAACAAGGGTTTCATCCAGGAGGTGTTACTACAAGCACACTAGTCCATATGTGCTACACCACATCTGCCAGGGCAAGGTGCTAGTCTAAGCAGGGTTTACAGTGAGGTTTACTGATCCAGGAGGTGTTACTACCAGCACACTAGTCCATGCGTCACACCACATCTGCCAGGGCAAGGTGCTAGTACTCTAAGCTGGGTTTACAGTGAGGTTTAAATCAATAAACATGTGGCTAAATAAATAAGGAACTCAAGGGCTCATTGCCAGGATTCAGCAGGAGCCTGACCTAAGCGTTACTCCTACAAGGTTTCAGTAGCTGGCTAACTGAGACTGTGTCACGACTGTATCATTACGAAATTAACTCTAAAAAGAATTGTTAAAGAGGTCACCAAACAACTGGGACAAACCATTGCCTTGTGATTTGTTTGTATACCTGTTGTTTGGCGGACTCACAAACAATTCTTGTTGTTTGGCGGACTCACAAACAATTCTTGTTGTTTGGCGGACTCACAAACAATTCTTGTTGTTTGGCGGACTCACAAACAATTCTTGTTGTTTGGCGGACTCACAAACAATTCTTTTTAAAAATTTGTTTCAGTTTCTGCCTGCAGTCAGCTTACTTTGAAACTATCATTAGCAAAAAGCAGGGGGGTGGAATGAGGTCACAGGGAGCATATGTGAAATACGTGCATGTGTGTACATGCATGTGTGCACATGCCTTGCATAAATGCTGACTTGCAAGCTTGCATACAATGCATGCATGCGCACAAGCATCTATGCCACTGTGACAGCGATCTGTATCTGCCTGTGGACATACACTGTGTGGAGTGCCAGTTCCAAGGATGGCAACTGTCTCACTGTTTGAAAAACAAACTGATTAGAAAAAGAGAAAGAAAATCTGAGAGAAAAAACAACAACATAGGAATACCAGTTCAGATGATAGTGACTGCCTGATTGCTTGACAATTTGAAAAAAAAAACAACTAAAAACAAACAAACAAACAAACAAAGAACAACGCATGGAAACAAACAAAGACCACACGAAACAGAATTAAACAGAAGATCAAATTATGCAAAACTGGTCTCTCTAAGCTTTTCCTTCCTCCCTGCCTTCCAAAGAACTTCACAAACCCCTTTCTTCATTTCTCTGCTACAAGGGACAAAACTGGCCAGTCATGATTATCTCTTTTTATTTTTTAAGCTACGTTGTATCCCTTGTCCTGGGATGCCTTCACATCACACAGTAACTGGAGTTCATATTCTTAATATCTTTGTGCTTTTTTTTAATTTTTTATTATTTATCATATCATTATTATTATTATTATTACTATCATCATCATCATTATTATAATGATTATTATAATCATCATTATTTTTAAAAAAAATATCAGAAATGGTGCCATTGACATCCTAATCAGAGACTTTTTAAAGAAAATGCCTACATGGATACATGTGTATATCGTCACATGACTTTAGAAAATACTGACAACACTCACAGCACCACCTATATAGCGGCTACTTTCGTGGAAAAAAACACACACCAAAAAAATGCTCGCAAACATCATTTGCACACAGGAACATCACCAGTTACAACACAGAACCCCTGAACCAATCAATCAATCAACAACAGGAATGGTGAAATCAGACCAAAGAGCAAAAACAAAGGACATTTTTAAGGCTGCTGTTCAAAGTGTCCTTGCTGTTCTAAGCTGAACCAGCCCTGATGTGGCCCTCTGCGGTCGGCTGGGCTATAAGCAACATTATCTTATCTTATCTTCTAAGCTGAAGAGGAAGGGTAGCTGATTTGAGGTTTGTGGGCCGCAAACAGAGAAAAGGGGCAGCAGATTGTCAACTGCTCTTTTTATCTTTCTTTCTTTCTGCGTACGCAGGCTGATACTCCTGTGGACACTGCCTGTATAGACAGGCAGTGGAGTTTTGTGGTATGACCGTTTTTTTTATCCCGCCATTAAGGCAGCCATACTCCATCTTCGGGGAAGGTGCATGCTATGTGTATCTTGTCCTCCATACCAACGGCCAAACTGGCCTTCTCTTCCAAAAGTTGCTAATGGGATTTTACGTGTGTGCATGATGTTGTGCGTGCATTCACACACGGAACTTCGGTTTATAGTCTCATTCGAAGGACCGTACGGGGAACGGAGTCTGAACCAATGTTAACTCCGAGGGAAAAATCCCCCTGTACCGAAATTCGAACCCGCAACCCCAGGATCATGAATCCACCGCTCTACCAACTGAGCTTCTGGCCCCCAGTCAACTGTTGAAGTCTGGGGACTGGAAACAGAGTAGATCTGACATGGATTGTAAGAGAACTGGACGGGGTATAAAGGTGAAGACAGTCACAGATGTAGGAAGGGATTGAGATGTGAGGGCATTTATACCAGACAATGTGAACTTCACACTTGGTCCTTAGTATGACAGGTAGGCAATGGAGAGACTGCAAGAAGAGGGTGGTCATATATAATGTGTTCTGATCATTCCTTTTAGGACCAAATGAAAATTGGAATCAGAACTATTGAACATAAGTCATAACCATAATCATCAAAATCAATAAATCATGCAGTGTAAATACCATTGAACAAAATGAACAGCTTAACAAAAATCATGTTTACAAAATATTTTCATGTTCCTCTTTTTTCTTTTTTCAAGAAAGTAAAATAAACAAAATTCCACCAATTGTTCAGGATATACTTCAATAATTTAAAGACCAATATAGAAAATTTAAAATTACATTGTATGCAAACAAGCTATAGAGTTCCTTTGTAAAACACATCCTTATCTTTCGCACAGTAAAATCAACTAAGACTCTTAAACAGAAAACGCACGAACACACACACACACACACACACCACACACACACACACACACACACTCACTTTCTCTCTCTCTCTCTCTCTCTCTAAGATACTCGGAGAGAAAGACAAAGAGAGAGACAGACTTACAGACGAACAGACTGAGACAGAGAGAGACAGACAGGCAAAATCAGAGACAGACAGAATGACAGCAGACAAACAAATACAGAGAGGCAGACAGAAACAGATAGAGACAGACAGATAGAGAGATGTAGACAGACAGACATACAGATAGACAAAGATGGATTAACAGCTCGGAAAACTAACCTGAATACATTCTCTTCTGCGAATTGTTCCCCGTCACATGAAAAAAAAAAGTCACAAAAATGTCACAGTTGTAGAAACACATTAATTGTCGTTGCTGTTGTTGCTGATGATGATGATGTTGCTCTTGGTGTTGTTGTTATTGTTGCTGTTGTTGTTGTCACAATCAAAGTAATAAATAAGGTGTGCATGCGTGCATGTGTGTGTGTGTGTGTGGTGTTTGAATGAAAAGACATTGCAAAAATTCCAGGAAAAACAGTACCCACAGTCACAGTTCAATTCATGTGTTTCATAACTCAACCAGTCACTGTGGGCCATATCAGGGCTGTCATCTCATGATGAACACAACAAAAATGACATTTCAAAGATGATAAAGAATTCAAAGTGCTTTATCATCCTAAGAACACAGTAACACAGTGATATTGTAACGATGGGAAAGAATGAAGACAAATTCATCATTTTCCTCATTATCTGTATCATCATGGAGACTGAGTTTATATATATATGTCATCAGTTTTTCCCATACATCTGCAGATATCAGTCTGTACATTCTGCCTTAATTATAAATACTAAGAGTAAGATGAATAACAACAACAAAATTCTGTTCATTTGTATTGCATGCCGAACAGTTTAATGCCTGCGTCAGTAATATCTATTTCCACTTGTAAATATGTGCGCACGCGCACACACACACACAACACACACACACACACACACACACACACACACACACAGAACAACCAACAAATGTTGCAACAACACACACTCAAAATGAAACTGAAACTGAACCACATAATCAAAGTGAGACACACATTCTGAGAGACACAAAGAGAGAAGAGGGGTGGGGTGGGGGAGAGGGACAGACAGACACACAG
>CM031611.1:82494083-82496583 GCA_018398815.1 Conus ventricosus | reverse complement strand
TCTTTTCTCAGGGGACTAATTGAAGAGTTGACATTCAATTTTGAGCGGACATATTTCCAGAAGCATTTAGGATTCTTCTTACTATTTTTTGCAATTTTATGCTCATAGTCTCTTTTCGCTTTTCTCACCTCTCTAGAACATTCATTTCTTAACTTAATATAATTTTGGTAATCTATACCATCTTGTGTGATCAAAAATCATTTTATATAAATTGTACTTTTTTTTTTATTTTCTTTAATACAGATTTCCTCATCCACTTTGGTCTTAAATTCTTGTTGCCTTTACTTCCAATTTTGGGTATATATAAATCCACTGCTTCTTGAATTTTATTTCTTATATTTGACCAACATGTTTCCACGTCTAAACTATCTAACTCAGTCCAGTCAACCTTTCTAAGATCCTCTCTCATTTTGTTGTAGTTCCCTCTTGCATAATTATATTTATGATGTTTGCTTTGCTTATCACAGTCATCAATTGCGATATATACATCAAATATCAACACATCATGATCGCTTTTCCCAACTGGACTGTGGTGTTCAATGTCAGATATCAGGTTATCGTCGTTTACAAGAATCAAATCAATCAAGCTAGGTTTTTGTCCTGTTCTTCTTCTAGTTGGACTGCGAACAGACTGAATCAGATATGTATCATTAACTGCTTCCACAGCACTTCGTTTTCCCTCGAGGGTTCTTGCCAGTTTATTTTTGGATAATTAAAGTCTCCCATTATACAGACGTGATCGAACTTTTTAATAATATCTGAATGTAAAATATCCAAAAGTTTAGTATCATTCTCAGCATATGAACTAGGACTTCTATACATACATCCAAGTAACAGTTTTTTATTGTCCTTTGCTGTAACCAAGTACTACACATTAGTACAAAGCGTTATGGCCCCAAACTTGCGACTGAAGAATCACATCACCAGAATTCAAGAATAAACTATTATGTTTTGAAGGCAGCAAGGACTAACTGAAGTCACTGTTGTTCACGTCCACGCCGGCCGGAACAGCGCGTCTTAAATATCCCATGAACGCAGGTCTATTTTTGTAAACACACTACGCCCATAACTTTAGCTGACGTCTGCTTACTCACCGGGGTATGCACTTCTAAAAATAGCAATAATAATGAAATATATCTCCTGACACTTCGCTGCAGAAGCTGATTCACAGCCTCACAGCAGTAATCGGAGATTGCCTCTGCACAAAACGACACAAACAACACTTCCTGGTAGGCCTATATAATGTATGATTATTCACACGTGCATAACAACAATGTTTCCACTCTCATTTCGGACGATGGTAGTCGCTGAATTCAAAACAATTTGAAGGTCGCAAAAGATGTAATGTTATATTAGAATATATACCACACGCCAGAAAGACGTAAAATTATATTAGAATAATACCTACAAGACGATCATATTTATTCGCCGGATTTACTTATTTACGACTTATGAGTACTTTCGTTTTCTCTGTTCGACATGTTTTGTCTGAACGGTACTTTTCACCACACACGCGCGCACGCACGCACGCACGCTCGCATGCACGCACACACCCACGAATGCACACAAACGCATACACATTCCTCACCGCTGTGCTCATGAAAGCCCGAGGAGCACAAAGGCCAACAACTTCATGACGTAGGCTAGTTACTGTAACATTCTGCATTTACTTCCCCTCCTCTGACATCACGACTTCTCATGCTATGTAAAATCATTGGTATGTCCGTGCATGTCCTTTTTGCTTTGATCTTTGTATTGTTCTCCCCCACTTACGTATTATCATCATTATCAGTAGTAGTAGTAGTAGTAGTAATAGTAGAGGTGGTGGTTGTGGTGATATTGGGAGCAGTAGCAATTAGCAATAGTGGTTTCCCTTCCTTATTTTTTTTTCTTCCAATATTACTCTCGCTTATTATGAATTCTGTATATTCATGTGCAATTCCCGTGAAGGAAAATTGTCCATAGTGGGCTGGTCTGGGTGGGTTTCCAAGTGAGATGACTGCCCCGTTTTGCGCCCAGTTTGAAGAGATCTGTGACTGTCTGTTCGTGATTCGTTTTCTTTGTCTTGAATGTCGTTTTGTCTTACCTAAAGATGACTAAAGAGGTCGAAACGCCTAGTGCTTGTTTTAAATTTGTTTCTTCTTTCGTTTGGCAGTACAGTATTTTTTTTCTTTTAATTTTGGTCTGTAGAAAGAAACTCGTGGAGAGCGTGGCAGCAGAGAGTCCTCAGAAGAGAAGCCCCCTTCAAGCAAGTGTTTCGGCCCTTATCTCCTGACACTCTAGGGGGGTTGGGCCACACCCGGTTCATGACTCCGGATGTCCCTCTGTTTCTTTTAATTTTGGTCTGGATGGATATTAAGGCAAACAGACGGAGATAGAGACAGAGACAAAGACAGAGAGACAGACAGAGACAGAGAAGCCTTCGCCTATACCGACAGTCATCGCTGATTTTTGTTACGTGCAATGGCACTGAACGCCCAACGTGTCGTATGTCAAACGT
>CM031611.1:82481583-82486583 GCA_018398815.1 Conus ventricosus | reverse complement strand
AATATAGCACAGACAATAACACGAACAGAAATAAGAAAAGCAGATAAAGGAAGATCATATGGTACAACCCACCATATGATGGACAAGTAAAAACAAATGTAGGAAAAGAATTCTTTAAAATCTTGGCAACATCATTTCCAAAAGAACACAAACTGTCCAAAATATTCAACAAAAACACCACTAAACTATCATACTCATGTATGCTCAACCTCAAAAACATAATTGACTCATCTAACAAAATGAAAAGCAACACAAAAGAGAAGGGTGCTGAAAGGACATCTTGCAACTGCACCAAAAAAGAACAGTGCCCCCTAAGCAACAAATGTCTTCACAGCAATATTGTATACCAAGCTACGGTAACATCAGAAAATGAAAAAGAAACATACATAGGGATTACTGAAAACACTTTCAAAACCAGATACGCAAACCATAAACAGTCATTCAAAAATGAAAAATACAAAAATCAAACAGAACTGAGTAAATACATTTGGAAACTCAAAGATAAAAAAATAGACTACAGCATATCATGGAAAATCATAAAAGAGCAACACCATACAACAATATTTCCAAAAAATGCAACCTATGTTCCACAGAAAAATGGTTAATATTATGCAAACCATACTTAGCAACTCTGAACACAAAAGTAGAAATAGTGAATAATTGCAGGCACAAGTGGAAATCTTTGCTAGCACATTCCACCTGAACAGGCACTAAAAAAAAACTAAAAAAACCCAACCACACACACACATACACACACAGGCCCCACGTGCAGCAAACGAAACCCGCACACACAGAGACAAGATCAGGTCCCGCACGCCATAAAAGACCGTTGGCGTGCCACAAAAAAGTCATCCTGAGGAGAGAGACATATCTTGAAACAAGCTTGTAGATGAATTTTAGCACTTCATTTAATAATATTTTTAACAAATATATATATATATATATATATATATATATATATATATATATATAATATATATAATATATATGTGTGTGTGTGTGTGTGTGTGTGTGTGTGTGTGTGTGTGTGTGTGTGTGTGTGTGTGTGTGAGACAGAGAGAGACACAGAAAGAGACACAGAGAGAGAGACACAGAGAGAGACAGAGAGAGAGACACACACACAGAGAGAGACAGAGAGAGATTCCAAACATAGAACTACAGTGTGTGTGTGTGTGTGTGTGTGTGTGTGTGTGTGTGTGTGTGTGTGTGTGTGTGTGTGTGTGTGTGTGTGTGTGTCCATTGCCGTGCATTGTTATGAAGATAACAAATGATAATGATAAAGATGGAGGTGATGACACTGATGATAATGATGATAACGAAATCAGTTGTTCTACATAGAAACAAAATCCGCTGAAGTCAACGAATTAAAAATAGTATGTCAAAAATGGCTTGAAGAAATTACGATGTTTGTAATTGAAAATAAAAGGCAGTAGAAAATATTTGATCAGATTAGTTATGAAAACACACACTGATACCGCAACAACAACAACAACAACAACAACAACAGCAACGACAACAACAACAACAACAACAACAACGACTGAACTGGAAGCACATCGTTTTTGCATCGTATATATTCAACGTGTCTAGGACCACCTGATGCATCACATAGTCTCCATTTCCCCTCTGTTCAATCTGGAACCGTGGTCAGGGTGTCAGTCTCTCGAAAGAGGCTCACCAGACATTCCAAGTGTTTCTCTGTGCTTGCTGAAGCGTGAATCACTCAATAATTCTGTTGTAACAATTCCAGCTTAGGAAAATCCACAGACAAGCAGGAACGTGAGGAACAAATATGGAACAGAAGATAGACTACAGTACGTAGCGGAATACTTCAATACAGAGTGTAGTGCAGTCTTCGTCCTCTAATAGGTCAGTCGTGATAGACGTCCACTCCAAACGGGGTCAAGCTGACCACTGCCACTGATAAGCATGGGATTGAACCATGCTGTGTGCAGCTGTGGGGGGTGGGGTGATGGAGGCATGAAGGGCTACAGAAATTTGAAATCCTTTTTATGCTGATCGATGGGGACGAGGATGATGAAGATGATGCTGCGGAGTTCTATTCCGGTCTGCGCCTGCATGACAGGGCTGTACTCGACGCTTACTTTCTTAACATATCTTGGTGTCAATCAGGCCCGAGAGATACAGACACCTGCAGCACTGGTCTGGAAATTTGAGCAACACGTTCAGAGATACACCCGTTGTGTGGGTGAAACTCGATTTATTTTATGGTCCCAGTCTTCTCAACAGAGCCCACAGCAAACTCAACTCTGGGCAGAAGGTCTGGTGGACATCAATCCCGCTACCTCCCGGCCAGGTATCCGCGACGCCAACCACCACGACACGGCGGCTGGTCTAATGTGTAATCCTGTTTTGGGTCCCGAATCGTCCAGCACAGATGCTGGCACGAGGCAGCTTCATCAATAAAAACAAACAAACAAATAAGCAATCAAACAGACAGACAGACAGACAGACAGACGAAGAAACACACACAAAAACACCAACAACCACCTAAAACAAAGCCCAAAAAAAGTTCCAAGCTTGTCCACACAGCCCTTACTGACACATGCAAACACCAATGACTGAAAAGTGAATAAACACAAATTACCGATCATTTCAGACTGAACCATTCTTTCTTTCTTTCTTTCTTTCTTTCTTTCTTTCTTTCTTTCTTTTCTTTTCTTTTGTTTTCATTCGTTTTCTTTTATTTTCTTTCTTCCCTTCTTTCTTCGGCTGGGCTATAAGCAACGTTACCTTAGCCTCCCTTCTTTCCTTCTTTCTTTCTTCTTTTTCTTCTCCTTCCTCTTTTCCTCCTCCCTCAACTCTTTAGACTGACTCTGGGATGTCATTGTGAAGAACAATTCACCAAGTTCCCCACAGTCTGTCGGTTGTAAGCCATGACGTTGGTCTCCACAAATGGTTTTCCTGTGATTACGGCAGTGTTGACTGTCGGTCGTTTGTTTGTTTGTTTGTTTGTTTGTTTGTTTTTCTGTCTCCTTCAACATTTCCCTGGGAAACTACGTTAACATGCTCGTTGGATCTTCTGATATAGCTGCACCAACGCGGTTTTCTCTCCTTCAGAGACATCAGTAGGTCTTCACATATGATCCGACATGTTGTTTGATGGATTGAGGCACATGTTTATTGGTGATATGATCGGCATATTTGACGGTTGGTTTCTTGTGGTCATACATCATTTCCATGGCTAAGAAAACGTTTTCCCAGATCCCCCATGAGATTCCATGTCTTGAATGCGCGCAGGAAGATTGACGATGTTTGAACTTGATCATTGACAAGCTGAAAACACAAACAGAAATAGGACTGACATGTGTATGACTGACTTGAAAGGACGCTGGAAATGGGGCAGAAGATACCAATGCTTGATAACAATATGATCAGGTCTTTCCTCAAGAGGAAACTGGAAGCAAAGACGTTTGGTGGAGGAGTTTTTGGTTTGGTTTGGTTTGGTTCGTTTTGTTGCTGTTGTTATTGTTGTTTTGTTTTAAGAATGTATTGTCCACTTCAGTCATTCTCCACAAGTATCCCATGCATTGATCTGGTGCCCTTGTGACTCCACTTTCAGACGTATTCATGTCACTGGAACAGTATTTCGAAAACACCTGGCACACCTGCTGAAACTTCGCAGGGATGGAGAGCTGTTAAAAACTCGAAAGGTACAGGTCTTATTACCTCTCTCTGAATCTCATTTTACCAAGCACTTTACATCTGGGGTTTCACACTCAGATATGCCTTCTCTGAATAGCCAGATAAAGTTTCCAAATCAACTAGGCAGAAAAGGGACGTTGTGAAAACTTGAAGATGGTACAGGGTTAAGTGTGACATTCGGAATCAGAATACTGTAATTACAAGCCCTGCTTACAAAATACTCCAAGCTTCATGAGTACTTCGAAGAAAGTTGAGCACAAACAGGTCACTTCTGGAGACAAAACATTTGTTTCGAATTCCTAAAGCAAAGGGGTTTTGTGGAGGTCTCTTTTCCCAAAGAATAGTCAACAACAAATAAAGGATGGAAAATTTATCAGCACTTTCAGTTTCAGTTTCACGTGCGGACTAGTCCATAATTCTGTACACCACATCTGGTTGGTTTCGAGACCACACGGTTTACGATTTGAAGCTGATGGATAAATGAAGTGACTGAGACAAGACAATTTAAGAAGAGGGTCTTATGGCTCAGACTTAGCCGTTGTCTGACCTGCGCACCACAGAAAAGACACAAGCCACACAGAATTAACATGACAAGTTCCTTGATAACAAAATCAGCGATGAATATTGTGCATTCTTTTTTCTTTAAAAATAAAATAAATGAAATCTTGTTTTTGATATTACAAAAGCAGTCCCAGCATCGAAAGTATCTAAAACAGAACGATCCTGGAAAGCCTGTTAACACGAGCCACATTTATCGCATATCAGATCCTTGGCATAGAATCAACTTACAAGATATTTAATCTTTGTATCTTGAATCACTGTATGAGTTAACATTTTCAGCCAGCTTTATCAACCACAAAGGGCAGAGAGCAATCTGACAGCGTAGCAGTCCTGTTTGATAATGAGCCACGGTTGTAAATCAGGGTGAAACGTAATGAAAGAGACGTGCACTGCTTTTTGTGTGTGTGTTTGTCTAGAACTGTTCAGTACCCTTATCCAATTCATTTATGACCGAATCTGAGATGGCTTTTGCCCACGTTGTGTGATAACAGGGGATTAAACCTCGTTGTGGAAACCCAAGTGCAATTTCTACAGGCTAAAGCTTCGATACTAATATATTTGTGCAAACTCGTTTTCTGTTGAAATAATTCTTGGCTATAGAAACAACAACAACAACAACACTGAACGAACAAGCCCTGAAGCAATTTGGACAATATTTTACAGGAAAAATAACATACACTTCTCTTAATAAAACCAGGTAGTTAATATGCCGGCTTCCCCGAACGAAAGACAACACTTGTTTGCCTGTATGTATCAAAGTACTTTTGTCTGTA
>CM031611.1:82474083-82476583 GCA_018398815.1 Conus ventricosus | reverse complement strand
GCAGGGAACAGTAAACAATTAACAATAAACACGTAGGGTACGTAGGGTAGTAACAAATAACGATACACAAGTAGAGTAAGTTTTTTGCCAGTAGTATACATAGTTAACTGCATAGTGATGATTTTCCTTATATAAACAAATGCAACAAAGATTTTTCACTCAGTAACCTTAAGAGCAAAGAAATCACAAATAAAACGATGAATTTTCACTTAGTAACCTTAAGGGCAAAGAAATCACAAATAAAACGACCAAGAAACAAAGCAGATCAGGGAATGGAAAATGTCGAGTTTCTCCCCAAGTTCTCGCTTCCATCCACTTCCACCAAGGTCCAACAAATCTTGGATCCGGCCTTCCCGTCACTTACTTCATAGGTGTGAAAACATTTTCCGCCGGGTTATAGCCACGGTTGGTGCGGACAGGGACAGTTGCTTCCCGTGTAGCGCTTTTCAGTAGGACATGGACGATACAAAAACGTCGTTTAGGTAATCGGGAAGTTACAATCCGTGAAAATATGTAACTAATATAAAAAGATAGTCATCAACAGTAAAAACAGCTTGACGATAGTTATGTTCAGTGGGGGGGAAAAATGTAAATTTAACCTTTTTCTAGTATGATTTTTTTTTTTAATGAACAGATCATAGATCCACTGTTGGATTATAGCCGCGCTAGAATGTGAATGGTTCCTTCAAGGGCAACATTCCATCGATCGGGGGGGGGGGGGGGGGGGGGGGGGGGGTTAAATTTCCTGAAAATCAGTGTGGTAGGTTTTGTTTGATGAACTGTTCATCATTTTCCTGAAAGATCGTGAATCCAGAGTTTGACCTTGACCAGCATCTTCAGTCCGTTCCAGAGTTGGATTAGCCATAGTCTTCCTTTTTTTTTTTTGTGGTGTCTCATCTTCTTTGCTACTCCAGTGCCATTACCCCCACATCGCTTCTTCAGCCCTCGTCCACAGTCGCACCCTGGTTTGTCCCATTGCAGCCCCGGTGTAACAGCCCGTTCTTACCCCCCCCCCCCCCCGGAACTTACCCCGGGGTAAGTCTGGGCTAGCCTGCTATTACCCCCGGGGGTCATTCTAGGACTAGCTAGAAACTTACCCCCCCCCAACCCCCTAGTTGGAACTTATCCCCCGGGGGGTTAGAGTCTCTTGAGTGCCTGTCTACCTTAGCTTGTACAATGCAGATGACTAGTGGTCAGTGACACTGGTCATTATGACGTGAATCGGAGATTTTAACTATTTAACAGCTCATTAGTGTTTCTCGAGTGCTTGTGTACCTTGTACAATGTAGATTACTTGTGGTCAGTGCCACTGACTACTGGTCATTATGATGTAAATCGGAGATTTTAACTATTTCACAGCTAATTATAGTCTCCCGAGTACCTGTGTACCTTGTACAATTAGACGACTGGTGGTCAGTGCCACTGACGACTGGTCACTATGACGTAAATCAGATATTTCGACTATATTACAGTTAATCAGTGTCTCATGAGTGTTTTTATACCTTGTGCAATGCAGACAACCAGTGGTCAGTGTCACTGACCATTGGTCACTTTAATGTGTATCAGAGATTTTAACTATTTTTGCAGCTAATTTGTGTCTCCTGAGTGCCTGTGTACCTTGTACAATGTAGATGACTGGAGGGGGGGGGGGGGTCAGTTCCAACTAGGGAGGGGAGGGGGTAAGTTCCAGCTAGTCCTGAAATGACCCCGGAGGTAAAAGCAGGCTAGCCCAGACTTACCCCGGGGTAAGTTCCAGAGGCGGGTGGGGGGGTGGTGGTAAGAATGGGCTGTTACACCGGTACCGGCTAACTACAGGTGAGTCAATGTCAAGTCGTCAACAGGCAACCCACCGGAGAAGACACTGCCAAGCCACTTTAGTGATGCCCGGTGGCGCCTGTTCTGATCCAGCATACGCAGAACACCGCCTACTACGCCCCCCCCCCCTCCCCCTCCCCCGTACTGACGACTGTAGTTGTCTTGTCGCGGAGCCAGCGTGTGTGAGCGTCCAATTCCGGAAGGCGCCACTATGTCCGTCCCGATACCGCGACCTCGACATGAAATCATCAAGTGCCTAGACGTGGAGGGAACATGGACACTAAGGACATCATTCAGAACAGAGCATGAAGTTCAAACAAAATGTCATGTCTTTTTGAATGTTGATCGACGAGGATGAAGACGATGAAGAGGCTATGGGGTTCCATTTTGGGCTGAGACTGTATGCCAAGGCGGTGCTCGGCGCTTTACTTTCATAATACATCCAGGTGTCAACCAGGCCCGAGAAATTCAGACACCCGCAGTGCTGGTCAGACAATTTGAGCAACACTCTCGGAAGTGCATCTATGCGTTGGTGAAATTCGACTTTGATTCTAGTATTCCCAGGTGAGCCTACAGTAATTTGAGTAATAATTTCATAAGTGTATCTACTGTGTGGATGAAATTCGACTTAGTGAACCCAGTCTTCCCAGGTGAGCCTACAGTAATTTGAGCAATACTTTCAGAA
>CM031611.1:82459083-82469083 GCA_018398815.1 Conus ventricosus | reverse complement strand
GTGTTTTTTGGGGGCTTTCAGGTTTTTGTTTTGGGTGTATTCACTAACAACGATTTCCATTTATGCCTGCAGTTGTTTACTATTTCTGTTTTGGTGTTTAAAGTTGCTAAGTGTGGTTTGCATAGTATTAACCATTTTTCAGTTAAACATAGGTTGCACCTTTTTGAAACATTGCTGTATGGTGATGCTCTTTTTATTATTTTCCAGGATATATTGTAGCTTGTTTTTGCGTCTTTAAGTTTCCAGATATATTTGCTCAGTTCTGTTTGGTTTTTATATTTTTCTTTATTAAATGACTGTTTGTGGTTTGCATATCTGGTTTTGAAGTGGTTTTCAGTGATCCCTATGTATGTTTCTTTTTCATTTTCTGATGTCACAGTGGCTTGGTATACAATGTTGTTGTGAAGGCATTTATTGCTCAGGGGGCACTGCTCTTTTTTGATGCAATTGCAAGATTTCCTTTCTTCACCCTTCTTTGCCGTGTTGGTTTTCATTTTATTAGATGCGTCAATATGATCATATGACAGTGCAGAAACATGCGAACTGGTCGGACTATTTATGCTATCCAACATCAAGAAACAACTCGGAAAACAAGTTGGATTATACAGAGACGACGGCCTTGCTGCACTAACCAACAACCCAAGAACCATTGAAAATAAGAAAAAAGAATTATGTAAAATCTTCCCAAACCACAACTTAAAAATCACCATTGAAGCAAACAAAAAGGTAGTAAACTACCTAGACATAACACTTGATCTCATCAACTACATATATAAACCATACAAGAAGCCCAATGACACACCTATCTATGTAAACATCAAAAGCAACCACCCACCATCTGTATTAAAAGCCATACCCAATGGCATAAATCAGAGACTATCAAACCTGTCATGCAATGAAAGAGTATTCAACAATGCAGCAGTAGAATATCAAGAAGCACTGCAAAAAAGTGGGTACAACTACAAACTACAATACAATCCAGACAATAACACAAATAGAAATAAGAAAAACAGGAAAAGAAAAATCACATGGTACAACCCACCATACGACGGAAAACTCAAAACAAACATAGGAAAAGAATTCTTTAAAATTTTAACAACCTCGTTCCCAAAAGAACACAAACTATATAAAATATTCAACAAAAACACCGTCAAACTATCGTATTCATGCATGCTAAACCTCAAAAATTTAATTGTATGTCTGTGTCTGAGTGTGCGTGCGCGTGCGCGTGTGTGTGTGTGTGTGTGTGTGTGTGTGCGTGCGTGCGTGTGTGCGTGTGTGTGTGTGTGTGATGGGTACTAGCATGCTGTTCATGTTATTCTACACAATAATTTTATACGTTATAGGTGTACGTAGAGCTGCATGTTTATCACGCGTCCCAAAGAATTTAATTCTTAAAAACAACAACAAAAAAAAACAAAACAAAAAACTACACACACAAAAACAAAAAACGAAGCAAAACAAAAATGTTCATTCATTCATTCGTTGATTGATTTCTGTTTTGAGATGGCCCCCGTGTTTGGCTGAGCTACAAACATATGGATGCTTTCCATGGTTTATTTGTTGTGACAGGTTGACAGATGAACACAGCAGATGCTGGCAGATGAGTGAGCTTCTGTTGTGTCGACATTTCAATTAGTCCTAGCGTGAAGTTTCCCGATTCACCGGCGTGATACTAAGTTTCACTTGTGTGAAATATAATTCTAGCCGGTGCAGTGAAACTTGTGGGTATTAAGAACATGATTTTTTTTTTGTAAGAAGAATAATGTTTTCATACACCAGTGTTCAATTATGAGAATTCTGTGATTTTGTTTTTCGTTAACAAGATATAATATGTGTTCATCAGTAGGCTGATTTTTTTTTTTTTGTGTGTGTGTGGTCAGAGTAGCAAAATAAATGGACGAATGAATAAACGAACGATCGAATATTAGAGTGAATGAATCATAATGGCTCAGCAAATAAACTGAATGATTGACTGAATACATGAAAAGAATGAATGACGGAAAATAGAATGAATAAATACTAAATGAATCAGCAAAATGAGGTGAGTGATTGACCGAATACATGACCGAATGAATGATCGCTTGAAAGAGCTAATGAACGAACGAAATGAAGTGAACGAATATGAAATGAAGGATGGAACGATGGACGACAAGACAGCCAGCCAAACGACTCAACGACCATCAGATCGATTATCCGATTATTGAGCTAATCAGCAGACACCTAACCCACCAACAAGCACTTCATTAATTGACAGACAATGAATCGATCAGTTAGTAGATTAACAAACCAGCCAGCCGTACAACACATTAATCAGTGTGATCGATCAACCAGTCGACGACCCATCCACCTGTCAATATATCAATCAGTCGATCAACTGTCTAGGGAGAGAGAGAGAGAGAGAGAGAGATAGATAGATAGAGAGAGAGAGAGAGAGAGAGAGAGAGAGAGAGAGAGAGAGAGAGAGAGAGAGAGAAGCCAGGGAAATAATTTGGAGTCTCTTCATACCAGTATTTTCCTTACATAAGCAGACTTGAAAAAACTCTTCTTTTTTAAATGTTAATTAATTTCACCTTTTTTTTTTTTTTTTTTAAACAACATGAATTTCAGCATTTTCTGTGGACGAAATATTGGCATTCACCACATTTAACTTTGCATCGAGGTCGTCGTTGTTAAAAATGCTCAGCGACAAGATCGCGCAGGTTGCAGGCCGTCGCCATTTTGCTCTTTTTGCGCTGGAGTGCTCGGCAGCCAATGGTAAGCTCTCTTGGCCATCCGTGCAGGCAACTTGCACAATGGAACACAAGGCAGACTGAGGGCGCTGGAGCTCCGTACAGGACTTCCTAACAATCTCTCCTTGTCTGGTGCCGATGTCTCCGACCCTTAGACAGCTGGTGAAGGCCCTGCTTCTCCGTTCCCTGACGTCCTCCTCCTCCTACGTCTTCTTCTGTCGTCCTGTTCATGGTGTTCCTGGCGCTGTACTCTGCGGAATGGTTCTGGCCTGGCTGCCTCATCTGGAATCCTCCTGGTTTCATTTGATCTTTCTGTTCTCCAAGGTATAGTGTTCAGGTCGACACAGACTTCGGTCAGTCGTCTGTCTGCCTGTCTGTTGTGGATGTCTCCATGTGTCATGTGCTCTGTGTGCAAGATGTTCGCGTCTTGTGGTAATAACATACGTGGCATCTCCACAACCTACATTTGTCTTTGGAGACTTACAGGGAGTGTACGAGTTTCACGTGCGTTCAATAATGTGTTGGCGCGCGCTCGCACACACACACAGACACGCGCGCGCACACACACACACACACACACACACACACACACACGCACACACACGCCACACACGCGCACACACGCGCGCGCGCGCGCGCCGCCACACACACCACACACACACACACACCAACCACACACACACACACACATATTGACCACAACGAACGGAAAGAAGCTTCACGATGATCGTGCCTGGCACCTGGCAAAGCAAGATGTTTTCAGTACTTTTATGTGCTCCGTCTTCTGTTCACTGATCACAGTACAGCACATCGTAAATTGACCCACAACATTGATCTGAGGGATCTGAAGTCTAAACCAAGACGTAGGGAAAAAAAAAGAAGAAAAAAGAACGAAACCGATTTTACCGACAACATTGATCTGAAGGGATCTGGAGTCTAAAACCAAGACTGATAGGGAAAAAAGAAAAGAAAAAAGAACGAAACGATTTACCGACAACATTGATCTGAAGGGATCTGGAAGTCTAAAACCAAGACTGATAGGGAAAAAAAAAAAAGAAAAAAGAACGAAACCGATTTACCGACAACATTGATCTGAAGGGATCTGGAAGTCTAAAACCAAGACTGATAGGGAAAAAAAAAGAAAAGAAAAAAGAACGAAACCGATTTACCGACAACATTGATCTGAAGGGATCTGGAAGTCTAAAACCAAGACTGATAGGGAAAAAAAGAAAAAGAAAAAAGAACGAAACCGATTTACCGACAACATTGATCTGAAGGGATCTGGAAGTCTAAAACCAAGACTGATAGGGAAAAAAAGAAAAAGAAAAAAGAACGAAACCGATTTACCGACAACATTGATCTGAAGGGATCTGGAAGTCTAAAACCAAGACTGATAGGGAAAAAAAGAAAAAGAAAAAAGAACGAAACCGATTTACCGACAACATTGATCTGAAGGGATCTGGAAGTCTAAAACCAAGACTGATAGGGAAAAAAAGAAAAAGAAAAAAGAACGAAACCGATTTACCGACAACATTGATCTGAAGGGATCTGGAAGTCTAAAACCAAGACTGATAGGGAAAAAAAGAAAAAGAAAAAAGAACGAAACCGATTTACCGACAACATTGATCTGAAGGGATCTGGAAGTCTAAAACCAAGACTGATAGGGAAAAAAAGAAAAGAAAAAAGAACGAAACCGATTTACCGACAACATTGATCTGAAGGGATCTGGAAGTCTAAAACCAAGACTGATAGGGAAAAAAAGAAAAAGAAAAAAGAACGAAACCGATTTACCGACAACATTGATCTGAAGGGATCTGGAAGTCTAAAACCAAGACTGATAGGGAAAAAAAGAAAAAGAAAAAAGAACGAAACCGATTTACCGACAACATTGATCTGAAGGGATCTGGAAGTCTAAAACCAAGACTGATAGGGAAAAAAAGAAAAAGAAAAAAGAACGAAACCGATTTACCGACAACATTGATCTGAAGGGATCTGGAAGTCTAAAACCAAGACTGATAGGGGAAAAAAAGAAAAGAAAAAAGAACGAAACCGATTTACCGACAACATTGATCTGAAGGGATCTGGAAGTGTAAAACCAAGACTGATAGGGAAAAAAGAAAGAAAGAAAGAAACCAACTAAAAGAGTGTTTAAGAAATTCTTAACTGAAGAACGAAGTAGGAGCTGAGATTGTCAGCAACTGAAACAAAAATAAATTACTTCTTTTATACAAAACAAAAAGCTCGGGCAGTCGGACAATGAAAAGACAGGGGAGGGGGGGGGGGGGGGGGGGGGGGACCATGTTAATGTGAGCTTCCTTCCACCGTCAAAACGACTGGTAGCCTACCAGGACTAACGCTAATTTAAGGCTTCTATTTAAGAGACGTTCATTATACGTTTATGTGACGTCAATTCATCATAAAGAAAGTTCAGCGTTACGGATCATATAATTTTAATTTTTGAATCAGTTTTGATCAAACGTCAGCGTGATGATGGTTGGGTCGTTCACACACTTTAGTTTCCATCCTTCCTGCCCCCTCTTTCCCATACAACCCTACCCCCACGCCCTACTTTCCTCGCTTCTCCGTTCTTTCCAGTATTCTTTCCGTTTGTAACCTGACGTCTTCTTTATGCTTTTGAATCATTTGACTGTAGAACGTGGGATGTCTAAAAATGAAGTTAAGGTGGACTCAGTAGAATTAAATATCGCACACAGCTGAATGACAGAAAGAAAGCAAGAAAGATAGAAACCCAAGGTAACAAAATAAAGGATTAAAAAAAAAGGAAAACCTTTACAGACCGAAAACACAAACTCGTCTCATCATGAAAACGAGGCCCAACGTTACTGAAGGGAAGTGCATCGTTGTCATTGCAAAACAAACTACTGACAAGCCACGTCATCTTCTTTATCATTAGTAGTCAGACTGGGTGGCACAGTGACTTGGATATCTCACGTGGATGATGAAAAAGGTGGCAAATATCAACTGAAGATATATTGTCAACGAGTCCTGTTAGCTCTCACCACGATCACCTTATAGGCCTAACCGGAGACACGTACAGCTTCCAGGGGTCTACAAGAAACCAATGTGATGCTTATACAACATCTTACAACTTTCCAAATTCATAGTAAACAACCAAAGTGTCAATTTGGGGCTGTTGAGGGAGGGGGGGGGGGGGTGTCTTTATAGTTTCCTTACCTGAGATCGCAACGAGACCTAACACTCCATACATTATCTGTTGCAATGTAACTATAACTTTCATGCCAGTGAACTGCCGATTTAGACCTTTGATAATCCGGTTCTTGAAAGTCCTTAACAAGGCAAACAGAAACATAAAATCGTTAGAATGGCATACAAAAAAAAAAAAACGCCACTAGAAATGCAATCTGAAAGATAAAATCAGTTGAAACACAAACACGTGGAAAAGATCACCAGAATGGCAAACAGAAATATAAACTCACATGAAAAGCAAAACAAAAGCATACATTCGCTTGAAAGGCAAACAGAAATAGGATATCACACTAGAAAGGCAAAGACGATGTTCTGCCGGTGAATCGATTCAGTAACACTCTAACAATTCTTTTGCCCTGCAGAACGAGAAGTCGACTACCAGGTGGAAACGTCGAGTCTGGAACCCTGACATTGTCTGTTAGCATGGGGTAGAACTGAGAGCGAGAACCGCAACCACACGAAGACCCCAATGGGCATCGTCAACGTTTTCATGAGAAAGAAAATAATTAGGTCTAATGCACTGTCTTTGTTGTCTACGTTTCCGCCTGGCAGGCCTCAGAGATCACGTGCACAATGACGTCACGCTCGCGGTCCCGCTGCAGCACGCCAAAGATGAATCACGTGGAGGGAGTCACGAGGAATGCAGCGTGCGCTCACGTGACAGACGAAGGGGAAAGGGGATGGGGGTGGAGGTGGACTGGTTGTCGTCGGCTGGCTGGAACTCTACAGAGGGCAGATCGTCAACTTCCGGTGTGATGGGAGATGGCGCCACCTTAGTTCCGGAGAAGACGCTGGAGTTTGAACATCACGTTGTCGCTGGCTGCATCTAGGTTCTGTAACACAGACAGACAGACTGACAGACATTGACGCTGACACCGATACTGCCACGTTTTATTGATAAGAGCATCTATCCATTTCTACAGAGGTTTTCTCCATCCAGAAGTATATACAAAAGCAAACGTACTATTATCGTTAAAAATCTGTTTCTAATCTTATCTATTTCTAGCCTGAGACGCCTTTGAGCTGTAAGCTGTAAGTTTTGTTTGGACGGATTTATAATTATTTGCATGGAGAAGTGAAAGTTTGAAACGTGACGAATTATTGAAATACTAATTTGCAATGTGCAGTATCTAGTTTCCTAATGTCTTATTTGCATGGAGAAGTGAAAGTTTGAAACGTAGAGAATTACTGAAATACTAACTAGCAATGTGCAGTCTCTAATTTCCTAATTATCTTGGACAAGAGATGATGAAATGTACCCCTGTTCCTGACCAGAAAGTACGGTATGGACAATCAGATCTTTTACAAGAATTTTCCATCTGCCAATAGGTCCATCCACTCTTTCATCCAAACGAGTTTCCTCTGAACAGTAAGTTTCTTCAGAAAAAAAAATGGATGGTGAAAATGGGAAGAAACACACAACACACACACACACACACACACACACACACACACACACACACACACACACATACACACACACACACACACTTGTTCATTAAAACATAATGTGTTCGAAGGGCTCCTGGGTCCATGGACTGTGTACACATGGCAAAATGACACGGATCTCAGCGGGTTTCAGTCGATTTCAGGCGTGTACACAACAAAACCGACCGGTGCGGAAACGTTCCCAAACGTTTCGGACCTAGACTACCTCACTATGTGGTCTGAAGTGTTTTGTATTCTAGCGAGGCAGTGCTGTAATGTCTGGAATTGGTCTGGAATCTAGTTTCCAAGATCTTATCTACAGAGCCCTTCCTCACAAAAATAAAAGTTAAAGAAGCCATCGAAATCAAGACTAGACACCCAGCCTGAACAGAAATCAAGGTTTTGAACTTCCCCCATCTACTATCAGATCCTGACAACTATTCACCCCACACAACAGTCGCCCCACCAGGCCTCGCTGCCACAACAACAGCCCGGACCGTCCCGGCACCGGGAATCCACGGGGAGAAGTCAGTATCAAGTCGCCATGAGGCAACACACCAGAGGAGATACCGCGCTGCTGCTGAGTAACTCCGATCACACACACACACACACACACACACACACACACAGCACACACACACACACACACACACACACACACACACACACACACACACCACACACACACACACACACACACACACACACACACACACACACTTACTACACACACACACACACACACACACACACACACACTTACTACACACACACACACACACACACACACCACACACACACACACCACACACGCACACACACACACACATACACACTCAACACACACACACACACACACACAAATACACACACACACACACACACACACACACACACACACACACACACACACACACACACACACACACACTCACACAGAGGACACCATATTTCAAACCCCCTACTGAAGACAATCTATTCTTTTGTCGCGGTGCCAGCATGAGTGAGCTCTCCTTCTGGAGGGCGCCATCACGTCCGTCCAACAACAGCCCCCATGAATTTGCCGATACCTCTGATCCGGATAGAACTAAACTAACGGTGTAGTCGTAAAGAAGCGATCGAAGCTAAGTCACCATGAGAACAGGACATGAAGGTCCACAGAATTTGGAAGCTTTCTTTTTTTAATGTTGATCGATAAGGATGATGATAATGATGATGATGATGATGATTCAGCTACAGATTTGATATATCATTTCCTCTGCTACAGATTTCCATTCTAGCCTCAGACTGCATGATAGAGCTTTACTCTACGTTTATTTTCATGTCTTTTCCGACGTCGACCAGGCCCGGAAGATACAGGCACCTTCAGTGTTGGTCATGAAATCTGAGCAACACTCTCAAAGACGCATTCGTTAAGTGGATGAAACTCGACTGTGTGGTCTTGGCTTCCCCACTCAGCCCATAGCAAACTCAGCTCTGGGTAGGATCCGATCGGAGCTGAACATCACACAAATAAATGGCCCCGACGGGAATCGAACCACAGACCTCCCAGCCGTGAGTCCGCGACGCTAACTACTTCGCCATAACGGGTGGTGTATTTGTATCAGTTTAGTTATAGCCATTACTGTGTTCAGGGGGCTAATCAATATGTCACTTCAGTATCATTTTACTGGCCTCATTCATCAAACGTTACTTGTTGGAAGCTTTACTTTTAAATCTCTCTCTCTCTCTCTCTCTCTCTCTCTCTCTCTCTCTCTTGCGCATACGCGCGAACATTTTGACCAATCAAAACATGTACATGCACGCATGCAGTTGCGCTCGCAATTCCGCACGCAGTTGCGGCCGCATTGGGGCCCTTTTGGCGTTCCATAACTGGTCAACACGCCATTTTAGCACCTGTTAATTAGAAGATGATGATGCGATTAATGACGGAAGGGAAAGAAGGGACACAGAGAGAGAGAGAGAGAGAGAGAGAGAGAAAGAGAGTCGTGAAGATAACATTTGTCTTTCCTGCACAAAACTGCTCCCACTCTGACTAACCAACCAGGCAAACCCACCAATCAAACAATAGCATACAATTTGAACAATATAGTACTTTAGAGCCCCCCTCCACCACACCCTTACCCGTACTTTTGTGTCGATCTCATCGACTGGCGCTCTCACGAAGAGATTCCACCCCGTCCGTGACAACGCCAGTCAACGACGTCGACACAAAGCAAGGGGCCTCTAAACCAGGACTTTGAAATTAGAAAAGTAGTTAGACTCAGAATCAAAAACTTGCTTGGAGAATATTTTGACAGGGTCGCCCTGTCTTCTTCAGCTCACTGTTGCTGTTGTGGCAGCGAGGCCTGGTGGGGCGACTGTTGTGTGGGGTGAACAGTTGTCAGGATCTGATTGTAGATGGGGGGAAGTTCAAAACAACAGAGATCAAGGCTTTGAACTTCCCCCCATCTACAATCAGATCCTGACAACTGTTCACCCCACACAACAGTCGCCCCACCAGGCCTCGCTGCCACAACAGCAACAGTGAGCTGAAGAAGACAGGGCGACCCTGTCGAAATATTCTCCAAGTAAGTTTTTGATTCTGAGTCTAACTACTATTCTAATGTCGA
>CM031611.1:82454083-82456583 GCA_018398815.1 Conus ventricosus | reverse complement strand
CCGCTGTCGGATGGGCGCTTCGGACAAAACCGGCAGCGACACCACGCCGCACGTGCAGTCACGTGCTTGTTACGCTTACACGGATAGGCACTCAGCCTTCGGCTCGGCAAACAGGACCAGCCAAACGAAACGTGGATGGAGAAAAGAACGGCTGTTTACTGTTTGTCACCCAAAATACTGATGCGTTTATAAGCGGGTGAGGAATAACTGTGAGGGGGTGGGGAGAGGGGGGGGGGGGTAAGGGGGGGGGGGGGGGGGGGGGGAGAGAGAGAGAGAGAGAGAGAGAGAGAGAGAGATTTAGTACCGGCCACAGCCGTTCATGAAGGAGGCACAGTAGGCCTAAATGATAAAACGAGGCAGAAATCCGATTTTTGTAGTATATTTAATGTAATGATAATTACACATCTACATCATAATTAAATACATACCATGCTAGATTTGTTTTTAGGTGCCTTGCACAAGTATACAGCTTAGCGTTCAATAGTTGTTTCCTCTCTCTCTCTCTCTCTCTCTCTCTCTCTCTCTCTCTCTCGACGTATCTTAAAGTTGATATCTAAACAGCAAACTTCAACCGACAAAAAGCGCTGGTCCAGACAAAATTGTCGGTGAGATGTTGAAATATCCAAGCGACCAAATTATTGATTTCTTACTGATTTAGTTCAACTGTTTGATCTGGCTGTCTTTCCAAATGAGTGGTCGAAATCTATAGCAGTACCAATATATGAAAAAGGAAACGCAAACCTGCCAGATAACTATCGTGTTATCGCCTTAATAAGTGTTATTAGTAAATTACATACATCTAAATAAACGCCTTTCAAAATGGGCAGGAAAAGAACAAAAAATAATAGAGGAACAGGGAGGAATTAGAACAGGCTACGGTACTCTTGATAATAAATGTCTGTAATAGTGCAAAAGTTTCTTTTAAAAAAAGTAAATGGTATATTGCTTTTGTGGACTTCAAACAGGCTTTTGACTCTGTGAATAATAGAAACGCTCTATGGGCAATCCTGAGAAAATGTGGCGCAAACGGGAAACTTTATAAGGCTATACGAAGTGTTTATGATTCTGCGTTAGTTTGTGTGCAACATAAGTGTTGTTATATGACTATCTCGAATGTCCAAAGGTGTAAAACAAGGATGTCTAGTTAGCCCCCTCCTATTCTCGGTTTTCACCAATGATATATCGAATAATGGAAAGCATGGCCTTCAGTTAGTTCCTGGTGCAATTGAAATCTTCCTGCTGTGGATAACGTCACTTTATTATCTGACTCTGTCACGGTACTTCAGAGTCAAATTGATAGTCTACACAGACAGGAGCAGATGGATTGCAGTAAACAGTCAATCTAACAGATGGATTGCAGTAAACAGTCAATCTAACAGATCGATTGCAGTAAACAGTCAATCTAGAAAAAAAAGTTATGGTTTTTAGAAAAGTGGTTATTTGAGCGCCGGAGAAAGATGGTTCTATGGGAATGAAAAAGTAAAGGTAACTAACTCTTACAAATATTTAGGGATGGTCTTTACAACGAAGCTGAACATTAGAAATGCTTTATCAGATGTTTGTAATAAAGCAACAACAAAAAACAAAAACAAAAAAAAAAAAAAACAAAAAACAAAAGAAAAGAAAGAAGGAGAGTTAGAAATACTCAGGTCATTAAGAAAACAAAGCACGATAGATGTAGATTTGTTTTGGAAGCTATTTGACACACAAATTGAACCCATTCAGACATACGCATCTAAAGTATGGGGACTAGAACAAGATAGTAACCAAACTGAAAATATCCACATGTCTGCTATGAAAAGATTCCTGAATCTTACTCTGCATTCATCTAGCAGGCTGGTGTATGGAGAAACCGGGAGTTCTTCTTTACGTGTTACAACGAATGTAAAGTGCGTTAAATATTGGTTAAGATTAGTCAGAATCCCCATGTCAAGAATATGTATAGACAAGCTTATGAAATGCTCTTGTTACAACACGAATCTGGTCACTTTAACTGGGCGTCAAATGTACAGAAGATTCTGACCGAAGATGACTTTGGTATTCTTTGACTGAGCCAGTGAGCTGGTCATGAATATCGTTTTATGTCAGAATTCAAAGACAGACTCATTTCCTGTTTCAAGCAAAACTGGCATGCAGAAATAGACGGCAGTGACAAAAATAGATGTCACTGTTCTTTTAAAAGCATGTTTCACGCTGAATAGTACCTTACATTAGTCACAAATAAATGGCGTGGACACAGTTTCATAAGTAAAAATATAGGTTTCTGTATTCTGGTTTCATCAGATTCAGATTGAGGGTTAGTGGTTTCAAAAACTGTAAGCAATGGTTTTTAAGCCACGAAAGTTCAGATAACATGATCTGCCCACCATGTAGAAGTGAATGTGGAACTGGTCACTTTTAGTTTCATTGCACTGCTTATTCTGACCAACGTGAAGGCTGCAGTGTGCTCAATTCTGTTTCATACTACCCACACAGCTCAAGTATTGCTATGGTGTTATCT
>CM031611.1:82446583-82449083 GCA_018398815.1 Conus ventricosus | reverse complement strand
AGACAACTTCATATATATAACAGAAATGAAGGAAGCTTTATGTTGCTAAACAAAGAAAACTAGATGACGTGAACTAAAGAGGCTATGAAGGACAAACACAGGAGCTGTATAACACAAAGAAGCGAGCCTTTATATTGTAAACGAAAGGGATTTATATTGTAAACGAAAGGGATTTCACGACAAAATCAATCGGGCTTTCTGCGACAAGCGAAGGAAACGATATGACGTAAACCAAGGAAGCTGTTTAGGACAAAGAAAGGAAACTATGAGGCAGAAACAAGGGGGGGGGGGGGGGGGGGGGGGGGGGGGGGGGGGGGGGGGGGGGGCTATGTGAAAAACAAAGTTTACTTTACGACAGAAAACAAAGGATGCTTCATGCAGTAAACAAAGGAAGCTATATGAAAGAAACAAAGAGGGAGGTTGGTGTGATGAAAACAAAAAAAAACTATATGACAGAAACAAAGAAGGCATTATGTGATACAATGCAGGAAACTATGTAAGAGAGAGAAGGAAGCTTTGTGTAGCAACGAAAGGGGCTTATGCATCAAAGACTTTATGACAGAGCTAAAAAAAAAGATTATATGACAAGAAGGAAGCTTTACTTAACCACGAAACAAAGGCATTTTGTGACAATAAAAGGAAATTTATGGACAGAATATAAAAAAGCCATTTTGTGACGAAAAAAAAACACACTATACGACAGAAACAAAAAGGGCATTATGTGACGCAAAAGGAAACTATACGACAAGAAACAAAAAAGGCGTTATGTGACAGAAAAAAAAACCATCATACAGAAACAAAAAGGCGTATTGTGACATAAAAAAACAAGAACAACACTATACGACAGAAACAAAAAAGGCATTATGTGACAGAAAAAGAAAACCATCAGACAGAAACAAAAAAGGCGTTATGTAACAAAAAAAAAACACACACACACACTATGCGACAGAAAGAAAAAGGCATTATCTGACACAAAAAGAAACTGTACCACACAAACAAAAAAGACATTATGTGATTCAAATGGAAACTAGTCGACAGAAACAAAAAGGCATTATTTGACACAAAAGGAAACTATACACGGAAACAAAAAAGGCATTGTGTGACAAAAAAGGAAACTATACAGCAGAAACAAAAAAGGCATTGCTGTGACAAAAAAAGTAAAACTATACAACAGAAACAAAAAGGCATTGTTGGGACAAAAAAGGAAACTATACGACAGAAACAAAAACGGCATTGTTGTGACAAAAACTAAAACTATACAACAGAAACAAGAAAGGCATTGTTGTGACAAAAAAGGAAACTATACGACAGAAACAAAAACGGCATTGTTGTGACAAAAAAGGAAACTATACGACAGAAACAAAAAAAGGCATTATGTGACAAAAAAGGAAAACAATACGACAGAAACAAAAAGGCATTATGTGACAAAGGAAACAATACAACAGAAACAAAGAAGGTATTATATGACGCAAAAGGAAACTATACGACAGAAGCAAACAAAGGCATTATGTGACAAAAGAAAGGAAACTGTTCGACAAAAACACAAAAGCCTTAATGTGACAAAAAAGGAAACTATTCGACAGAAACAAAAAAGGCATTATGTGACAAAAAAGGAAACTATTCGACAGAAACAAAAAGGCATTGCATTATGTGACAAAAAAGGAAACTATTCGACAGAAACAAAAAGGTATTATGTGACAAAAAGGAAACTATTCGACAGAAATAAAAAGGCATTATGTGACAAAAAAGGAAACATATTCGACCAGAAACAAAAAGGCATTATGTGACAAAAAGGAAACTATCGACAGAAACCAAAAAAGGCATTATTTGACAAAAGAAAGGAAACTGTTCGACAAAAACAAAAAAGCCTTAATGTGACAAAAAAGGAAACTATTCGACAGAAACAAAAAGGCATTATGTGACAGAAAAAAGGAACACTATTCGACAGATGCAAAAAAAAAGGCATCACGTGACAAACAAAATAAACTGTATGACAAAAACATGGGATACTATGTAAGGGAAACAAAGAAGACTTGATGGTTCAAGTAAAGGAGGCTATTTGGAGACTGTCAGGGAGTTAAAAAAAAAAAAAAAACCACCAAAGGTAAACAAAGCAGAATACATAGGGCAAACCGGGGTATATGGGGGATAAATAACTGACACAATACGGCAGAAACGTAGGAAGCAACATGGAGCAAACAAAAGGAAGCCGTGTTGAAAATAAACAAGGGAGGTTTATACGGATCAAACAACAACAAAAAGAGACTGAAGGGAGGCTACATCATCAAAACTTAGCAACATCCCATTGGGGAACGGAGACAAAACGCTCAGACTGCGTTCTGGCATTCTGTGCTAACCTGATAGAATATTCATGTGTTACTGCATTGGGGCTCCGACCAAAGAACTCGCAGTAGTCAGACTGATACCATAACATTCACTCGATTTTGATCAATACGTAATTCAGATAATTCAGAATTATTATTGTTGGGAGGGGGGGGGG
>CM031611.1:82428860-82445583 GCA_018398815.1 Conus ventricosus | reverse complement strand
ACCACACACCTTTCTGTGACTTTCACTGATCCCACCTCCCACCCCTTTTGTCTTCACCACATCCCCCACCCCACCACCCCCACCACACACACCACACATCTTTCTTGTGACTTTCACGATGATCCCACCTACCCACCCCTTTTGTTCTTCACCACCCCCCCCCCCCCCACACACACACATCTTTCTTGTGACTTTCACCGATGATCCCACCTACCCACCCCTTTGTTCTTCACCGCCCCCACCCCCCCCCCCACCCTCCGACACCCCCCCCCCCCTCCCACACACACACACAAACACATACATCTTTCTTTTGACTTTCACGATGATCCACCTACCCACCCCTTTTGTTCTTCACCCCCCCCCCCCCGACACCCCACCCCCACCCCCACCCCCGATCACACATCTTTCTTGTGACTTTCACGATGACCCCACCTACCCACCCCTTTGGCTTTTCACCCCCCCCCCCCCCCCCCCCCGCCCCCAACTCCGCTCACACATCTTCTTGTGACTTTCACGATGACCCCCAACTACCCACCCCCTTGGTTGTTCATCCCCTCCCCCCCGACTCCCCCCCCCCCCCCCCCCACACCCCCCCCCCCCTCCGACACCCTCCCTCCCCCCCCCCCCCGGCCCCCGCCCACTCCTTTCTCAAAACAACACAACACCAAAATACCATTAAAGACGAAGAGATCCATGAATACAGAAACAAACAAACAGATAAATGAAAAAAAAAAAACCGGCCAGTAAGCTACTTAGTCAACTTACTAGCTTACTTATTAAGTTACAAACAAAGTGACTGACTTTAAAAAAAAAATCTATCGTTCTTCACTCACAGAATCACTCATTCACGTTAAGCATTCTTAAACAAAAATTGCGGTTCCTAATAAAACAGAACGCACTTTTGGGATGTCTTCTATACAAAATACCTCGCAACGCAAGCTGCATCATCCACAAGTTTAAGACAGAAGGAAATCGATTACACATCTAAAAATATAACAAAATAGATGAATAAATACATGAATGAACGAATACATACATACATCAATAAATGGTTAGGTAAATAAAGAAATGAATAAATACAATGACATTATACAGTTCAGTACAGTCCCGTATATTTCACCCAAGTGATCGGGAATGTTCAGTAATTACAATGTTTATATTTCACCAAAAGCGTTTGAATGCACCAAACACGCGTGCGCACGCGTACACACACACACACACACACACACACACACACACACACACACACACACACACACGCACACACACACACACGCACACACATGCACGCACGCACGCACGCACGCACGCACGCGCGCGCATACACACACACACCATACACACATATGTGTACACACACACACACACACACACACACACACACACACACACACACACACTGAGGCTTTCAAATCAGCTACCGGTGGATTGCTGAGGCGAGCTGAACTCACGGTCATAATAGCCTATCTCAAAACCCGTCCTCACAAAACCTGACGCCAACACACCCGGTGATTCGGTGCTGATCAAACATGGGCGAGATGGCGTGTAATTGAATCTCTGAGCTGAAATCAGCAATGGAAAATTGTGGAGCTGTGTGTTTGTTCTTTTGTTTTGTTCTACTTGTTTTTGGTTGGTTGATTGGTTGTCGGTTTCTTTTTGGATTTTTTTTTTTTGTTCTTGTTGCCAGGTCTGGCTTACTGGACTGATAGACGATTCCAGAATCAATGCCTACAGTGATTGTTTACACCTGGGAGACCTAGTCACCTTGGTGCAAAACAATCTGTATGACAACAAAATGGGCTTTTGCCCTTATTTCAGACTCTTTTTTTTTCGTAGGAGAATGACTGGAATTATTGATCCCATTGTTCATTTAACACTGCAAAACAAACTAGCTTTAGCTAAGCAGAATTCAATCCTCACCACGTCTGTTGATGTTCACACAGCCTTTGATGGCCACGTCTGTTGATGTTCACACAGCCTTTGATGGCCACGTCTGTTGATGTTCACACAGCCTTTGATGGCCACGTCTGTTGATGTTCACACAGCCTTTGATGACCACGTCTGTTGATGTTCACACAGCCTTTGATGGGCCACGTCTGTTGATGTTCACACAGCCTTTGATGGCCACGTCTGTTGATGTTCACACAGCCTTTGATGGCCACGTCTGTTGATGTTCACACAGCCTTTGATGGCCACGTCTGTTGATGTTCACACAGCCTTTGATGGCCACGTCTGTTGATGTTCACACAGCCTTGATGGCCACGTCTGTTGATGTTCACACAGCCTTTGATGGCCACGTCTGTTGATGCTCACACAGCCTTTGATGGCCACGTCTGTTGATGTTCACACAGCCTTTGATGGCCACGTCTGTTGATGTTCACACAGCCTTTGATGGCCACGTCTGTTGATGTTCACACAGCCTTTGATGGCCACGTCTGTTGATGTTCACACAGCCTTTGATGCCTTGTTGCTCTTTAGACGAGAGTACATGGCACAAAAGATGGGGACAAGAGATTTCTTTCATTTTTTTGTTTCGTTTTGTTTTAAAAGCATTCTTATTAGACACACAAACATCCAACTCAACATCAATGGCTTTTATCAAGTTCTAGATTTTACAGCGTGGGCGTCCCTCAGGGAAGTGTGATCGGCCCATTACTCTTCTGGTTAATGTTCCACGATGTTAAGCAGGCTAACACAAAAGGTACCACTTAGGACGCCTACACAGGCGACTTTGTCGTTTGAGGAAAAAAAGACAATTGTCATTGAAATTTTTCAAAAAAAGACAATCGAACAATTTCAAAGAACATTTTTTAACAACATAAAATCACTTCAGTTGGATTGTCCAACGACAAACAGGTATTTTGTCTTCCTCACGTAGAAGATAGCTGCATTTGATGGCAGAGAAACTATACTTTAATTCATACTGACTCGAATACAGACAAAAGTACTTTGATACATACAGGCAAACAAGTGCTGTCTTTCGTTCTGGGAAGCCGGCATATTAACTACCTGGTTTTATTAAGAGAAGTGTATGTTATTTTTCCTGTAAAATATTGTCCAAATTGCTTCAGGGCTTGTTCGTTCAGTGTTGTGTTGTTGTTGTTGTTGTTTCTATAGCCAAGAATTATTTCAACAGAAAATGAGTTTGCACAATATATTAGTATTGAAGCTTTAGCCTTTAGAATTGCACATAGGTTTCCACAACGAGGTTCAATCTCCTGTTATCACACAGTCTGGGAAAAATCCATCTCAGATTCAGTCATAAATGAATTGGATAAGGGTACTGAACAGTTCTAGTCAAAACACACACAACAAAGCAGTGCACGTCTCTTTCATTACGTTTCACCCTGATTTACAGCCGTGGCTCATTATTAAACAGGACTGCTACGCTGTCAGATTGCTCTCTGCCCTTTGTGGTTGATAAAGCTGGCTGAAAATGTTAACTCATACAGTGATTCAAGATACAAAGATTAAATATCTTGTAAGTTGATTTTATGCCAAGGAACTGATATGCGATAAATGTGGCTCGTATTAACAGGCTTTCCAGGATTGTTCTGTTTTAGATACTTTCGATGCTGGGACTGTTTTGTAATATCAAAAACAAGATTTTATTTATTTTATTTATAAAGAAAAAAGAATGCACAATATTCATCGCTGATTTTGTTATCAAGGAACTTGTCATGTTGATTCTGTGTGGCTTGTGTCTTTTCTGTGGTGCGCAGGTCAGACAACGGCTAAGTCGGAGCCATAAGACCCTCTTCTTAAATTGTCTTGTCTCAGTCACTTCATTTATCCATCAGCTTCAAATCGTAAACCGTGTGGTCTCGAAACTAACCAGATGTGGAGTAGAGAATTATGGACTAGTCCGTACGTGAAACTGAAACTGAAAGTGCTGATAAATTTTCCATCCTTTATTTGTTGTTGACTATTCTTTGGGAAAAGACACCTCCACAAAACCCCTTTGCTATAGGATTTCAAAACATAATTGATTTGTCTCCAGAAGGTGACCTGTTAGTGCTCAACTTTCTTCGAAGTACTCATGAAGCTTGGAGTATTTTGTAAGCAGGCCTTGTAATTACAGAATTCTGATTCCAAATGTCGTACTTAACCCTGTACCATCTTCAAGTTTTCACAACATCCCTTTTCTGCCTAGTTGATTTGGAAAACTTTATCTGGCTATTCAGAGAAGGCATATTTGAGTGTGAAACCCCAGATGTAAAGTGCTTGGTAAAATGAGATTCCAAAGAGAGGTAATAAGACCTGTACCTTTCGAGTTTTTGACAGTTCTCCATCCCTGTGAAATTTCAGCTGGTATGCTAGGTCCAAGGTTGGAGTCATTGAGGTGTTTCCAGAATACTGTTCCAATGACTTGAATACGTCTCGAAGTAGAGTCACAAGAGCACCAGATCAATGCATAGGATACGTGTGGAGAATGACTAAAGTGGATAATGCATTCCTAAAACAAAACAAAACAAAACAAACGAAACAAACCATACCAAACCAAACCAAACCAACAAACCAAAACAAAACAAGACAAACCAAACCAAACCAACCAAACCAAACCAAACCAAACCAAAACAAGACATACAAACCAAACCAAACCAAACCAACCAAACCAAACCAACCCAAACCAAACCAAAACAAAACAAGAAATCCTCCACCAAACGTCTTTGCTTCCAGTTTCCTCTTTAGGAAAGACCTGATCATATTGTCATCAAGCATTGATAGCTTCTGCCTCATTTCCAGTGTCCTTTCAAGTCAGTCATACACATGTCAGTCCTATTTCTGTTTGTGTTTCAGCTTGTCAATGATCAAGTTCAAACATCGTCAATCTTCCTGCGCACATTCAAGACATGGAATCTCATGGGGATCTGGGAAAACGTTTTCTTAGCCATGGAAAATGATGTATGACCACAAGAAACCAACGTCAAATATGCTGATCATATCACCAATAAACATGTGCCTCAATCTATCAAAACAACATGTCGGATCATATGTGAAGACCTACTGATGGCTATGAAGGAGAGAATACTGCGTTGGTGCAGCTATATCAGAAGATCCAACGAGCTTGTTAACATAGTCTTCCAGGGAATGTTGAAGGAAAACAGTAAAACAAACAAACAAACAAACGACCGACAGTCAACACACACTGCAGAAATGACAGGGAAACCGTTTGTGGAGACCTAAGTCATGGCTTACAACCGACAGACTGTGGGAACTTGGTGAATTGTTCTTCACAATGACACCCCAGTGTCAGTCTAAAGGTTGAGGGAGGAGGTAAAGAAGGAGAAGAAAAAGAAGAAAGAAAGAAAGAAAAAGAAAGAAAGAAAGAAAGAAGAGAAGAAAGAAAAGAAAACAAAGAAAAGAAAAGAAAGAAAGAAAGAAAGAATGGTTCAGTCTGAAATGATTGATAATTTGTATTTATTCACTTTTCAGTCATTGGTGTTTGCATGTGTCAGTAAGGGCTGTGTGGACAAGATTGGAAATTTTTTGGCTTTGTCTTAGATGGTTGTTGGTGTTTTTGTGTGTGTTTCTTTGTCTGTCTGTCTGTCTGTCTGTCTGTTTGCTTGTTTATTTATTTGCTTGTTTTGTTTGTTTTGGAAGCTGCCTCGTGCCAGCATCTGTGCTGGACGATTCGGGACCCAAAACAAGATTACACATTAGACCAGCCGCCGTGTCGTGGTGGTTAGCGTCGCGGATACCTGACCAGGAAGGTAGCGGGATTGATGTCCACCAGAGCTTCTGCCCGAGTTGAGTTTGCTGTGGGCTCTGTTGAGAAGACTGGGACCATAAAAAAATCGAGTTCCACCCACACAACGGGTGTAGCCTATCTCTGAACGTGTCGCTCAAATTTTCTGACCAGTGCTGCAGGTGTCTGCATCTCTCGGGCTGATTGACACCAAGATATGTTAAGAAAGCAAGCGTCGAGTACAGCCCTGTCATGCAGGCGCAGACCGGAATGGAAATCCGTAGCATCATCTTCATCATCCTCGTCCCCATCGATCAACATAAAAGGATTTCAAACTTCTGTAGCCCTTCATGCCCTGCTCTCATAGTGACCTCAGTCTTTCACTTCCTCTCCACGTCTATGACTTTGGTAAGTTTGTGTCCAGGTTCATGGGGACTGTCTGTTGGACGGACGTAATGCCCCCCACCCACCCCACCCCCCCACCCCCACCGAGGGAATGAGGGGAGGGGGGGGGGGGGGAGGAAGCTTTGTCACGCAGGCATCATGACTAAACGAAAACTGACTCAGTATGCGGCTGATTAGGTGACGTCACGCGTATGTTGGATCAGAACAGGCGCTACTGAACTCCATCCGAGTGATTTCGGCAGCAGTGCAGTGTCTCCCCAGGTGGGTTGCCTCACGCCGACTTGACATTTGCACTGCTCCCTGTGGACTGCCGGCGCCTGGGCTGTGGCGGAACACGACTGAGTGTGGATGTGTTCAGGGGTGCTGGAATGAGCGACGATACCTCTGATATGCTAGGGAAGGTAAGACAGAGTGCAAAAAGGAGATGTGTGTGTGTGTGTGTGTGTGTGTGTGTGTGTGTGTGTGGGAGGGGGGGGGGTAAGTACTAAGATCAGGTCATAGGTGTGTAACAGTTTCCCCTTCGGGGGATGATTTTTTTTTTTTACATGGTCAGCAAAATTGCTTCTTCTACTATCGCGCTACTACTACAGTTTCCGCTCTGCTGCTGCTGCTGCTGCTGCTGCTGCTGCTGCTGCTGCTGCTAATCCTGCTACCGATGGTGCACTTGTTGCTATTGCTGCTGCTACTACTGCTTCTAGTGTTGCTGCTACTACTACTGCTGCTACTCTTCTCTCTCTCTCTCTCTCTCTCTCTCTCTCTCTCTCTCCCTCTCTCTCTCTCTCTCTCTCTCTCTCTCTCTCTCTCTCTCTCTCTCTCTCTCTCTCTCTCTCTCTCTCTCTCTCTCTCTCTCTCTCTCTCTCTGTTTTTAAGCGAACTACATACAGCAGAAATTTTCTCCAATCCTAGTTAGGGTCACTCTGACCATACTTCCCTGGGGAAGACATCTATCTTCCTGAACCTCTCCTCCCCCCCATTTGGGGTTTAAAAAGGGGGGGCCCAGGGGGGGGGGAAAATTTTGGGGGGGGGGGGGGGAAAAAAAAGGGGAATTGGGGGGGGGGGGGGGGGGAAAAAAGGAAGGGGGTTTTAAAAAAAAACCCCGGGGGGGTTGGGGGGAAAAAGGGGGGGGGGTTTTTTGGAAAGGGGGGGTTTTTTTGGGGGGGGGGAAAAAAAAAAAGGGGGGTTTGGGTTTTTTTAAAAAAAAAAGGGGGGGGGGGGGGGGGGGAAAAAAAGGGGGGGGGGGGGGGAAAAAAAAAAAAAATTTTGATAAAAGGAAAAAAAAAAAAAGGGGGGGGGGGGGGGGGGGGGGGGGGGGGGGGGGGGGGAAAAAAGGGGGGGGGAAAAAACCCTTTGGGGGGAATAAATTTTTTTTGGGGGAAAAAAAAATTTTAAAAAAAAAAGGGGGGGGGGGGGGGGGGTTTTTGGGGGGGGGAAAGGAGGGGGGGGGGGGGAAAAAAAGGGGGGGGGGGGAAAAAAAACCCCCCCCCCCCTTTTTTTTTTTTTTTTTTTTTTTTTCCCCCCCCCTTTTTTTTTTTTTTTTTCCCCCCCCGGGGGGGAAAAAGGTTTTAAAAAAAAAAAAAAGGGGGGGGGGGAAAAATCCCCGGGGGAAGGGGGGGAAAAAAAAAAAAGGGGCCCCCCCCCCCAAAAAAAAAACCCCCCCCCTTTTTTTTCCCCCCCCCCCCCCCGGGGGGTTTTTTTAAAAAAAAAAGGGGGGGTTTTTGGGGGGGGGGGGGGGAAAAAAAAGGAAAAAAAAAGGGGGGAAAAACCCGGGGGTAAAAGGGGGGGGGGAAAAAAAAGGGGGGTTTTTTAAAGGGGGGGCCCCCCGGGGGGGTTTTTTAAAAATTTTTTTTTTTTCCCCTTTGGGTTTTTTTGGGGGGGGGGGAGAAAAAGGAGGGGGGGGTTTTTGGGGGGGGGGGGGGGGGGGGAAAAAAAGGGGGAAAAAAAGAAAAAAAAATTGGGGAAAAAAAAAAAAAAAAAAGGGGGGTTTTTTTTTGGGGGGGGGGGGGGTTTTTTCCAAAAAAAAGGGGGGGGGGAAAAAAAACAAAAAAAAAAATTTTTTCGGGGGAAAAAAAGGGAGAGGGAAGGGGAAAAAAAAAAAACCCCCCAAAAATTTTTTCCCCCCCCCCCAAACCCTTTTTTTTTTTTAAAAAAAGGGGGGTTTTTTTTGGGGGTTTTTCCCCCAAAAAACCCCAAAATTTTTTGGGGGGCCCCCCCGGGGGGGGGGGAAAAGTTTTTTGGGGGGGGAAAAAAGGGGAAAAAAAGGGAAAAGGGGGAAAAAAAAAAAAAAAAGGGGGGGGGTTTTTTTTTTTTTTCCCCAAATTTTTTTAAAAAGGGAAAAAAAATTTTCCCCGGGGGGTTTTTTAAAAAAAGGGGGGGGGGTTTTTTTTTTAATTTTTTTTAAAAAAAGGGGGGGGGGAACAAAAAAAAAAAAAAAAAGGGGGGCCCCGGGGGCCCGGGTGGGGGAAAAAAAGGGGGGAAACAAAAAAAAGGGGGGGGGCCCCCCAAAAAAATTTTTTTTTTTTTTTTAAAAGAATAAAAAAAAAAAAAATTTTAAAAAATTTAAAAAAAAAAAAAAAAAGGGGAAAAAAAAGGGGGGAAAAAAAAAAAACCCCCCCCCCCCAAAAAAGGGGAAAGGCCGGGGGGAAAAAATTTTTTTAAAAAAAAAAAAAAAAAAAAAGGGGGGGGTTTAAAAACCAAAAAAAAGGGGGGGGAAAAAGGGGGGGGGTTTTGGGGGGGGGGGTTTTTTTTTTAAAAAAAAAAACCCCCCGGGAAAATTTTTTTTAAAAAAACCCCCGGGGGGGAAAGGGGGGGGTTTTTTGGGGGGGGAAAGGGGGTTTGGGGGGGGGGGGGTTTTTTTGGGGGGGGAAAAAGGGAAAAAAAAAAAAAGGGGGAAGGGGGAAAAAAAAAATTTTTTTTGGGAATGGGGGGAAAAAAAGGGGGTTGGGGGGGGGGGGTTTTTTTTAAAAAAAAGGGAAAAAAGGGGGGGTTTGGGTGGGAGGGGGGGAAAAAAAAAAAAGGGAAAAGAAAAAAAAATTTTTTTTTTTGGGGGGGGCCTTGGGGAAAAAAAGGGAAAAAAAAAGTTTAAAAAAAGGGAAAAGAAAAAAAAAAAAGGGTCGGGGAAAAAAATTTAAAAAAAAACCGGGAAAAAAAAAAAAAAATTTTAAAAACGGGGGGGGGAAAAAAAAAAGGGGGGGGTTTTAAAAAAAAGGGGGGGGGGAAAAAGGGGGGGGGGGGGGGGGGGAAAAAGGGGGTTTTGGGGGTTTTTTTGGGGTTGTTTGTGTTGTGGGGGGGGGTTTTTTTTTTTGGTGTGTGTTTGTTTTTTTGGGGGGGGGGGGAAAATTTTTAAAAAAAAGGGTTTTTTTTTTTTTTTTTCCCCCCCCCCGGGGGGGTTGATTTTTTTATTTATATATATAAATATATATATATTTTTTTTTTTTTTTTTTTTTTTAAAATTTTTTTTTTAAAAAAAAATTTATTTTATAAAAAAATTAAAAATCCCAAGGATAAGTACTGCCCCCCCAAAAAAAAAAGGGGGGGGTTTTAAAAAAAATTTTTTTAAAAAAAAAAGGCTTTTTTTTTTTAAAAAAAAAAATTTATATTTTTTTATTATATATTTTTAAAAATTTTTTTATTTATTTTTAAAAAATTTTTTTTAAATATATATATAAAATTATATTTTTTTTTTTTTTTATTTTTATTTATATATTTATATTATATTTTTTTTTTTTGGGTTTTTTCCCCCCCCCTTTTTTGGGTTGAAAAAAAATTTTTTTTTATAAAATATTAAAAATTTATAAAAAAAAATTTTTTTTTTTTTTTTTATATTTATATTTTTTTAAAAAGGGGGCCCCCCTTCCCCTTTAAGGGTTTTTTTAAAAAAGGGGGGGGAAAATTTTTGTTTTTTTAAAATTTTTTCCCTTTTTTTTTTTTTAAAAAAAATTTTTTTAGTTTTTTTTTTCCCCCCGGTTTTTTGAAAGGGGGGTTTTTTTTTTTTTAAAAAAATTTTTTATCCCCCTTTTTCCGGTTTTTTTTCCCCTTTTTTTTGGTTTTTTAAAAAAATTTTTTTTTTAAAAAAAAAAAAAAAATTTTTTTTTTTTTCCCCCCCTTAAAAAAAATTTTTGGAAAAAAAGGGGGCCTTTTTTTTAAAAGGGGTTTTTTTTCTGATTTTTTTTTTTTTAAAAAAAAAGGGGGTTTTTTTTTTTTTTTTTTAAAAAAAAATTTTAAATTTTTTTTTCCCCCCCCCCCAAAAAAATTTTCCTTTCCCCCAAAAACCCCAAACCCCCCTTTTGGGGGGGGGGTTTTTTTTAAAAATTTTTTTTTAAAAAAAAAAAAAAAAAAAATAAAAAAAATTTCCGGGGGGGTTTTTTTCCCCCAAAAGGCCCCCCCAATTATTTTTTTTTAAAGGCCCCCCCTTTTTTTTTTTTTTTTTCCCCCCCCCCCCCCTAAAATTTTAAATTAAATTTCCCGCGGGCCCCGTTTCTTGCCCTTTTTTTTCCTTTTTTTTTTTTTCCCGCTGCTGTGCTGCTCCAAAAAAACCCTTTCCTTTTTTTTTTTTTGTTTTTTTCCCGGGGGTTTTTTTTCCCATTTTTTAAAAAAAATTTTTTGTTGTTGCTGTTTTTCAAAAAAAAACCACCCCCCCCCCACCCCCCCCCCCCCCCCCCCCCAAAAAAAACCCTACTTTATAATGATGATGATGTTTTTTTCCGTTTTTTTTGCCCCCTTTGTTTTTTTTGGGGGGTTTTGTTGTTGTCCTCCTGGGGGTGCTTTTTTTTTCCCCACCACCACCACCCCCCACCCCCCCCCCCCCTTTTTTTTAAAAAAAGGAACTTTTTTTTTGGGGGGCCCCCCCTTTTTTTCCCAAAAAATTTTTTTATCCCCTTTTTTTTTTTTTTTTAAAAAACTTTTTTTTTTTTTCCCCCCCCACCCCCACCCCCCCAAACCCCCCTTTTTTTTTTTTTAAATTTTTTTTTAAAAATATTTCTATACTTTTACTATATTTTTTTTTCCCCCAAAAAACCCCTTTTCCCAAACCATCCCCCCAAAAAAAAATTATTTTTTTTTTTTTTTTTTTTTGGGGGGGGTTTTTCGCCCCCCGGGGGGGGGTTTGCACCCAAAAAGGGGGAAGTTTAAAGGGGGGCCCTTTTTTTTTTCCCCCCCCCTTTTTTTTTGTTAAGGGGGGGGTTTTTTTGGGTCGAGTACTTTCGAAGTTGGGGGCGGCTTTGTGAATTTTGGCCCGCCACGAGGTCGGTCACGGCGCACTCCTCTAGTTCTTTTGGGTTTTAGTTCGCACCAATGGGGGTTTGATTTGACCGAGTTCCCCTTTTGTACCGTTTCTTTGGGGGTCCTTGGTTTCTCTTTTCCGGCGAAGCTCCCCCTTACCGCAGTCGCCTTGGAATTTCGGTGTCTTCCCTACGGATTTACATGCCCCCCCATCGAAGCTGGGCCCTTTAAAGAGCATGGACTCGATACTTGGAGTGTGAGCCGGTCCAAAGGGCCTCGGGTTGGCAAACACGGGCCTGCCTTGGGGTTCCCGGGTTTGGGGCGAAGGGGCTCGCATGTGGAATTCTCCCGGCCTTTTTTGACGTGTCTGCGGTACAGTGTCCCGATTCCACCCATGAGGAGAGAGGGGAAGACCACTGCCCTTGTAAACTTCAGTTTTGTAGTCGCCCAAAGTTGTTTTTGCGAAGCACTTGTTGCGGAGTCTTTTCCCGCGCCTGGCTTGCTTTGCTGGGTTTGGGGATCAAATTCCCTGTCCAGGGAGCCATCACAGGAGATGGGACTTCCCAGATATTTTGAAATGTTCAACGTCCCCAAAACTGGGAGTCGTCAATGACATGGTGGGTGCCGAGGGGTTGGTGGTTTTTGGGGCGGGGGTTTGGTGAAAACACCCCAGTCTTTCCGAGGGTGATTTTCAGGCCCAAGAGCTTTGAAAACTTCGGAGAAAAGCGGTCAAAACTTTTTTTGCAGATCGGATTCTGCATGGGCCAAACCGTGCGCAGTCATCGGCAAAGGGGAAATTCTTGAAGGAGATCTTTGATGCTCTTTGTCTTTGGGAGTGAGGGCGAAGGGTTTAAAGAGGGGGGGGCCCTTTCCCGGGCCCATTGCGGAAGTAGATCCCTTCTCCCTGGGGCTTGGACAGGTGGGACAGCATTTCAGGGGGAAAAAAGACGTTGGGGAAAGGGGCCGGAGCTAAGGGCCAGCCCTGCTTCACGCCATTGCTGATCTCGAAGGCTTCCGTCACGTTTCCCCTGGAAAAAGGACCTTTGGCCCGGGCGCCATCATGGGAAAAGCTTGATATTTTCACAAAATTTGGCGGGATCCCTTTCGCTCGAGGACTGGGCCAAAAAGCTTCCCCCGTTGACCCTTTAAAGGGGCCCTTTGGGGGGGTCAATGAAAAAAAAGAGTATAGGGGGATGTTTTGTTCGATAAATTTCCTGAAAACTGTTTTACAGAAAAATTAAATTGACAGTGCTTCTGGGGTTGAAAGCCGCCTGCGCCTCGGGGGGTTCTGCTCGGGAAAACCCGTGTTTTAGTTGTTGAGGATGGCTCTGGGAAAGAAACTTTCCAGCTTGGGAGAGTAGGGAGATGCCCCCTGTAGTTCCCACGTCGGCCCTTTTCTTCCCCTTTTTCTTGTTGAGGGAGACCCAAACAGGGGGTTTACGGAAGTTTATCTGGGTCTTCTCCCCTCCCCGAACTCCGGGAGGAAATCGTGAAAGGCTTTTAGGGCGTTGGGGCCGGGCCCCCTTGTTGATCTCAGGGAGGTAATTTGTCCTTTCCCGTGCTCTACCCGGGGCTTCGTTTTGGGAGGGTTGTTTCTGGATCTCTGCAATGGGGGGGGTATGCAAATGTGTTTGTTTTGGCTGCTGGGGGATCTGGTTTAAAAGGGATCCGAGTCGATTTAGAGGGCCTGTTGAGCGTTTGTGAAGTGTTTTTGCCAGCTTGTTAGTCCTTCTTGGTCCCTTTATCAGGGGGGGGGGCCCCTCCGAGGACAGTTGCGGGGGGGCAGCCTGATTTCTGAGGGTCCCAAGGGCCCGTCTTCAAGAGCCAAAAGAATTTTTTTGGCGTTTGTTTAAGTCGGCGTTGCCTTGGGGCTTCAGTCGCTTTTTCCTGCCCCCACTGGTCCCCCAAACAGAGTAGGTCCCGGGCTGCCCCTTTTGGGTTTGGGGAGTCTTGAATCTCTCGGGTTTTTGGGACGGGGCGTTTGGGGCTTTTTGCCAATCGATGTAAGAATTGTTCCCTTGCATGGAGGGTTTTTTTGATCTTTCATCGTTCTGTCAAACCAGGGCTTTATGGGGTCTGGTTTTTTCTCGGGAACCCCTTTTGCGTCCCCAAACCCCCCATGTCCCTTAAAAAGGGCCATTTTTCTTTCCATCTTCAGGGGTCGACCGTTTTGGAGCTTTTCTTCAAATTGGGTTTTTGGAACTGGGAGAAAGGGAGGTCGGGGCTTTCAGTCTGGCGCATTGTAGGAGGGCCTGACGTTTTGGTCGGTTTCGTGTGGCGGTGGTATTTTGCAGGGTCAATTTCAGCCCTGGGCCCGCCCGTGGTCAGTCCCCTTCAGCAACCCCTCATGACGGGGTCACCGGACGCCTTGATGTTTGCGTTTGGGGAAAGATGATGAAAAAAAATCATGTGCCGGGGTTTTTGACCTCGGGTGCATCCCGGTGGTCTTGAACTTGTCCGCCAAAACCCGGGAAAAAAATGTTGGGGATGCAGAAAGGGTGTGTTCCGACCCCCCTTGCGAGGAGGAGCGGCCGTTGTCGTTTTACCTTGCCTATCCGTGTTTGCCCAGGAAAAGCTTCCCCAGCTGCTATAGTCCTTTCCCACTCTGGGGTTGAAGTCCCCGGATGACGGTTTGGGCTTTTTTAGGGTTGACCTGATGGCCTGGTCAAGTTGTTGTTTGAACAGTCTTTGGGGGTTTTCTGGGGCTCGGAAAAGGGGGGGTGCCCTACCAATTTATGATTGTGAGGTGTCTTGACTTGCTGATGGGGGGTACGCAAAATTTCCCGAGGGGGTTCAAATTGGGTGCCAACCCGGGGGGGACAGGTTGGGTTTTGAGCAGGGCTTCCGGGTGGGGAAATCCAAAAGCCAGGATCCTTTTCGGCTTGTGGCTTTCCCTTCCAAAAGAAAGTGTATCCACCTCCCTTTCTTCCCTCTTGCAAAAAAATTTGGAAATTAGAAAAAATTTCCTGCAAAATTTTTTGACATTAGTAGCCTCCCCGCAAAAAATTTAAAGATTTACGCAATATTCCCGCCAAAAATGTATGCTTTTGAGCAGGGCTGTCCCGATGGGCCTTCCCCGCTGCTATGGTTCTTCCTTTCTTGGCGTTGAAGTCCCCCAAAGGGTGGGCGGGTTTTTCATTTTTTAGGAGTTGAAAGATGGCCCTTTCCCTTTTCTTTACTATACTATTTCCCATACTTTATAACTATACTATAAAATACTTTACTTTTCTATAAATACCTTTACCATATCATACCCCTAACCCTACCAAAACCATACCCCTTTCCCTACCTTTCCCTTCCTTTAAAATTCCTTTTTATTTCCTTTTTATACTATTCCATACCTTTTCGATGCCATGCCATGCCATGCCATGCCAGCCTTTCCATACCATTCCCAACCATACCATACCTTTTTTTACAATTCCATACCTTTCCTTTCTATACCTTTCCATACCTTCTATACCATTTCCCTTACGATGCCATGCCATCCCCTGCCATGCCCTGCCTTTCCAAAGCCTTACCATACCATTTTAACCCTACCATTCCATACCAAAACCTAAAATTTCCATACAATACCCTTTCTATACTATACTTTCTTTACTATTCTATTTCTTACCATACCCTAAACCTTCCATACCATACCATACCTTTCCCCAATTTTCATACTATACTTTTCTATACTATACTATACTATTTCCCTTTTTATTTACCATTTCTTTACTATTCTTTTAATTTATGCTATACTTTCCCATTCTCTAATTGTAGTGCTATATGCCCCAGCCTTCTCCAGGACTTCGCCCGACAGAACAAAACCTCCAGGACCCAGAAGGGGGGCCCCCCCACACGGGCTCCCAAAAAAAAACCCGGGGTTGCTGGTACCCCCCCAAACCCCCCCCCACCCCTCCTCCGCAACTGTGGTGTTGTGGGGGCAATACCGAGCCCGGCAAACTCTTTCCCAAAACCCGGCGCAAAACGGAGCCCAAATGGGCCCCCCAAAAATCCTTTTTATGGAGAAATTTAAAGGGGGAATTTTTTTAATTTAAAATTGGGGGGGAATAAAATTTTTGGGGAAAGGGTTTTTTTGGGGTTTTTTAATTTATTGGAATTTTTTAAAATTTTTTTTAAATTTTTTGGGGTTTAAAGGTTTAATTTGGTTTTTTTAAAAAAGGATTTTATTTTTTTTAATTTTTTTAATTTTTTTTGGGAAAAATTTAAAAAATTGGGGGGTTTTTTTTTAATTTTTTTTAAAAGATTTTTTTTAACTTTTGGAAGATTTTTTGAAAAAAAAGATTTTTTAAAAAGGGGAAAAAGGGGAAAAAAAAAATTTTTTTTTTTTTTAAAAAGGGGGGAAGGGAAAGGAAAGGGGGAAAAAAAAAAAAAAAAAATTTTTTTTTTTTTAAAAAAAAAGGGGAAAATTTTTTTTTTTTTATTTTAAAATTTTTTTTTTTTTAATTTAATTTTTGGGGGGGAAAAGGTTTTTTTGGTTTTGGGAAAAAAAAAAACCCCCAATTTGGATTTTTTTTAAATTTTTTTATTTTTTTTTTTTTTTTTTTTTTTTTGTTTTTGTTTTTTGTTTTATTATTATTTTTTTTTTTTTTTTTGGTTTTTTTTGTTTTTATATTTTTTTTTTTTTTTTTTTTTTGATATTTTAATATTTTATTTTTTTATTTTAAATATTTTTTCTTGTTTTTTTTTTTGATTTTTGTTTTTAAAAATTTTTTTTATTTTTTTTTTTAATTTTTTAATAATTTTTTTTTAAATTTTTTATTTTTTTTTTTTGTTTATTTTTTTATTTATTTTTTTTTTTTTTTTTTAATTTTTTTTTGAGTTTTTTTTTTTTAAATTTTTTTATAAAATTTTTTAAATTTAAAATTTTTTTTTTAAATTAAAATTAAAAAATTAGGTTTTTTGGGTTATTAATTTAATGTTTTTTAGAATTAATTTTTTGGGTTTTTTTTTATTTATTTTAATTTTAAAGGGGAAAAAAATGGGGAAAAAAAGGGGGAAAAAGGGGGTTATTTTTTTTTTTAATTTTAGTTTGGAATGTGCGTTGCTTTTGCTGATGTTGCAGGAGGAGGAGGAGGAGGAGGAGGAGGAGGAGGAGGAGGAGGAGAAGAAGAAGAAGAAGAGAAGAAGAAGAAGCAAGAAGAAAGAAGAAGAGAAGAAGAACAAAACAACAACAACAACAACAAAACAACAACAACAACAAGAATCCTACTGCTATTAGGATGGTGCGGTTGCTTTGTTTCTGCTGTTGCAGCTGTTGCTGATGCTTCTCGTCGTCGTCATTCTCCTCGTGCTATGATGCTACTTCTACAGCCACTTGTACTGTTGGTGTTGCTGCTAGCTTCTAACTATGCTGTTGTTGCTGCTGCTGCTGCCGCTGCTGCCGCTGCTGCCACTACTACTACTACT
>CM031611.1:82421360-82423860 GCA_018398815.1 Conus ventricosus | reverse complement strand
CATTGTGTGTGTGTGCGTGCGTGCGTGGATGTGTGGGTGTGTGTGTGTGTGTGTGTGTGTGTGTGTGTGTGTGTGTGTGTGTGTGCGCGCGGCGCGCGCTTGCACACACACTCAAAACGAATGCCAGATCTTCATATCTCTATCGTGAAAAGTACCGAACATGTCGAACAGAGAAAACGAAAGTACTCATAAGTCGTAAAAAAGTAAATCCGGCGAATAAATATGATCGTCTTGTAGGTATTATTCTAATATATTTTACGTCTTTCTGGCGTGTGGTATATATTCTAATATAACATTACATCTTTTGCGACCTTGAAATTGTTTTGAATTCAGCGACTACCATCGTCCGAAATGAGAGTGGAACATTGTTGTTATGCACGTGTGAATAATCATACATTATATACCAGGAAGTGTTGTTTGTGTCGTTTTGTGCAGAGGCAATCTCCGATTACTGCTGTGAGGCTGTGAATCAGCTTCTGCAGCGAAGTGTCAGGAGATATATTTTCATATTATGCTATTTTTAGCAGTGCATACCCCGGTGAGTAAGCAGACGACAGCTTATGTTATGTGTTTACAAAAATAGACCTGCGTTCATCGGATATTTAAGACGCGCTGTTCCGGCCGGCGTGGACGTGAACAACAGTGACTTCAGTTAGTCCTTGCTGCCTTCAAAACATAATAGTTATTCTTGAATTCTGGTGATGTGATTCTTCAGTCGCAAGTTTGGGGCCATAACGCTTTGTACTAATGTGTAAGCCTACTGGTTACATTTATGAAACGGAGGTGAAGACAGTCGGGGGGAAAAAGAGAAGGTAGCGTAGGATTTATAGCACGAATAGAAATAAAATCATAAACAGATTAGGTTACAATTATAGCAATATATCTGTAAACCTGAAGTAAATGACATGTATGAAACTTGATTCAAGCCAAATTGGTGAATTCTGTGGCCTCGTCCAATGTGTAAAGAAATCTGAGACTGAGCATTAATATGATGGCAACAAAATCCAAGAAACGTTAAAAAAAGCAACAACAAAAAACAAAAACAAAATAAGAAAAACTGTGACACAACCAGCCACTTAACCAGTAATCCTGTTTGTTCATAATGGCAAATATAACTGAGAAAGCTTCAACACAATGCATCAGACTGGCTGAAAGAATGAAAAGGTGGCTGCCATCATGGCTGACAACTGTTCGAGGGCTGAGCTTGTGTACCTTTCTGTATTCCACATTTCCGTTACTGTGTCCTGGATTTCTCTGCTGGCCCTGGTGGTGTTGCTTGGTGAGTAGCCTGCCCACGCTATTATTGTCTTGCTTTCTATGCCTACATAAGGGTGCCTGGACACTCACAGATGCACACACACACATGCATGCACGCATGCAAGCTTGCATATAAACACAAACGCCCATACATACATACAACAAACACACACAAACACACACACACACACACACACACACACACACACACACACACACACACACACACACAAATATACACAGAAAGTCACATAACACATGTATGCGCACACTCATACATATGCTCACACACACACACACACACACACACACACACACCACACACACAAATACACATATATATACACATGCACATACCCATGTATGTGCATGACCACACACTCACTACACATACACAGAATACACGCGCACTGCATCACTAGTCAGAATGTCCCTGTCAGAGTATGATATGTATGAAAGAGACATGATCAATCAATACCATGGTGTATTAACACTTCAGAGATTGGATGAATAAGATAGTACCACAGGGGCCACACATTCCCATCACACACTCACCCCACTAACTGCATTCACACACACACACACTTGTCTCTTGTCAGTCTGTCTGTCTGTCTGTCTGTCTGTCCTCTTCTCTCTCCTCTCTCTCTCTCCTCTCTCTCTCTCTCACACACACACACACACACCACACACACACACACACACACACACAACACACACACAACACACCACACACAACACACACACACACACACACACACTCACACACACTCACACACACACACACACACACACACACACACACACACACATACTGAAACATCTCCTTTTTGTCCCTTTCATACTTCCCAGTTCTTTTCCTCATTACCATCCGCCTTCTGTAATACTAGACACCACCCCCACTCTACCTTCTGTACTACTGTAGATGGAGACATTTAATGCATTATAAACTGAAGTGTGTAGCAGTGTTGGACAAACTTGGCCGGGTGGGGGTGGGGTGGGGGGGAGTCTGGGGTGTTTGGAATCTGCCCTGTATTCCCTTCCCCATTTCCCTGCTTGTTCCCCTCTCCCCATTTCCACCCCCTACTGGCAGAAAAACCATTTTGACACACAGTCCTCTTCCTGCATTGCGGGAGGACCCAGCTTCTTTTAACAGCCACCCTCCCAACCTCATGTCTGTCAGGCCCTAGCAGTTGCATCCACAGTGGGTCATATTTTTCCCCCAATACCCCCTTTCCCCCCCCAA
>CM031611.1:82400348-82413784 GCA_018398815.1 Conus ventricosus | reverse complement strand
AATTCAAGTCCAATAAATAGGTGTCATCACGTAGTGCTGGTCTGCGTGCGTGCATGTGTGTGTTGTGGGTTTGATGAAAGACATTGCAAAATTCCAGAACACAAGCCAAAACACCAGGAAAAACAGTACCTACAGTCACAGTTCATTCATGTTGTTCATAACTCAACCAATCACTGTGGGCCATATCAGGGCTGTCATTCATGATGAACACAACACAAATGACATTTCAAAGAGGATAAAGATTCAAAGTGCTTTATCATCCTAAGAAACACAATATACAGTGATATTTTAAAGATGGGAAAGAATGAAGACAAATTCATCATTTTCTACATTATCTGTTCATCATGGAGACTTGTCATTAGTTTTTCCATACATCTGCAGTAGTTTATATATTATCAGTTTTTCCCATACATCTGCAGAGTTTATATATTATTATTAGGTTTTCCCATACATCTGCAGTAGTTTATATGTCATTAGTTTTTCCATACATCTGCAGATATCAGTTTGTACATTCTGCCTTAATTATAAATACTAAGATGAATAACAACAACAAAATTTTGTTCATAATTTGTATTGCATGCCAAACAGTTTAATGCCTGCATCAGTAATATCTATTTCACTTGTAATTAAATATGTGCACCACTCACATAAACACACACACCACACACACACACACCACACACACTGTGAAGTTAGTACTCTGACTATAAGACAACAGGCCGACATCTACATGCTCGAATAAGCCAACCATTTATTAAGCTAACCCTTGAACCGAATACGGATGAATGCGAATAGCCGAACCGAATGCGGTTAAGTACAAATTGGGTTAAGCCAATTATGTGACATCCCCTTTCTTTCAGGAAATGGACATAGATTTATAAACGTTAGCGTCTCTAGTTTTTTTTTCTTTTCTTTTCTTCAAACATAGCATCCAGGGAACCAGGTCAGAGGTCCAGGCGGTCTGGCTTCCTGATGGCACGGCCACATCTAGAGGTCTGGACCATAGGCGTAGCAGGCTGGTCTTCTGGCTGGGGATCTGGCCTCTGGATGGGGTTCCCACGTCTGGAGTTCTGGAGTTGTACCCGGGGACGAGGTAGGGGCCATGGCGGGCGCCATGGTGTCTCGGTCTCAGGACCGGATCGTCTTCCTCTGCAGGATCTCCCATGGACCCAGGGTACAGAGAGGAGGCCTCCCTAGGAACTCTGCAAGGGGTCTGAGGTTTGAGTTCCCTGGGGACCAGGTGACGCCGGTTCCTCCTCTGTCTGCCACTGGGGGTCTGCACTTCATAGGACCGGAAGGGGAAGGACTGAACGACGGTCCTGGTGCCCCGATGGCTTGATCCACACAGGTTGGTCCTGGAGTAAGTGGAGGAGCTGTTCTTGTGCGGTGTGCTCTGTCAAAGTTCATCTTCTGCTTCTGTTTGACAACTTTGTCCTGCTCCTCGAAGTTTTTCTCTTTTTGTCCCCCTGGCTTCAAGGTTGATGGCAGTATGGGTACTGTGGTTCGCAGCTTTCGTCCCATGAGTAGCTCTCCTGGGCTCAGTCCCTGCTGAAGTGGTGTTGCCCGATAGCTGAGGAGAGCCAGGTAAGGGTCCTCTGCTTTCTTCATGAGAGACTTCACTGTCTGTACTGCTCTCTCTGCTTCTCGTTAGCTTGAGGGTAATATGGACTGCTTGTGACATGTGTGAATCCATATTTCTTGCGAAGGCTGCAAACTGGCAGCTGGTAAACTGGCAGCATTGTCGACATAACAACTTCTGGGATTCCATGTCTGGAAAACATGCTCTTGCAGTGGTTGATCACACAGTCAGCGGTTAGTCTGCCTGAGGAGGGCTAGCTCGATGAATCTAGAATAATAGTCCACAACGATCAGGTACTGTTCTTTCTTCAGTTCGAAAAGGTCCATGCCTATCTTCTGCCAGGGGTAATCAGGGGTGTCTGTGGGAATTAGGGGCTCTGGGGGGATTTGTCTCTCTCGAACGCAGATAGGACAGTGTTCCCATAGACTCGATCTGGGCAGACAAACCTGGCACCAACACTTTCTCATGCTCGAGCCGACACTTGACGATTCCTTGATGTCCCGTGTGAATTTTCTCCAGGATGTCTGGCCTCAACTTCTCAGGGACTGACCAGTCTGGTTCCATAGATCAGGAGGTCTTCTTCCACGCTGAGATAGTGTCGAACAGACCAGTATGGCTGGATTTCTCATTAGGGCAGTGTTCGGGCCATCCTTCATGAATGAATCTCTTGATTTCTGAGCAGACTGGGTCCTTGCTAAGCTCTTGCTGGATTGGTCGAGTCTCGATGGTGTGGCTGGAGCACTGGAGAGGACCTGATCCACCATGGAGTCAGCTTCTTTTCTAGCTGTTTGTCTTCTTTCTGTGCCAGTCGAACCGGTGCTCTAGACAGGGCATTCGCAGTGATCAAGTCCTTGCCTTTTTTGTATTCCATCTGGAAGGAGTTATCGCATCACACGCATGCGGAATCGCAGTAGACGTGGTGACAGCTCATCGAGATGTTTGGTCTTCAAGGTGTCAGGAGTGGTCTGTGATCTGTTTCAATGACCAAGTCTTTGATACCTGTGATGTACTCTCGAAATTTCTCACATGCCCAGGCCACTCCAATGCTTCTTTCTCCACTTGGGCATAGTGTGCTCCGTTGGAGTGAGTGATCTGGATGCATAGAAGACTGGTTTGAAAATGCCGTCATCCTGTTTCTGCTGTAGTACTGCTCCAAGGCCATAGGACGAGGCGTCTGTAGACAGACGGGTCTTCGGCTAGGGCTGTAGTGAGCCAGAACAGGTGCTGAGCTGAGCTGTCTTTTGATGCGTTGGAAGGCTCTTCTTGTGGGGCATCCAGGTCCAGTCATTTTCTTTCTCAGGAGGTCTCTGAGAGCCTGGTGTCATCTGCCAGATTGGCACCAGCAAACTTGGCGACGTGGTTGACCATACCAAGTAGACGTCTGAGTTCGGTGATGTTGGTTGGTGTTGGAAAATTTGTGATGGCGACGACTTTCTCAGGTCAATGGTGATGCCCTCTGGGGAGATGATCTGTCCCAAGAACTTGATCGACGGCTTTGAAATTCACATTTGTCTGGGTTCAGAGTCAGTCCAGCATCACTCTGCTTCTGCATCACCTGGCGGAGGGCTTCATCATGTTCTTTCTGGTCTTTCCCATGAACGAGGATGTCATCCATGTCACAGATGGCACCTGGGAGGACCGCAAGCAAGTGGGTCATGGTGCGCTGGAAGATCTCGGGGCCTGAACTTATACGAAAGGGAGTCTGATATAGCAGAACCTTCGAAGGGCGTAAATAAAGGTAGTCAGTTCTGTGACTCAGTCTCAGTGGTATCTGATGGAAACCACTGTTGCAGTCTAGTTTGGTGAAGACTGTGGATCCAGATAACTGGGCGAGAAGCTGGTCGGTGGAAGGAAGTGGAAAGTTCTCACGTTTGACCCCTTCATTCAGTTTTGTGAAATCCACACAGATTCTGACCCTGTTGTTTGATTTGGGCACTACAACTATTGGAGCACACCAGTCGTTGGTTTCAAGACAGGACGATGACTCCAAGTTGTTGCAAATTGTCTAGTTCTTCTTTGACTTTGTCTTGGAGTGGAAGAGCAAGTCGACGTGGTGAGGTCACAGCATATGGTTTGACAATCTTTCTGGAGGTGTATTTTGTACGTAGAGCTTGTAGGTTACCTAGGCCTCTGAGAGTGTAGGGAACTCTCTCTGTACTGGGCTTCCTTGTCACTGACAGCGTTCACTTTTTCTATCATCTGAAGGGCAGAGATGGCTGGGCGACCCAGCAATGGCTCTTCTAGGTCTTTGATGACGTAGATGTCCTGTGTGACTGTCTTTTCTTTGTAGGTCATTTTTGCTGAGAATTTGCCTAGGACAGTGATTTCCTTCTTTCCTGGTCCATAGAGTTTTTTCTTGGTTTTCTCCAGTGGACGTTTCTCCTTGGGTATCATCTTCTCTGGTATGACCGTGACGTCGGCACCTGTATCTGCTTAAAGTCATGGTCTGGGAGTCCTTCTAACTGAATGGGGACTTTCCAAGGGTCAACTGACTTCTCCAATCACACATCCCAATAGTACTCATCTGACTGTTCCTCTTCTTCCTCTCTGGTCCAATGAATTTGGCCTGCTGGACCTGCACACCACCGCAAATGTCCTGGTTTGGAACACTTTCGGCATCTGGCTAACTTTGCTGGACAATCATTTCGGTTATGGCGGTCTCTGCCACATCGATAGCATGTGCTGTCGGTGCACGTTTTGGTCGCTGCTGATAGAGCTGTGGCTGTTTCTCCTTAGGCTCTCTGGAGTTTTGGCTGTTTTTGAGCTTGCTGTCTGTGAGGCGGCTGACACGATCTCCCTGTGACATGGACTCCTCTGGGTCTGCGTGCTCTCTTGAGCTCTGCATATCTGCACAGCTTTTGGAGGTCAAGGTCTTTCACTTCAAGCAGTTTCTTACGAATAGCGTCATCCCTAATGCCAATCACAACTCTGTCGCGAATCATTCTTTCTTCTTCCTTGAAATTGCATGTTTTTGCAGCTCGTCTGAGGGCGGCGAACATAAGCATCAATGTTCTCTCCAGTCTCCTGCCTCTCTCTTGTGGAACTTGTATGACTCGTATGCTTCACACGTTGTGGTCTATACAAAATCCTCAAACTTCTTGATGACAAGATCAATGTCCGTTTTGTTCTCTCCCTCTGCAAAAGGAAGTCCGTCGAAATACTTCCAGGGCATCTTCTCCAATGCAGGCAAGGAAAACGGCGCACTGGTACTCCTTTTCTTCTTTGTTGAGTCTAGAGGCGATCGCATAGTTCTGCACTGACGTTTGAACTTTCTCCATGATGTTTCTACATGGCTGAAGGTCTAGTTTTGAAGGGCTGGAATGTTGGCTGTAAAAATGTCTCTGTTGTTGTTGTTGTTCCTCATTCGCCTATTTTTGCTTAACAATCTTGACTCTCTAACAACTGTTAACATAATACATCAAACCATACTTATCTGTGGGCTGTGGCCACTTCTGACACCATGTGAAGTTGGACCAGAGAGGACGGCCTGTTGTCTTATAGTCAGAGTACTAACTTCACACCACACACACACACACACACACACACACACAGAGAAACACACCACAAATGTTGCAACAACACACACTCAAATGAAACTCAAACTGAACCACATAATCAAAGTGAGACACACAATTCTGAGAGACAGAAAGAGAGAAGAGGGGTGGGGTGGGGGAGAGGGACAGACAGACACACAGACAGACAGAAATCAACAGACCCACTAACCATAGTGAGAGAGCAGAAATCCAATTGCGGGACCCCCAGAGTTTGGCCTTGCGGGCAAAGGGCAGTCCGATCCTGCTTCAAGGTTCGAACATCTCCAGACTGATGCAGTTCTCGGGTCATAGCTGGTGACAAAGTTGCTGATGGCCTGACTGACTTCTCTCTCTCTGCTCTCGCTGAGGGAAGTCTGACGAGGTTTGCCCTTCAAAGGGTTGAAGTGGGGGTTGGGTTTCTCAGTGTCGGGGGTGTCCACTCCGTAGATCGAAACTGCAGAAAAGGTTTGGGTTCAGAGAGATGTCAAGCTTGTAGGAGACCTGTTTCATGTTTGTAAGGTGGGACAAGGGTGCAGGTGGAAACAACCCTATACTGACTCCACTGTGGATGCAACTTGCTGTAGGGCCTGATCAGACATGACGGTTGGGAGGGGTGGCTGTTAAAAGGAAGCCTGGGGTCTCCCGCAATGCAGGGAAGAGGGACTGTGTGTCAAAATGGTTTTTCTGCCAGTAGGGGGTGGAAATGGGGAGAGGGGAACAGCAGGGGAAATGGGGAAGGGAATTACAGGGCAGATTCCAAACACCCCAGACTCCCCCCACCCCACCCCCACCCGGCCAAGTTTGTCAACACTGCTACACCACTTCAGTTTATAATGGCATTAATGTCTCCATCTACAGTAGTACAGAAGGTAGGAGTGGGGGGTGGTGTCTAGTATTACAGAGGCGGATGGTAATGAGGAAAAACTGGGAGTATGAAAGGGACAAAAAGGAGATGTTTCAGTATGTGTGTGTGTGTGTGTGTGTGTGTGTGTGTGTGTGTGTGTGAGTGTGTGTGAGTGTGTGTGTGTGTGTGTGTGTGTGTGTGTGTGTGTGTGTGTGTGTGTGTGTGTGTGTGTGTGTGTGTGTGTGTGTGTGTGTGTGTGTGTGTGTGTAGTGAGAGAGAGAGAGAGAGAGAGAGGAGAGAGAAGAGAGAGAGAGACAGACAGACGACAGACAGACAGACAGACTGACAGAGGACAGAGTGTGTGTGTGTGTGAATGCAGTTAGTGGGGGTGAGTGTGTGGATGGGAATGTGTGGCCCTGTGGTACTATCTTATTTCATCCAATCTCTGAAGTGTTAATATCACCATGGTATTGATTGATCATGTCTCTTTCATACATATCATACTCTGACAGGGACATTCTGACTAGTGATGCAGTGCGCGTGTATTCTGTGTATGTGTGAGTGAGTGTGTGTGCATGCACATACATGGGTATGTGCATGTGTATATATATGTGTATTTGTGTGTGTGTGTGTGTGTGTGTGTGTGTGTGTGTGTGTGTGTGTGAGCATATGTATGAGTGTGCGCATACATGTGTGTATGTGACTTTCTGTGTATATTTGTGTGTGTGTGTGTGTGTGTGTGTGTGTGTGTGTGTGTGTGTGTGTGTGTGTGTTTGGGGTGTGTTTGTTGTATGTATGTATGGGCGTTTGTGTTTTTATGCAAGCTTGCATGCGTGATGCATGTGTGTGTGTGCATCTGTGAGTGTCCAGGCACCCTTATGTAGGCATAGAAAGCAAGACAATAATAGCGTGGGCAGGCTACTCACCAAGCAACACCACCAGGGCCAGCAGAGAAATCCAGGACACAGTAACGGAGAATGTGGAATACAGAAAGGTACACAAGCTCAGCCCTCGAACAGTTGTCAGCCATGATGGCAGCCACCTTTTCATTCTTTCAGCCAGTCTGATGCATTGTGTTGAAGCTTTCTCAGTTATATTTGCCATTATGAACAAACAGGATTACTGGTTAAGTGGCTGGTTGTGTCACAGTTTTCTTATTTTGTTTTTGTTTTTTGTTGTTGCTTTTTTTAACGTTTCTTGGATTTTGTTGCCATCATATTAATGCTCAGTCTCAGATTTCTTTACACATTGGACGAGGCCACAGAATTCACCAATTTGGCTTGAATCAAGTTTCATACATGTCATTTACTTCAGGTTTACAGATATATTGCTATAATTGTACCTAATCTGTTTATGATTTTATTTCTATTTCGTGCTATAAATCCTACGCTACCTTCTCTTTTTCCCCCGACTGTCTTCACCTCCGTTTCATAAATGTAACCAAGTAGGCTTACACATTAGTACAAAGCGTTATGGCCCCAAACTTGCGACTGAAGAATCACATCACCAGAATTCAAGAATAACTATTATGTTTTGAAGGCAGCAAGGACTAACTGAAGTCACTGTTGTTTACGTCCACGCCGGCCGGAACAGCGCGTCTTAAATATCCGATAGACGCAGGTCTATTTTTGTAAACACATAACATAAGCTGTCGTCTGCTTACTCACCGGGGTATGCACTGCTAAAAATAGCAATAATAATGAAAATATATCTCCTGACACTTCGCTGCAGAAGCTGATTCACAGCCTCACAGCAGTAATCGGAGATTGCCTCTGCAACAAAACGACACAAACAACACTTCCTGGTTATAATGTATGATTATTCACACGTGCATAACAAAAAGGTTTCCACTCTCATTTCGGACGATGGTAGTTCGCTGAATTCAAAACAATTTCAAGGTCGCAAAGATGTAATGTTATATTAGAATATATCCCACACGCCAGAAAGACGTAAAATTATATTAGAATAATACCTACAAGACGATCATATTTTTTCGCCGGATTTACTTATTTACGACTTATGAGTACTTTCGTTTCTCTGTTCGACATGTTCGGTACTTTTCACGATAGAGATATGAAGATCTGGCATTCTTTGAGTGTGTGTGCAAGCGCGGGGCGCGCGCGCACACACACCACACACACACCAACACACACACAACACACACACACACACAACACATCCACGCACGCACGCACAACACAAAGAATGCCACAAACGCATACACATAGCCTACCCTCAAACCCCTGAAACTCATGCAAAACCGAGGAAACACAAAGGGCAACCAATTTTATGACGTAGGCTAGCAACTGTAACATTCTGCATTTACGTTCCCCTCCCCTTTTACATCACGACTCTCTCACGCTCTGTTTAAAAACATTGGTAAGTCCGTGCATGTACTTTTTGCTTTGATCTTTGTATTGTTCACCCCCGCCTCCTCTCCCAGGGCGTACTATCATCATTATCAGTAGTAGTTAGTGTAGTAGTAGTAGTAGTAGTTAGTTGTAGTATAGTAACAGCAAGGTGGTGGTTGTGGTGAGATGGTGGTAATATTACAGCAGTAGCAACAAGCAGTAGAGGGTTTTCCCCTTTCCCTTATTTTTTTTTCTTCCAATAAATTTCTCTCGCTTATTTTGAATTCTGCATAATTCATGTGCAATTCCCGTGAAGGAAAATTGCCACATAGTGGGCTGGTCTGGGTGGGTTTCAAAATGAGATGAATGCCCTGTTTTGCGCCCAATTTGAAGAGATCTGTGACTGTGTGGGTCGTGATTCGTTTCTTTGTCTTGAATTGTTGTTTGACTTACCTAAAGATGACTAAAGAGGTCGAAACGCCAAGTGCTTGTTTTAAATTTGTTTTTCTTTCGTTTAGTAGTACAGTATTTTTTCTTTTTAATTTGGTCTGGGTGGATTTTTAAGACAGACAGACGGAGATAGAGACAGAGACAAAGACGAGACAGACAGAGACAGAGAAGCCTACTCCCATACCGACAGTCATCGCTGATTTTTGTTACGTGCAATGGCACCGAACGCCCAGCGTGTAGTATGTCAAACGTACGACATGACCACAGAAGTCACCCTATTTCCACTGAAAGATAACAGTGTGTGGCACCACGTCTTTACAGGGGACATTGGATCAGCATGCCTCTGCGGTGTGTTCTGAGAGGTGCTGTCCTTCTCGGGGTAATGTCATTAGTTTTTTGTTTGTTGCTGCTGTTGTTGTTGTTGTTCCCTTCTCTTTTATGCATTTATTTAGGTTGAGTGTTTGCCGTATATTCATGGGATAGTTTGTTCTTTTTCTCTGTCTGTCTGTCTGTCTGTCTGTCTGTCTGTCTCTCTCTCCTCTCTCTCTCTCTCTCTCTCTCTCTCTCTCTCTCTCCTCTCTCTCTCTCTCTCTCTCTATTTGCTGGTCTAACTACCCTAGCTAGGCCCTATCTACCTATTTAACTGCCTATCTGTCTGTCTGTCTGTCTATCTATCTATCTAATCTATCTATCTATCTATCTATCTATCTATCTATCTATCTATCTATCCATCCATCCATCCATCCTTCCATCCATCTACCCATGCACGCACGCACGCACCCACCAATCTATCTATCTCTCCATCAATCTGTCTGTCTGTCTGTCTGTCTGTCTGTCTATATCTCTCCATCAGTCTGTCTGTCTGTCTAACTAACTGGCTGACTTTCCATCCATCTACCCATGCACGCACGCACGCACCCACCAATCTATCTATCTCTCCATCAATCTGTCTGTCTGTCTGTCTGTCTGTCTATATCTCTCCATCAGTCTGTCTGTCTATCTAACTAACTGGCTGACTGACTAACTGAGTGACTGGCTGTCTGTCTGACTAACCATCTGGCTGCACAGAGAAAGAACTACAGTAACATTCACTTGTTTGTGTGACTGAATTTGTCGTTGGAATATTGTATGTACGTGCGTGCGTGCGCGCGCGTGTGTGTGTTTGAGAAGAGAGAGAGGAGAGAGAGAGAGAGAGAGAGAGAGAGAGAGAGAGAGACAGACAGACAGACAGACAGACAGACAGACAGACAGACAGACAGACAGAGAAAAGAACAAACTATCCCATGAATATTCTTTATTGACTCATTTCTTAGTGAATTTATCATCTTATGATCCCCAAAGGGCTTTCAGTTCTAATGATTCTTTACGGACTCCCAAAGCTAATACCTCCCTCTGCTAAATACTCTAAATATTCTACAATGACTACCCGCTTCATGACTCCCAGTGCAAATTTAATGATTCCAAAGGACTCCAAGTTGTCTTCACTTTCATTTGTAATGTGTGGTGTGTGTGTGGTGTGTGTGTTGTTGTGTGTGTGTTGGTGTGGTGTGTGTGTGTGTGTGTGTTGGTGTGTTGGTGTGTGTAGTGTGTGTGTTGTGTGTGTGTGTTGATGTGTCGTGTGGTGCGTGGTGCATGCGCGCGCGTGTGTGCAGGTGTGTGTGCGAGCGCGGGTGGTTTTTGGTGTGTGTGGGTGTTGTGGTGGTGTGTTGTGGGGTGTGTTGGGTGTGGGGTGTGTGGTGCATTGTGTGTTTATGAGCAGCAACTGTCACAGTGCGGCCTTTGTTTGAAAACTACTAGTACGAGAGCGGGCTTCAGTTTTTTTTCCACAATGAACGTGAGTACTGGACAAAATCAGTCGCCAAGCGATCCTTAAACATCAAAAATTTTCCAAGCAATCATTCAAAAAAATAAGGTGTTTCACAAAACATTTATTAACTTCCGGCATTTTCAATACCATGTGCATATACAGAACAATGTAAACATCCCCCCACTCATGCAGAAAAGCGCTTGTACTCGTACGCGCGCCGCGCCCACGCCGCACCACGCACAAGCAAGCACGCACGCACGCAAGCACGACCACGCACGCACGCACCACGCAGCACACACACACACACACACACACACACACACACACACACACAAGTCTTCCGAGTCTTCACAGAGAGAGAGGAGAGAGGAGAGGAGAGAAAAGAGAGAGAGAGAGAGAGAGAGAGAGAGAGAAAAGAGACAGAGACAAGAGACAGGAGAAAAAGAGAGAGAGAGAGAGAGAGAGAGGAGAGAGAAAAAGAGGAAGAAGAGAGAAGAGAGAGGGGGGGGGGGGTGCAGCAATAACAACAAAGAAGAATGATTAACAAAAAAAAAGAGAAAAAAAAAGAAGGAAAAAAACGACAAAGGAAAAAAAAAAAAAAGAAAAAGAAGAAAAGAAAGAAAAAAAAAGAAAGAAAGAAAGAAAAAAAAAGAAAAAAAAAGAAAAAAAAGAAAAAGAATATTTTTGTCTGATAAAGTCCTAAAAAAAAAGAAATCAAAACAAACCTCCATACGACCATTGGCCAAAGATTGCAAACTTCTGCGAAAGGTTTTACGGCAGGAGGCTATACACCCTGTCACTGACGATCACAAAACCCTTTTCCCACAACCCTTATACAGAAAGGGGGGGGAGGTGGGTGTTTTGGGTTTCACAGCTGTCATCCAAACCCTTCCCGGACAAACCCTTCTAAAAGGGAAAGGGGGTGGAGTGGGTGATAGTGTTTTCACAACCTGAACATTACAAAATCCTTCCTGGACAACCCTTACTACAGGAGGAGGTGGGGGGGGTGTATAGTCTTTTTACAGCCCCGAAACCAAAACCCTTCCCGGATAACCCTTACACAGGAAGGTGGGGGAGGTGGGTGTATAGTCTTTCTACCCTGGCCCATCGCAAACCCTTTCCCAAAAAACCCAATTACGAGAGGCCCCCCAAAGGGGGTGTATATCTTTTCTACGCCTGAAAACACAAACCCTTCCCGGGCAATCCTAATTTCAGAGAGGTCCTAAAGGTGAGTGTATAGGTTTTTACGTCGAACATCACAAACCCTCCAGAACAATCCCAATTACAGAGAGTCCTAAAAGTGAGTGTATAGTTTTTCAGTTGAACATCAAAAAAAAACCCTTCCCAGGACAAACCTAATTACTCAGGGGGTCCTAAGGTGCGTGTGTAATGTTTTTACAGCCTGAACATCACAAACCCTTCAGGGCAATCCTAATTTTTAGTGAGGTCCCAAAGGTGGTGTGTTCTTTCTACACCTGAACACACAAACCCTTGCTGGACAACTTATGACAGAAGGGATTTAGGTTGGTGTATAGGTTTCTCCATGGTCACCACCACCACAAAACCTTTCTGGGGATATTACCACATGAGATGCTGGGATAAATTCTCTGTCGAGAACTGGGTTGCAAACGGCTTAGAAAAAGAGGGGTTGGGGAAAATGGGTAGAAAAAGGGGCCGAGAGGGAGAGAAGAGAGAGGAGGAGAGAGAGAGAGAGAGAGAAGAGGAGAGAAGAGAAGAGAGAGGGGGGGGGAGAGAGAGAGGGAAGAGAGGGGGAGAGAGAGAAGAGAGAGAGAGAGGAAGACAACGACAACAAGGGTAGAAAAGACAGGGAACACCACAAGAAAGAGACAACAAACAAAGAGACGACACACAGAAGGGGAGTAAGAGAAACAGAGAGAGATAGGAGAGGTGGGGTTAATAAAAAGTGAAAAATGAAGTAACTCTCTCTCTCTCTCTCCCCTTTTCCCCCTCTCTCTCTCTCTCTTCTCTCTTTTCCCCCCTCTCTCTTTCCCGCTGGGAGGACGACTGTGAGGCACTAAGTCCCCCAAGACGCCTGAACAGGGCCCCAAGGGTTACAGCCCCCGCACGCTGTCCCAACCAGTTCCCCCCCCCACCTTGGCGACTTCAGGGAGCCGCAAACGTGTCTTTTCCCCTTGTCTTCTAGAGCTTGTGAGTGGGCCTCCAAAATATAGAACTTGTAACGATGTGTGATGGTTGTGTAGTTTCTTCGTTGTATCAGCAGTTTTTATGAAACCACGAGGAGTTACGGTAGCAACAGCAGAGAACAGCAGCAGCAGCACAACAGCAGCATGCTAGTCGAAGTAGCAGCCAGCAAGACAGCAAGACAGCAGCAGCAGCAGCAGCAGAAAACGCGCAGCGCAGTAGAAGTAGTTGCGAGTAGTAGCGGCAGTATAGGGTAGTAGTTTCCTGTTGAAAAAAGCAGCAGCACAGCAGAGCAGCGCAGCAGCAGCACAGCAGCAGCAGCCCCGTAGTGAGTAGTAGTATATAGTAAAGTGTAGTAAAGTATAGAGTGGCAGCGCCAGCAGCGGCAGCAGCACACAACAACCAAGAGAAGCAGCAGCAAAAACCCAAAAGTACAAATGCTGTAAAATACATCAATAGCACGAGGGAATGACGACGACGAGAAGCATCAGCAACGCTGCAAAAGCAGAAACAAAACAACCCCACCATTCCAATAGCATAGGTTCTTGTTTTTGTTTGTTGTTGTTGTTGTTGTTGTTGTTGTTCTTCTTCTTCTTCTTCTTCTTCTTCTTCTTTTCTTCTTCTTCTTCTTCTTCTTCTTTTCCCCTCCTCCCCCTCCTCCTCCCCTCCTCTTTCCCCCTCCTCCTGAACCAGCAACAAAAAAAGCCCC
>CM031611.1:82399091-82400248 GCA_018398815.1 Conus ventricosus | reverse complement strand
AAGGTTTATGCCCAAGGGTACAGAAAGATGTTTAAAATCCTAATCCTTCAAGTTAAACAGCCATCTAAAAAAAAATGATGTAGAAAGAAAGGCTCACAAAAAAAACATAGGCAAAACAAAGCTTTCTTATTTTTCGCCAAAGATTATAAGCAACAATAAAAAAAATACAGAAAAACGTTTCTCTCTCTCCTCTCCTCCTCTCTCTCTCTCTCTCTCTCCTCTCTCTCCTCTCTCTCTCTCTCTCTCTCTCTCTCTCTTCTTATTCCTTCAGCTTCTTGCTGTCTTTTTTTCATATTGTTCTTCCCCAAATAATTTCAGACCTATATCCTTACTATCAATTTTATCCAAACCCCTCGAAAGACACATACACGCACACGTATCTCAGTTCACGGAGGAAAACGAACTATTTCAACTCTTCCAAAGCGGATTCCGATCTAATCATTCCTGCCACACAGCATTATCACGAATGTTTGGCTCATGGTTTTCAAATATGAACCAATCACAAATGACAGAGTTGTCTTTTTTGACTTCAGAGAGGCGTTCGATCTTGTTGATCATTCCATTCTTTTAAAGAAACTATCTATCTACTTGAACCCATTCCTCGACAGTCTTGTTAATCCAGTCATACTTGAACGATAGGACTCAGTATGTGGTGCTTAATTATTTGCTGATGACTCATCACTCCAAAGAAATAGTAGTGATCTACAGACTATAGAAATATCTCTCCAGAAAGTCTAAAGGACGTGTCAGACTGGTGTCATTCAACTCAATGGTTATACACTCAGCCCAAACCAAATCTATGATTGTAGCTACCCGACAAAAACACCAAATGACTCCTCTTCGCCTAAAAATTCAGTTGAATGGCACTTCTATCGAACAGGTAGATGAGCTTTGTGTTTTAGGGGTAACGATAGATAAAGAATTGAAATGGCAATGACATCTCGATAATGTATGCAAGGTAGTCTAAAAAAAAACCTTTTCCTGTTATCTCAATTAAAGCGCTACGTCAACAGTACTGTGTTTAAACTTTTCTTCAATGCACACATAATGTCCCGTATCAATCACACTTCAACAGTGTGGGACGGGAGTAGAGTTGTCCACAAAAAAGGCTGAATTCTCTCCATAGACATGCAGCAAAACTACTTCATCCAGCCGTA
>CM031611.1:82391591-82394091 GCA_018398815.1 Conus ventricosus | reverse complement strand
AAGAGAGAGATTGCATGTCTAAAAGTGTCCGGACGATTAAAAGCGTTTTTTCGCGGCTCAGAGTGTGTAAACAAAGAGAGGCTACTCCACTATAACTATGTTTTGAAACACAAGAACAAATTACCTCCTTATGCTGTTAATAACTTTTTTTCTGTTGATTTTGTGGACTAGCCTGTAGATCAGGAACGGAGGATACAAATTGATGGCTGAGGGCTCTCGTGAGCTAAGGGATGCGCAGTGACGGTAATTGTGTTTCTATCGTGATGAAGTCGGAGAGGGGTATGGGACGTGATTGTCCTCATAGTGGTACTTGGCAGCAGTTGATGAATTATTGCTAAGTAGTTAATGCGCTGGAGCGTGGGACAGGCGGAGCTGTCAACAGCTATAACAGCCAGCTAGATGGTCGTGTCTGACACAATGCGCGGTAATGGGCTTCTATCACAGATCGCTTTAAAGACACTTCTGCATGGTGCGTAAAATCATTGCCTCCCCTCCCTCCGCCCTCCCTCACCCTTCTGTGTCCAGTTTCTTCCTCCTCCCACCCCCCTCACTTCAATTTTACCCACTCCTCCCTATCCCCTGTCTCACCCACGCACATACCTTTTATTCTCGCATTTTATGTCGTTCCGTGTTACCAAGGCAGCAATTCAGTAGGATGGGTTGGCATCACCTCTGCGTGGGCAATAAAGTACTTTACCTTCAACTGCAGCTGAACACATCCACCATGACGTGGTGTTGCAGGGCTTGACCAGTTCGAAATGATGAGAGCAAGCTACCCAGAGGCTCAAATGTTCCATTAATTGAAATGGGATATTTCTTTTCAAACAGGGACAAAACAAATCATGTAATCGCTGAAGCAGCAAATTCTTGAGGTACTTGAATAGATTAACCTAAAAGTGTGTGTATGTATACATGTCATGTTTCTGGCTCATTTTTCTCAGCGACTGCTTTAGCTATCTGTATTGTCACTAATACAGGAATTCCAATAATACACTCCAACCATTTTGCAATGAGGTGCGTTAGTCTTGATTTAGTATGTTTTCGTGGGAGAAATAAAAAAAAAATGTGACGGTGTTTGGATTGCAGCTATAGTTAACATATGCCATGTTCTACCATGAGACAGCTTCCGAATTTCGTCTGATCTGAAGCAGTAGAGGTCTGATATTTTGCTGATATTTCATCAAAGATGAACTCAGAACAATTTCTCTCTGTCAAATCTGATGAAATTTACTGCAATCCACGTCATTTTTTTTTACCAAGAAGAAAAAGCTTTACAATCATAGCTGGGTACGTGTGTTTGTCAATCTGTCAATAATCGTTTTTATTTGAGAGATAGGGCAGGGGTGAAGTGTATGCAGACCTGTGTTGCGGTACACTTTGACGTGGTACGAGTGTTTGAATGTTGATGGCGTCTTTTGTGGTGCAGGTTGTTTTCTTGTTCTGTCTTTTCTCCACTCTCTCATCATTTCAAGCTGCTTATTCCCACTCCCTGACCACAACATAACCCGGATCTTATCCACCGGAGGAGACACTGCATTAATCTCGGATCCCAAAAAAGCAGGATACCACCTACTAATACACTAGCTGTATGAATATTCTTGATACAAATGAAAATACTGTTATCGCATTAAACAGTTCAACACCAAGTGAGTGTGTGTGTGTGTGTGTGTGTGTGTGTGTGGTGTGTGGTGTGTGTGTGTGTGTGTGTGTGTGCGTGCGTGCGTGCACGTGCATCCGTGCGTGCATCCGTGCATGTGTGCGTGCCTGTGTGTGTGTGTGTGTGTGTGTGTGTGTGTGTGTGTGTGTGTGTGTGTGTGTGTGTGTGTGTGTGTGTGTGTGTGCGTGCACGCACGCGCGCGCGTGTGTGTGTGTGTGTGTGGTGTGTGTGGAAGGTAATGGAACTTCATATGTTCCATTTAAAATGCCTTTGCTGCACAAAATGTAACAATCGTTACAAAATGTATCATTCGCTGTTGTTACATTTTATATTGCATTATGGTGTGTTATTCATAAGATCAGCGTAATAAGCAGGCCTCTTTGAAACAGCATATAAAAGCAATAACATGGGCAGGGGTCGTGATTTCATTTCCTTAGGAGTTTGTGTACTGAACCGCAGGCGCCCTTTCAAAGATGGAAAGGGAAAACCTCTGGCTGGGACATAGCATTTCAACAGACGACCTTGTACACATACAGTGCCAGACACCATTCCTTCGAGCTGTCCTCCTAGATTCACACTTACACACACCAAAAGGGCAGGCACAATGAAAGGAAATCATACACACAAAAAGAAAACTGTATTATATCAACGTGAGTAGAAGACAGAACAAGCAAACAAACAAACAAACAAACAAACAAACAAACAAACAAACATGACGACAACAATACAACAACAACAAAAATATGATTTTATTTTCTCAGAGATGAAATCCGTCGTATAATTTTCCAATCGTATTACTGGACTGGTGTTTCCTCCAGGATCAAGAAGAGGGAAGAGGGAATT
>CM031611.1:82384091-82386591 GCA_018398815.1 Conus ventricosus | reverse complement strand
AATTTCATGGACCTCAGAAGATAGTACTGATATCAGTGTAAATTCTGGTTCGAGCATAAACTGTGATTCGTCTTTATGTTTATTCTATCAATAAACAGGCAGACAGACAGACAGACAGACAGACGGACAGACAGAGAGAAAGAGAGAGTGGGATTTTTACATTTTATGTCTGCGGACACTTATGGGTTCCAGTCGCGCGCATAAGGCACGCACGCACCCACGCACGCATACATGAATACGTACACACATATATACACGCAAATCTCTCTCTCTCCTCTCTCTCTCTCTCTCATCTCTCTCTCTCTCTCTCTCTCTCTCTCTCTCTCCTCTCTCTCTCTCTCTGGGAGGCAGGGGATGGTAAACGTATGCTGAATTTTACAACTGGTGAGAAGGGCGAAGGGAAATGTAAGTGGTTTTCACTGGTAGCCCCCAACGCCATGGCATGTGACCAAATGGGGCGACCATAATCAACCATACCAGGTACATCAATCGATCGATTACTTCATCAATCAGACAGCAATTAGGCCTCGTGTGCTGTCACAGACAAAAGCATCGTATACAGCCTTGTGTTATCCTTGCGAACAGCAAAATGCTAATGAAGAAGAAGAAGAAGAAGAAGAGAGGAAGAGGAAGAGGAAGAAGAAGAAGAAGAGAACAACAACAACGGCAACAACAAGATCAAGAGCAAGAACAAGAACAAGAAGAACAAGAAGAAAAAGAACAAGAACTTGAAGGAATAGAAGAAGAACTTGAAGAAGTAGAAGAAGAACAGCAACTTAATGAAGAAGAAGAAGAAGAAGAAGAAGAAGAAGAAGAAGAAGAAGAAGAAGAACAACAACAACAACAACAATAACAACAACAAGAACAAGAACAAGAAGAACAACAACAAGAACAACAAGAACAACAACAACAAGAACAACAACAAGAAGAACAACAACAACAAGAAGAACAACAGCAACAAGAAGAACAACAACAAGAACAACAACAACAACAACAACAACAACAAGAACAACAACAACAACAAGAACAACAAAACAAGAACAACAACAACAACAAGAACAACAACAACAAGAACAACAAGAACAAGAACAACAAGAACAGAACAACAAGAACAACAACAAGAACAACAACAACACAAGAACAAGAAGAACAAGAACAAGAACAAGAAGAACAAGAACAAGAACAAAAACGTGAAGAAGAAGGAATAGGAGAACAAGAACTTGAAGAAGCAGAAGAAGAACAGCAAGTTAATGTAGAAGAAGAAGAAGAAGAAGAAGAAGAAGAAGAAGACGACGAACAACAACAACAACAAGAGCAACAACACAAAAACACTAGTGACGGATAGACGGAGAGACAATCAGAGAGCGCGTGGCCATTTAATTCCAATGTCATTCTCTCTACCTACCGTGGGAGCCATATTGTCCCACTCTACGTGTCCTGCGAGAACTGCCGAAGCTGCAAATCATCCTCTGATCATGGCTGAGTACACCCTCGGGAGTCTCCGTGTGTTCCCGGAGAGAGCCGAAAGCAATCTATTGCAGCCCGAGAGAAGCCGATGACAATCGGATCGTCTGCCAGACCTCCGATTTAAAGAGACTGGCAGAGGCGATCAGGAAGGATGTGTGTAGGGGTAGGAGGGAAGGAGGGGCGGGGGAGTTAGAGGTGCGCGTGTGTGTGGGGTGGGGGGGGGTGGTGAGGGGAGGAGTGCAATGGGGAAGGAGGTGGGAAGAAGAAGGTGGAGAGATTGTGAAGAAACAACTGTCCGGGGTTTTAAACTCTTTCCGCCTGTTTTTTGTTGGGGGAAAGGTGATTAAAAGAGGACGGCTGGAGACAGGGCTGTCTTTGCTGTCTGCATTCGTGCATAGACCTTGGACAGTAAACAGGGTGAGAAGATCACCCCCCCCCCCCCCAAAAAAAAAAAAAAAAAAAAAAAACCTGCGACGATGAAGACAATGATGACGATAAAGGAAATGAAGACAACGACGAAGACAATGAGCCTGACTTGATGACGATGTGGAAGGAAATGATAATGATGACAATAATGAGGGAAATCTTCACATTCTTGACAATGAGTACAGAAAACGAAATTATGACAATGACACAACAATGACGATGATGACAATGACAGTGATGAAGGAAATGATGACAACGACGATGACGAAGATGATATTGACGATGATGAAGAAAATGATGACGATGACGACAATGAGGATGCGGAAGAAAATGTTGATGATGAGGACCACACTGACGATGATGCCCATGACGATGATGAAAGAAACGATAATAGTGACGACAATAATGACGATAATGACAATGACGATATTAAAAACATCGAGAATGAGGACAGTAAGCGAGATGATGACAAGACAATAACGATTTTGACAACGACGGTGATGAACGAAATTATGAGAATGGAGACGAGAATTGACGAAGATGACAGTGACAATGAAAGAAATAATGACAAACCACAACAACAATGACGAATATAACAATGACGATG
>CM031611.1:82374091-82376591 GCA_018398815.1 Conus ventricosus | reverse complement strand
TTTTTTGCAACTTTTTTCCTCTCCACACTTTCCTTTTGTTCCATTTTACTACCCTTCGCTGGCTGCTTTGGGGGTGCTGTTGGATTCTTTTTTGAACCCTTGGTGATGAGAACACCACAGAATTATCGACTTTGGTGTGTCTCTATTTGACACCAAGGGCACAGACACAATCAGCCGTGTCCCCCTGATGAGTCCGATCCAGCGGACGAAAGGCCTAGGAGCAGGCAATACAAATAGATCTGTCTTCGAAGGGGAGTACGATGGTTCCCTCAGGCAGCTAGTGAAGGTTTGTCATATTTATAATATATTCCCCCCATTTTCTTCATCTTTAATTTTTTTTTTTTTTTTTTTTAATTAAAATCTTTGCCAAGTCGTTACTATAATGACTGAAGAATTGTTAACGTGCACTTGTTTTCTCCCACTATTAAATTGTTCAGCAGTATAATGTTTGGTCAATCAGTGGGAGATTGCATCTCTTAGGAGATCCAAGTAAAGGTTGTTCTGTACAATTCTTATCCACTCACAATGCTTGGGTTATTGAACAGCAGAGCTGACCACTCAGACTGTTCCATATCTTTTGATCTTCCTTGCATCCTTGAATGGATCCCCAAGCATAGGCTCAAAGATTGTTCCCTATATTTTTATACTGTTTGCATAATGCTTTTAGTTTTTTTGCAACTTTTTTCCTCTCCACACTTTCCTTTTGTTCCATTTTACTACCCTTCGCTGGCTGCTTTGGGGTGCTGTTGGATTCTTTTTTGAACCCTTGGTGATGAGAACACCACAGAATTATCGACTTTGGTGTGTCTCTATTTGACACCAAGGGCACAGACACAATCAGCCGTGTCCCCTGATGAGTCCGATCCAGCGGACGAAAGGCCTAGGAGCAGGCAATACAAATAGATCTGTCTTCGAAGGGGAGTACGATGGTTCCCTCAGGCAGCTAGTGAAGGGTTTGTCATATTTATAATATATTCCCCCCATTTTCTTCATCTTTAATTTTTTTTTTTTTTTTTTTAAATTAAAATCTTTGCCAAGTCGTTACTATAATGACTGAAGAATTGTTAACGTGCACTTGTTTTCTCCCACTATTAAATTGTTCAGCAGTATAATGTTTGGTCAATCAGTGGGAGATTGCATCTCTTAGGAGATCCAAGTAAAGGTTGTTCTGTACAATTCTTATCCACTCACAATGCTTGGGTTATTGAACAGCAGAGCTGACCACTCAGACTGTTCCATATCTTTTGATCTTCCTTGCATCCTTGAATGGATCCCCAAGCATAGGCTCAAAGATTGTTCCCTATATTTTTATACTGTTTGCATAATGCTTTTAGTTTTTGCAACTTTTTTCCTCTCCACACTTTCCTTTTGTTCCATTTTACTACCCTTCGCTGGCTGCTTTGGGGGTGCTGTTGGATTCTTTTTTGAACCCTTGGTGATGAGAACACCACAGAATTATCGACTTTGGTGTGTCTCTATTTGACACCAAGGGCACAGACACAATCAGCCGTGTCCCCCTGATGAGTCCGATCCAGCGGACGAAAGGCCTAGGAGCAGGCAATACAAATAGATCTGTCTTCGAAGGGAGTACGATGGTTCCCTCAGGCAGCTAGTGAAGGGTTTGTCATATTTATAATATATTCCCCCCATTTTCTTCATCTTTAATTTTTTTTTTTTAAATTAAATCTTTGCCAAGTCGTTACTATAATGACTGAAGAATTGTTTAACGTGCACTGTTTTCTCTCCCACTATTAAATTGTTCAGCTATATATATATATATATAAATAATATATATATATATATATATATATATATAAAACAAACTAATAAATTCCAAGGATAAGTACCGAACACCATTCCAGCAACTTACAGAGCAGCTTGGTGTTGCAATGACTGCAAGAAATATTCAATTATAAACAAAGCTTGCTCTTATGTCTTAGATTGAAGAAATAGGGGGAGATAAGCATTCATATCTGCAGTGGTAGATAATACTGCCTAACTAACAGTATGTGCTTGAGTGGGTGAATGGGGAAAAATAAAATAAATGTTAATCAGTCCAGACATGATTGATTCAACACAAAGCTTCTCTTGTCAGCGCCAGTCCATGATTTAACCAGTATACACTGTTGAGAGATGAAAAGCGCCCACTGCAGTGCCAGTCCATGATTTAACCAGTATACACTGTTGAGAGATGAAAAGTGCCCACTGCAGCGCCAGTCCATGATTTAACCAGTATACACTGTTGAGAGACGAAAAGTGCCCACTGCAGTGCAGAGAGTCTGATCAGAAATACTATAGAAGCCCGTTGACGTCAGAAGTGCTGATATGTAATATACTGATAAACGCGCCAACATTCTTCCATAAGAAGCGAAAAGCAGAAAAATAAACGAGCATATTCATGAAAAAAAAACAACGTAATTTTGAACCTTCTGCTTGACAAAAAGTAGTTGTTAATGCCTTATCTATATCCTCCTTTCGTGTAAAAGTAAACTGTTTCTCT
>CM031611.1:82366591-82369091 GCA_018398815.1 Conus ventricosus | reverse complement strand
GCTGAAAGATAATGACTGTTAATGATATAATAGAACCTCCTTTGTCTCTCCTTAGCTATTACGTCAGTAAACACTTGTCTCCTCCCTGTCAACTGTTTTCTGCTCTGGCCTGTTTCTTTCCCTCTGTTTTGTTTGGTCCTGATTTTGGGAGGGGGGGGGGGGGGGGGGGGGGGGGGGGGGGGGGGGGGGGGGTCTTCCGCGGGGCTGTGGAAGGGCCCTGTCTTCTGTTTTCTTTGTCTCTTCAAACAAAGAGCTTTAAATAGGGAAGTAATGAGGTGGGCGGGTTTTTAAAAAAAAAAAAGAAGCAAAAATCATGTCGATCCCTCCTTGACTTTTGCTTTTTTTGGGCTCTGTCTCGTCCCTGTCCGTTTCTCTGTCTTTTTTCTGCTCTCTCTTCTCTGTGTCTGTCCTGTCTGTGTTTTTTTATCTTTCCCTTTTTTTCTTCTCTCTTTGTCTGTCTCTGTCTGCCTGCCCTGTCTCTGTCTGTCGTCTCTCTCTCTCTTCTCTCTCTCTCTCTCTCTCTCTCTCTCTCTTTTTCTCTCTCTTCTCTCTTCTCTCTCTCTCTTTGATATCTTTTTTGGTCCTTTCTTTTTTTTGTGTCCTTTTCTCTCTCTTTGCAGATTTGGTTTAGACCAAATCATGCTTGTCATACCGCCCCACCCTATGCCTGCCTCCTTTCTGTCTCTCTTTCTGTCCCCCCTGTTTGTCTGTTTCCTGTCACTCGGGAAAAGGGGAATGGCGCAGCGCACTTATTTCCCCACCACGATACTACTTCCGGGAAAAGACAAATAAGGCTTCGAAATGGATGGTGAAAATTTTCTTCATAAACACTCGGGAGACATCGTAGTTCCTTCTTTTTTTTTTTTTTTTTTAGGAGGGTTGCCCCACATTGCTTCAACGATTGATTTAAAAAATTTTTTCCTTTGATTTTTTTTCCAGAAGCCCAAGTTCACGAATAAAAAATTTTGGGTTTTGACGGGGTTCAAAAACAAAAAAAAAGAGTTACAGACTCAAACAAAAATAAAAAAGGGGAAAAGAAGGGGGAGAGGGGTGGACGAAGGGGGAGAGGGGGGGGGAAGGGGGGAGGGAGTAATGGGGGGGGGGGGGGGGGGGGGGGATTAAAGGAGAGGGGGGGGGGGGGGGCAAGAGGAAAAAAGGGGGGTGAGAAAAGGGGGAAAAGAGGGGTTTTTGGGGGTGAAAGGGGGGGAGAGAGAGGAGAAGAGGGGGGGGGGGGGGGGGGGGTGTTTGTAAGGGGGGGAGGGGGTTTGGGGGGAAGAGGAGGGAAGTTTGAAAGGGAAAAAAAGTTTGAGGGGGGGGGTTTTTTTTTGAAGAAGGGGGGGGGGAGGGGGGGGAAAAAAATTTTGGGAAGGGAGAAGGAAAAAAAATCCTTTAAGAAAGGGATCCCCAAAAAAAAGATTTATTTAAGAGTTTACAAAAGAAAAGAAAGAAGAGAAATTAAAAGAGAAGGGAAAAGATAAGGGGAAGAAAAAGAGAAAGAAAAAAAGTGAAAAGGAAAAGGGAAAGGGGGAAAAAGAAGAAGGGGAGGAAAAAAGAAGGATTTTTTGAAAAAAAAAGAAGAAAATAACGAAAAAAAAAGAGAAAAAAAATTTGAGAAAGGAGAAGGGGGGGAAAGGGAAAGGGAAAGAACAAAAGGGAAAAAGATAAGAAAAGAAACCAATGGAAAAAAAAAAGGGGGGGGGAGAGGAGGAGAAGAAGAAAAAAAGAAGAAGGGAAGAAGAAGAAGAAAAGAAGAAAAGAAAAAGGGAAAAAAAAAAAAAAAAAAAAAAAGAAAAAAAAAAACAGGGGAAAAGAAGAAAAGAAAAGAAGAAGAAGAAGAAGAGAAGAAGAAGAAGAGAAAAGAAGAAAAGAAGAGAAGAGAGAGAGAGGAAGAGGAGAGAGAAGAAGAGAGAAGAGAGAGAGAGAGAGAGATTCGATGTTTATTAAATTAAGGCCAGGTCTCATAGAAAGAGGGCAAAAATTTTTAAAAAATCACTGAACAAAAGGGAACACATCGCGATCCTTTCGAAAAAAAATGTGCAAAATGATATATAATTTAGAGAGAGAGAAAAGAAGAGAGAGAGAGAGGAGAGAGAGAGAGAGAGAGAAGAGAGAGAGAGAGAGAGAAGAGAGAGAGAGAAAAAGGAGATTTTGTTTTTTTTCATACATTTTAAATTTTCAAGATAAGAACTGAAGCCGAAAAATTACCACCTTTGTTCCCCTTGCACACATCCTTTAAATGAAAAAAATTTATTATACCACCGCATCAACAACAAACACAAAAAACAAAACATTTAATCCTTTAATGTTAAAAGAGGGGGAGAAAAAGAAAACAGACAGACCCCCCAAAAAGAAAAGACAGACAAGGCAGACAGACAAAAAAAAAAAGAAACAGAAATAAATGACTACACAGACTTCTGTATTACCCCCTTCCAAAGCAAAATAAACACAAAAAAAAAACACCAAAAAAAAACGACATTGAAATGTTTGGAAAAAGCATCAC
>CM031611.1:82334091-82359091 GCA_018398815.1 Conus ventricosus | reverse complement strand
CTCCTCCTCCTCCTCCTTCTTTTTTCTTCTTCTTCTTCTTCTTCTTCTTCTTCTTCTTCTTCTTCTCTCCTCCTCCTCTCACCTCCTCCTCCTCCTCCTCCTCTCTTCTTCTTCTTCTTCTTTTCTTCTTTGTTCGTATCTGTTTGTCTTCTTCTTCTTCTTCTTCTTCTTCTTCTTCTTCTTCTTCTTCTTTTGATATCGTATCTGTTTGTCTTCTTCTTCTTCTTCTTCTTCTTCTTCTTCTTCTTCTTCTTTTTCTTCTTCTTCTCCTTCTTCCATGTCTTGTATCAACATGTCGCGTCGCTCTTTCAATCGTGTGGAGTGTGTTCGACGTTTCACGTTTCATAGTTGGGTGTCACAGGGTGTTTTTCCTCGTGGATGGTCCTGGCTACTGGCCGCTTAAGGCCTTGTCTTTTACAATTCCACATTTGATTTACAAACAAATTCAAGTCCACTATTTCATTCAGTTTCCAAAGTTGTTTTTCATGGTGGCAGTGGGGTACACTCGAATTATTCAGATTTTTTTTTTTTTTTGCCTGTGTGGAAGTGTTGTTCGTCGACAGGTAATCCTGACCCAGTTGCACGCCTGATGAACTCTCAACAGACCGAAACAGACCTGGCTTGCTTGTCCTGCCTTACCTCCACTCAGGAGGAAGTTAGAAAAAAGACACAGATCATTGACTACAGACAGAATATTTATTTTTTATTATCCCTACTCCAAGCATTCTTCTTCTTCTCTTCCAGTGGCATACCTCCAATATAGCTCTGCTCGGATCCCCATCCACCCCAGCCCTCAACACAGACACGTCCCAGTTTGTCCTGAAACAGCCCTAGCACCGTAGTGGGAAAAATCTTATTTAAGATTGCCACGAGGCATCCTACCAGAGGGGTCACCGCACTGCTGCCGCGTCACCTCGGGGATGTTTCAGATTCCCCACTATACGCAGGACCTTTACCTATCCCTTGACATCGTCTGTTGTCGTTGGGGCACCCTGATGATCCGGCCACCCCTCTCCTCCATCTGTCCCTGTCCTCCACCGCTCGCTGTGATTCCGCCAGGCTCATTCCAGTCCACTCTCGGGTATTGTCTTCACACCTCTTCCTTTAGTCTTCCTCTATTGCGGCTTCCTCTGACTGTTCCTTACAGGACTGTCTTTGCAAGGCCTGCTGAACGGGACACATGTCCGTGCCACTTCATTTTCCGTTTTTTGACGTTTGTGAGTAGGTCTTCATGGGGTCCAATTGCCTGTTGAATTAGTCTGCGGACCTCTTCATTCGTCACGTGGTCTGTGTAGTTGGTGCCCAGGACACAACCTGCTGAAATCCCTACTGATCACAGGACACACCCTGCTGAAATCCCTACTGATCACAGGACACACCCTGCTGAAATCCCTACTGATCACAGACACAACCTGCTGAAATCCCTACTGATCACAGGACACAACCTGCTGAAATCCCTACTGATCACAGGACACAACCTGCTGAAATCCCTGCTGATCACAGGACACACCCTGCTGAAATCCCTACTGATCACAGGACACAACCTGCTGAAATCCCTACTGATCACAGGACACAACCTGCTGAAATCCCTACTGATCACAGGACACAACCTGCTGAAATCCCTGCTGATCACAGGACACAACCTGCTGAAATCCCTACTGATCACAGGACACAACCTGCTGAAATCCCTGCTGATCACAGGACACAACCTGCTGAAAGCTCTGCTGATCACAGGACACAACCTGCTGAAATCCCTACTGATCACAGGACACAACCTGCTGAAATCCCTGCTGATCACAATATCTGTACAGCCAGGATGGGCGAGTCACCCCATCCACCTGTGGAAGGTGAGTCACCCCACCCACCTGTGGAAGGTGAGTCATCCCACCCACCCACCTGTGGAAGGTGAGTCACCCCACCCACCTGTGGAAGGTGAGTCACCCCACCCACCTGTGGAAGGTGAGTCACCCCCCACCCACCTGTGGAATGGTGCTCAGTATTTATCCTTGGAATTTATTAGTTTTTTGTAATTTAGTCCCTTGCGGATTCATTCCAAGAACTGGCCCTAGCACTTGTGTCTTAAGAGGTTTTCGTTTTATATTTTCTACTTTTCCACAAGAAAATGTAGCTTGTTTTGTTCTTTCATGATTTTCTTTTGCTTCTTAGGTGGCTCCTTTGGTTGTTTTTTTGAAAACTCAACAAACATACTACGGTATTGCACACCAGCCTTTTCTGGGATAGCATTCTTCTTAAAACCGAAAAGGCAGAGAAGTTAAATTACCACTTTCCGCGGTCACTGAGGAGAAACAACTAGGTTTCGAAATATCGGTATATGACCAGGAGTTAGGTGTTAATGAGTTTCTTCCCTATTGGAGATTATAAGCTTGCTGAGGACTCAATTTGGGAAGTATATATTTTAATTTTTTAATTTTTCCCCATCCACCCACTTGAACACATACGGGTTAGTGGGCAGTATTAATTGCCACGCAGATATGAATGCTTATCTTCCCCTTTTTCTTAAATCAAACAAAAGGCAAGCTTGTTTAATTGAATAATATATAAAATTAATGTGTGTGGTGTGATCTTTGTCTCTGTCTGTCTCTCTCTCTGGGCGAGAGAGAGGGTTGTGTGTGTGTTGTGTATACGCCTGCTCGTGCTTTCTTTCTTTGTCACTCATTTTTTCGCTCGTCCCATCCCCCATTCTTTCCCACCGTTATTTTTAAACTTAAGATACGGTTTCAATGCACCGTTAAATTTATTTTAGTTCCCACACCCCTTTGGTGTGTGTGTGGCTAGGCCCTTTCCCTTTCGCTCCCCTTCCCTCCCGCTCTCTTCCCCCGCCCTCCCCTTCTGCTCCCCCTCCTGCTCCCCTCCCCCCCTTTCCTTCTGCCCCCCCCAAAAAAATTAAGACTGCCTTTAGAGGAGTGAGCATCAGCGAGGGAAAGGGTTCGGGCGACAGCCGGGGAGAGGTGGGGGGGGGGGAGGGATCAGGGGAAAGCACAGAAGACAGCAGTTCCTGTGACCAAATCATTCCGGGAAAACTGGTGCCACTGACAAAGGGGGGCCGCGCGACTGGACTACCCTTCGTTTTATCTTTAGCGCATTTCTGGACTCCTGGCCTGGGAAGTTGTTTGCCCCGAGATCACCGGCTGGAATTGAATGCCGATCCTGAAGAACAACCGCTCCTCTGTCTTCGTCTCTTCTGCTCTGCTGTCTCACTCCTCGTGGTCTGTTTTTCTGTCGTGTTCGTCTGCCCGCTCTCTCTCCTCTCCTCTCTCTCTCTCTTGTGTGGTGTGCGCCGTGCGGCGTGCGTGCTGTGTTGTGTGTGTTGTGGTGTGGTGTTTGTGCGTGCGTGTGTGTGTTTGTGTGTGTCTCTGAGTCTGTCCCTCTCCTGACGTCTCTCCTCTCGGTCTGTCTCTCTCTTTCTCTCTCTCTCCCCTTCCCCATCTCTCTTCTTCTTTCCCCTCCCCTCTCCCCTCTTTCTCTCTTTTTCCTCTCCTTTCCTTCTCTCTCTCTCTTTCTTCCCTCTCTCTTCTTTTTCTTTCTCTCCTCTCCTCTCTCTCTCTCCTCCCTCTCTTTCTCCCCTTCCCCCTGCCCCCCCCCTGCTCCCGCCCCCTTTTTTTCCCCCCTTTTTTCCCCCGATCTCTCTCTCCAACTTTTTTAATCAATCACTTCTTCCCCCGGATGCGAGGCTGTTTTTCAGTAAAAACGATGAATCCATTTGTTTGCCCCCCTTTGGCCATTTTGAGGAACCCTTGTTCATTGCTGGAAAAATTTTACCCCCACTGTTTTTTTGAAGGCGATCACTTTATTAAATGGAAAAAGGGGAAGGATAAACGGAGTTATCAGGTGGGGGGTACAAAAGGGGGGGGGGGGGGGGGGAGGGGGCGTCTGTGGGGGTGGGGGGGGGGGGGTGGGGTGGGGTGGGAAGTTTTTCCCCAACCCCAAATTTCAGCTTTCCAGCCACAATTTCGAAAAAAAAAGCATTTTTAAACAATCACATCCTATCCACAAAACGCCCTTTGGACGAGTGAAAAAGGGGGAAAATGACATAACTTAACCTAGCATTTTTAAAAACAATCACACCCAAAATCCACTAACGCCCTTGACAGAGTGAAAAAAGGGGAACATTGACATTATACTTAAGCCCTCCTTTTTTATCCTCGCATAATCGTCTAAAATTTCTTTTCACGAAAACAGGCCAACTCCACCGTTCCCATCTTTTTAGGGGCCAAAACCACGCCCCCAAAAATCTTTATTAAACCGTTCTCCCTGGCGATTCTCCCTAAGACAACCTCCCTGTTGGTGCCCTGGGCAGGGTTTTTTTTATTTTAAGCCCGTCATCTTAACCCCTTCAAAGCCGCCACACAGCGCATACATTTCCCCACCCACACGTTTTAAACCCCTTCACTCTGGGGCCCACGCCTCCCCCCTTTCACCCAACGCTTTCAACTCGCTACCTTTAATGCCTCCCCGATTTTAAATGTTTTGCGAAAGACTCGACCCCCCCCCCCCCCCCCCTCTCCCTCCTTCTTTTCCTTCTCTCTTCCTTCCCTCCTCCTCTTCCTCCTCCTTTTCCCTGATCAGTCTCCCACTCTTTCCCTCCTCTGTCTTGTTTTTGTTTTTTTTTCCGTTTTTTTTTTGCTCTTCTTTGTTCCTGTTTTTTTCTTGTTTTGTTTTTGTTTTCCTTCTTCCCTCTCCTTTTTTCCCCATCCCTTCTCCTCCCCTCTTCAGTCTCCTCATTTTTTTCCCTCTTCGTCTTTTCCTATCTTCTTCCTTTTCTTTTTTGTTTTTCCTTTTTTCTTTTTGTTGTTGTTCCTGTTCTTCTTTTTCTTTTTGTTCCGGTTGTTTTCTTGTTTTTTTTGTTGTTCTTCTTTTTCCCCTTCTCCTTTTTCTATTTCTCCTTCTCCTCCCTTCTTCTCCTCATTTTTCCCTTTTTCCCTTTTTGTTTTTATTTTTCCCGTTTTTTTCTTTTTTGTTCTTGTTTCCGTTATTCTCTTCGTTCCTCTTCTTCTTCTTCTCTTCTTTTTCTTCTTTTTTCTTCTTTTTCTTCTTCTTCTTCTTCTTCTTCTTCTCTTTCTTGCCTCCCCTCCTCTTCATCCTTCTTCTCCTCCCCTCTTCTTTCCTTTCTTTCCTCCTCCTTTTCATCCTTCTTCCCTCCTCATCTTCTATTAATCCCTAAATCACCTCTGATTAGTTTTTTTTCTTTTTCCTGTTCTTTTTTGTTCCTGTTTTTCTTGTTCCTTTTCTTCTTTCCGTCGTCCTCCTCCTCCTCCCCCCTCCCCTCCCCCCCCCTCCTCCTCCTCCTCCTCCTCCCCCCCCCACCTTCTCCTTCTCTTTTGTTCTTCTTTCCTTTTCTCTTTTTTTTTTTTCCTTAGTTTTTGTTCTTGATCTTCTTTTTCTTTCTTCCTTTTCAAATGTTTACCCAACTTACGATATTAGACAGTGAGGGGGTGGGATTTTTTTTTTACGGTTAAAAAAAGAAATTCACTATTTACGAAAAGTCGACCAATTTTTTGGTAAAGACAACCTCAATGCTTGTAAACATCAATCAACAAAATTTTTTTCTCAACTTTATTGGAGAGGGGAGGGGGGGGGGGGGAGAAAAAAAAAAAAAAAAAAAAAAACAACCAACAAAAAAACAAAAACAAAAAAACAGCGAAAAAAACAACAAACCGCAAGTTTTTTCGCGGAAGTTTTTTTCCCCCCCCCTTTTTCTGATTGCAACACTACGTCAGCGGGGTTTTTTAGACCCGAAGATCAAAAATATCGAGCTGGAAAAGGAAAGAAAGAAAAAAAAAACAACAACCGAGCAAACAAAAAAAAAACATAAAAAAACGAAAACGATCGGTGAAACAGGGGCATTTTATTTATGCGGTTTCAAAAAAAGCGTATACAAAGAGGCTTAGCAAGAGCCGAAAGGCCCCCCAGATCAGGGGTTGTCAGGATGGCATGGGGGTATCGGTTCTGGGCATGAGGGTTTTTATGGGTCGGGGGACTGTGCGGCCGTGCGGGGAGGGGGGGCAAAACAAACCCGGGGTGTGGCTGTATGGAAAGGGGCCCGAGCGGGGTAATGGATATCGCGAACAATCAGAAAAGGAGTACCACACCACCAAAACACACACACCCACACAGAAAAAAGTTCACGCTGCACCTCACAACTGTAACGCACGTGCGCGTGCGCGCTGCCACCCCAAAACACACACACACCGCAAAAAGCACACACCACACACACACACACACACACACACACCCCACACACACACACCCACGCACGCACGCACCACGCACACACACACAACACACACACACACACACACACACACACACACACACCACACACCACACACACACAACCAAACGCACCAAAGGGCGCGCGCGCGCGTACAGAGAGGAGAGAGAGAGAGGAAGAGGAGAGAAGAGAGAGAGAGAGAGAGAGAAGAGAAAAAAACAAGACACGCACACAGATACACATACAGATACGCACGCACGCACACATGCAGCCTACACACACACGCACACAGCATGCCTACACCCAAACACACACACACACACCCACCACACAACACACAACACACACACACACAACCACACACACCACCACGCACCCCCAAAAGCACAATCGCGCACGGTATCATTTTTTCTCCACCCAAAAAGATAGGAGTTTGACGGGCCAGTTTCCCCAACTGAAAACCCCTGAAGTCCGCTAGGGGGTGGTCACTTCGACTGTAAAAAATTTGACTCGGGGGGCACGAGGGCCTCACATGACGGGTGAATTGGGGCAGGGGGTAAACCCCCAAACAGTTGCCATTAATTGGGGCCAGAGCCGGGATAGACAGCAGACGGGAAAACGAAGACATGGGGGTAGGGGGGGGGGAGGCGGGGGGGGAGGGGGAAAGGGGGGGGGAGGGAGCGGAGGGGGGGGGGGGGGGGGAGGTGGGGGGATGGAAGACGTCCAAATCCGGCCCGGGGTGGTGAGTTTTAGCTTCATTTGAACCATCAAGGGAGCCCCCTTCGTGGGACTAATCACTCTCTCCCTTTCCCCTCTCTTCCCCCTCCCCCCCCTCTCTCTCCTCCTCTCTCCTCTCTCTCTTCTCCTCTCTCTCTGTATATAAATATAATATATATAAATTTTAAATATATATATATAAATATATATATATATAATAAAAAAAAGTATTAAAACGCCTTTTAAAATCTGAAAAAAAACCAACCCCCTTGGGAGCTCATTGTTAAAAAATATTTTTAAATTAAGTGCTAAAATCCTACAACTTGTTTCAAGAAAATTTTTCTCCCCCTTGTATAATAATTAAAAAATATAAAAATTTAAAAATATATAAAAAAAAAATTAAAACTATCTATCTATATAATTTTGGTGTGTGTGTGTGTGGGTTGGTGGTGGTGTGTGTGTTTTTGGTGTGTGTGCTGCATGTTGCCCGGCGTATCGTATGTCTTTTTTTCGGAGAACACATTGCAGACTAAAATTAAAGGATGAATAAATTAAAACCCAATAGAAACGCGTGGGTTTTTTTTCTTGTTTCTAGTTGTATCTTTCGTTAGGCAGAACGCAAACTCTTTTAAGGTTTTTTTTTGGGGGGGGGGTTGGTTGGTGTTGTTTTAGTTTTAATCTGTCGCCATTTAGGAAAATTTCATAGGGGTTTTCAATCTGTTTGGGAAGGAACATCAAGAGTAGTCGAAAATTCAAATAATTTTTTTTTTTAAAACCCTTTGATAATACTTTTTTTTTTTTTTTGTTGTTTAATGTTTCTTTTCAACTCTTATTATTCTGTTGTGCTCTGTTTGTTGTGGAGAGTGGTATCTTTCGCTCTCTCCACCTTCTCTCTCCATGCCGTACACTTTCGAGCCCCCCCCCCCCCCCCCCCCCCAGGCTGGTGTGCAATACCGTAGTATGTTTGTTGAGTTTTCAAAAAGCCAACCAAAGGTGCCACCTAAGAAGCAAAAGGAAATCATGAAGGAACTAAACAAGCTACATTTTCTTGTGAAAAGTAGAAAATATAAAAGGATAACCTCTCAAGACACAAGTGCTGAGGGCCAGTTCTTGGAATGAATCCGCAAGGTGGTAATTCCTTCATGATTTCCTTTGCTTCTTAGGTGGCACCTTTGGTTGGTTTTTTGAAAACTCAACAAACCTACTACGGTATTGCACACCAGCCTTTTCTGGGATAGCATTCTTCTTAAAACCGAAAAGGCAGAGGAGTCAAATTACCACTTTCCGCGGTCACTGAGGAGAAACAATCAGGTTTCGAAATATCGGTACTGACCAGGAGTAATATGTTGGTGAGTTTCCTCCGTATTGGAGATTGTCTCCCCCTTGGGAGACTATAAGCTTGCTGAAGGCTCATTTTGGAGAAGCATTTATTTTATTTTCCCCATTCACCCACTCAAGCACACACTATTAGTTAGGCGGAATTATCTACCACTGCAGATATGAATCTTGTCTCCCCTATTTCTTCAATCTGAGACATAAGAGCAAGCTTTGTTTATAACTGAATATTTCTTGCAGTCATTGCAACACCAAGCTGCTCTGTAAGTTGCTGGAATGGTGTGGTACTTATCCTTGGAATTTATTAAATTTATTGTAAATATATATATATATATATATATATATATATATATATATATATATATATGTTGTGTGTGTGTGTGTGTTGTGTGTGTGTGTGTGTGTGTGTGTGTGTGTGTGTGTGTGTAATATAAAACGATGATGATGAATTCTAGTAAATTGGAACACTGCGCCCAATTTGAGTAGGTGAATTGCTCGTTCTTTGTTTTCATTGTCCTGAATGTTTTTTTATCTTGGGTGAAGAAGACCAAAGAAGTCGAAACCCATCGTGTTGTGTCTTGTAATTTGTTTGTCCTTTGTTGTTTTTTTTTTTTTTTTTTTTGGCGGAACAATTACAATGTCTCTTTAAAATATGTTTCATTTTCCTCCTGCAGCCGCCTTTTTTTAAAAAAACTAGTATGTTGAGGTACTAGTATGTTGAGGTACTAGTATGTTGAGGTACTAGTATGTTGAGGTACTAGTATGTTTTAGGTACTAGTATGTTGAGGTACTAGTATGTTGAGGTACTTGTAGAGTCGTTATGTGCGCATTCACACAACATCTCCGAACACAGCTTGTGTGCTCAAAATGTTTGATAAAGCAAACTAAGTTGAAAAATGTACAAAGCTAAAGTAACACGTAGATCGTTCGTGGGCTTCGTAATCGTTGTTATGTTTCCAGGGGCAATGCCCAAAACGAGGCTTAATTCAATGTCTTTTGATACAAATCAAGGTTAACTTACGTAGACATTACAGCACTGTTCGTTCAACTGGTCTGGTGATGTCATTTTTTGTTTAAGTTGTATGCTGAAGTACTTTTTGTCCCATGACCATGCTGCTATACGTTTGCACAATCAAAATGCTGACAGTTCGTTTCGTGTAACTGGTACGGTTAAGTACTTTGAGTTCAATCGGAATGCTGTTTTTGTTTTGTTTTCTTTGTTTTGTTTCGTTTTGTTTTGTTTGCTTGCTTGCTTGCTTGTTTAACTAGGTGCTGAAGTACTGTTCGTTCAACTGGTATGATGAAGGGTGAAGACTGAGAGATGGGTGAAACAAGAAAAGCAGACAAAAAGGCAACAGACAGAAAACAAAGAGGCGGAGAAAAAGGAAAACCTACACAGAAAACACACTTCCAATAACATGAAGTGGGCGAGAACTCGCTTCAGTTCTGTCAGACCCCATCCCCTCCCCCAACTCTCCTCTCCCCCTCCACCCTCTAACCCCCCCCCCCCCCCCCCCCCCCATTCTTCCAGAAGGCAATCAGGTGTGCTTTCTTGTGTCTTTAGAACCTTTGAGACAACTCCATCTCCACCAGCATGGGGTTGGGGACAGACGGACTAAATCAGGCAACTCGCACATCTTTATAGACCCCCCCCCCCTTAGACCCCCCCTCCCTCCTCCTCCTAAAAGACACTTCCACATTACTGCAACATTCCCCTCAGTGATTCTAACCACAGTAAGAAGGGACTGCCTGGACGTGTGGGATTGTCACACAGACACACAACAATGAACATGGCTTTCTTTGCCTGCAGTGTGCACACGCACATGCTGACTCTCTCTCTCTCCTCTCTCTCCTCTCTCTCTCTCCTCTCTCTCTCTCTCTCTCCTCTCTCTCTCTCTCCTCTCTCTCTCTCTCTCTGTGTCTGTCTCTCTCTCTCTGTCTCCTCTCTCTCGCTCGCTCTCTCTCTCTTCTCTCTCTCCTCTCTCTCTCTCTCTGTCTCTCTCTCTCTCTCTCTCTCTCCGCCTCTCTCCTCTCTCTCTCTGTCCTCTCTTCTCTCTCTTCTCTCTCTCTCTCTCTCTCTCTCTCTCTCTCTCGCTCGGTCGATCCCCTCTCTCTCTCTCTCTCTCCTCTCTCTCTCTCTCTCTCTCTCTCTCTCTCTCTCTCTCTCTCTCCTCTCTCTCTGCTCCTCTCTCGCTCGGTCGCTCTCTCTCTCTCTGTCTGTCTCTCTGTCTGTCTGTTCACCGAAGTATGCTTGTAGTGACCATCTTCCCATATGCATAACATGGATGAAAAAGGCGTTAAAGTTCAAAAAAATTGTCACACTTTAATTGAATACAGAAGTTTTCCTGTTTTGATTCCAATAAATTTTTTATCTGAGTTAAAGAATTCACACATACACGACGTATATCAGTTTACTGATCCTGACGAAGCATTGAAGTTTGGTTTCACAATTTTTTTAAATGTTTACGACAAACATGCACCTTTGAAAACAAGACGTGTTAGAAGTAACCCTAAAGTGCCCTGGCTCAAAGAAAATGTGAAACACGCCATGGACTTACGAGATTTACTATTTCAAACGGGACCAAAGAAGAATTTAATAAACAAAGGAATCTTGTTACATATTTAAAACGTGCGCTAAAATGAACTACTTTCAAAATCTTGTGTCGTCAAAAACTGACAGTAAGTCGATTTGGAAAGCCATAAATCAATTAACCAATAATAAAGTCACTGCCTCTAAAACTATATCAGTCAGCAATATGTCGCCAGACATAGTCAACAATTATTTCTGTGGAATAGGTAGTGCAACTGTAAAGAAAGATAAATCTGCCTATAACGACTTAGAGACTGTCCGTGAATTCTGTAACTCAAAAGACATTTCCTTTGATTTAAACGTACCTTTAATGGCAGTGCATGAAGTATACAATGCACTCACTCATTTAAAGCAAACATGTTCACGAGGACTGGATGGTATGATAGTAAAATTCTTAAAATCTCAGCACCAGTTATTCTGAAACCCTTACGTACATCTACAACTTGTGCATCTCAAAAAATAAAATTCCAAAGGCATTTAAAGTTTGCAAAAATTATTCCCTTATATAAATCAGGAGACCATTCAGAGCCTTCTAATTACAGGCCTATTTCTCTATTACCTGTCTTGTCTAAACCCTTAGAAAACCACATTAAAAATTCTATTCTCCATCATTTCAATTTTTACAATCTTTTCCATTCGAACCAATCAGGTTTCAGAGCAAACTTCTCATCCCATACTGCACTGACATCCTTAGTAGACAAATGGTTGACTAATATCAACAATGACAAAATCACTGGTGCTCTTTTTGTTGATTTCACTAAAGCCTTTGATGTACTTGACCATGCACTCCTTCAAAAAAAAAACTTAAGATCTATCGTTGTCTACTCATTCATTAGAACTCATGTCATCTTTCCTATCTGGTAGAAAACAATCAGCAACGTTTAGTGGAAAAACATCTTCTGCATTGCCTGTTGATTACGGTGCTCCACAAGGTTCTGTCCTAGGTCCTTTATTATTTTCAATTTACATTAACGACTTACCTTTAGTTCTTACTGCAGATTGCGAGTTATTTGCTGACGACACAACCTTACACATCAGTAGCAACAATGTCGTCGAGGTCTCAACAGCTCTTCAGGAAAATATTAAACCACTTAGCCGACTGGTCTGAACTAAATCACATGTGTCCACATCCACAGAAAACGAAATTCATGCTTATAACAACTCGACAAAAACGTCAAAATCTTCCTGATAATTTATCTGTTCTTTACTTAAATGACAAAAAGATTGAAGAAACTAATAGCCATAAAGTTCTTGGAGTTGTCATTGATAATAATTTGTCATGGTCAGATTCATATTACAAGGATATGTAACATTATTTCTAAAAAGATCATCAACTCTCTAAAGTGAAAAAATTCTTGAGTCTACACAGTCGAAAAATGTTCTTCTGTGCTTACATAGAATCTTACACAAATTATGTTTCAACTGTTTGGGATTCCGCAAGCAATAATATCATGAAACCTCTAGTAAGTCTACATAGACGAGCGTTGAAATTGGTTCTTTTAAAGCCGTCGACGCTGTTAGCGTCTGAATATAAGATATTGAATATTTTGCCATTAAAAATGAAATTAGAGTATAACAAAGCTGTCTTCATGTTCAAAAACTGTCCGGAAGAGCACCACACTCCCCTTTCTAATATGTTTCCAACAAGAGTAATAACCATTCGTCTAGGATAGTACCACCGCGTCCCAGAATTGATCTTTTTAAAACTAGTCTGATTTACTCAGGGAGTTGTTTGTGGAAATGCCATTATTAATAAAATCGACGTAATATCAGTCTCAACATGTTTCAAAGAAAGTATCACTCGTTATTATTAACTGAACTAGAAAAAAGTCCATGAGTCGGGTTTGTTATCCCAATGTTGATCTCCTTCTTCTTTTCTCTTATTGTTTTGATGTTTGGGGGGGGGGGGTTGCTGTGATGGGTATTTCTGGTGTTTTCAGCTCATTCTCCTTTATTGCATGACTGATTTTGATACTACCCTTTTTTTCATTGTATTTTGTCATTTGTGATGTGCCAAATTTGGTATGTCTCTCTCCCCTCTCTCTCTCTCTCTCTCTCTCCTCTCTCATCTCTCCTCCTCTCCTCTCTCTCTCTTCTCTCTCTGTCGATCTGGCTGTCTCTGTCTCCCTCCCTTTCTCTCTCTCTCTCTCTCTCTCTCTCTCTCTCTCTCTCTCTCTTCTCTCTCTCTCTCTCTCTCAAATTTTGTCATCCTATGTTGATCTCCTTCTTCCTTCCTTGTCGTTCTTGAAGTTGGGGGGGGGGGGGGGGGGGTGGGGCGTGTTGGAATTGTTGCTTGCGGGCCGAGTTGGGCATGTCTGGTGTCTTTCAGCTTTTTTTTTTTTTCTTTTTTTTCTTCCCCCTTCATTCCATGACTTGATGTTTTACCCTTCTTCATTGTAGTTTGTCATTGCCAATTTTTTATATGATTCTCCTCCTCCCCCTCCTCCCCTCCTCCTCTCCTCCTCCTCCTCCAGTCTCCTTAGTCTTTTTTTCATCATCAATCATCTTCTTCTTCTTCTTCTTCTTCCTTCTTCTTCTTCATTCTCTTCTTCTTCCTTTTCTTCTGTGTCTCCTTGTGTCAGAGACTCCGTTCTTTATTCTGTGTCTCCAAGTCCCCACTCTCTCTCTCTTTGTGTCCTCCTCCATCCCCCCCTCTTCCCACACTCTCCTCCTCTAGTTATATTGTGCATTCTCTTATTTTAAAATTGCCATGTATTCATTGTTGTTTATGAGTTTATTTGCAGTTCGATGCAAAGATTTCTTACCATGTATTTATTGTTTGAGGCTGATGAAAAAAAGCCACTGACCGGTGCTTATTCTTTTCCTCATTAAACAACATTTTTCTTCGTTCGTTCGTTTCTCTCTTTCTTCTTCGTTTTCTCTCTCTTAACCCTCCTCTCCTCTACTCTCTCTCTCCTCTCTCTTTCTGTCTCTCTTCTCTGTCTGTCTGTCGTCTCTCTTCCTCTCTCCTCTTCTCTCTCCTCTCTCTCTCCCCTTCTTCTCTCTCTCTCTCTCTTCTCTCTCTCTTCCTACGCCACTCTCCCAGTTTCCCCCCGTCTCTTCTCGCTATCAGACAACAAGATCGTATGACCCTCCAGCCTGCCGGCCGAGCAGATCAACAGAGAGGCATCATGCCAGACATCAACGGCACTGTCTCATGTCCACCTCTCCCACCCCCCCCCCCCCCCCCCCCCCCCCCCCCCCCCCCCCCCCCCCCCCCGGACACCACCCCTGGGGTCGCACATGACCTATGCCTAACAGTGGTTCCACTTTTCTAAGCGATATTATCTGCCATAATCCGATTCACTGGGGATCCATTAAGAGATGCTGTTTTTTCTGCGATGTCACTGGATGTCTGTTGGGAGATACTATCCACCTGTGATTTCATTTCTGGATATCTATCAAGAAATACTGTCTACCTGTGATTTCATTTATAGGCATCTGTTAAGAGATACAATGTACCTGTGATTTCATTTCTGGAAATCTATCAAGAAACACTATCTACCTGTGATTTTATGTATATGCATCTATTAAGAGAAACAATGTACCCCTGATTTCAGTGTTGGATGACGATCAAGACTATGTACTGTTCTACCTGTAATTCATCATGCAATTATCTGACAGTGATTGAATTTCAAGTGTTCTAGGCCCAAACACAGCCAACATTCCCGAGAAAGCGATGCAGGGCAGAGTCTGTTCGTATGGCGTTTGAAATCTGTGCACCTTCACAAGGCAGAGCAGTTCCTATTTGGACCATCCATTAAATCTTTCAGCCCCTTGAACCCCCCTGTCTTCTGATCCCTCGCCCAGCAGCATGCTGTCTGCAGGGGCCAAGACATTGACAATCACATCGTCACCGCCACACCACTGCCAGACAGGCGTAAGGGAACCAACTCCATGTTGCCTCCCTTGTCAAGTTGACCATCTTCTTTCTTTCTTTGAGTTTCATCGAGTTGAAGATTCTGACACTTTTGTGTGTATGACCGTTTTTTTTAATCCCGCCATAAAGGCAGCCATACTCCAACTTCGGGGAAGGTGCATGCTATGTGTAACGTGTCATCCGTACCAACGGCCAAACTGGCCTTCTCTTCCGAAAGTTGGTGATGGGATTTGACGTGTGTGCAAGATGTTGTGCGTGCGTTCACACACGGTGCCTCGGTTTTAGTCTCATTCGAAGGACTGTATGGGGAATGGGAGTCAGAACCAATGTTCACTCCGAGGGGAAAATCTTCCTGTACCGAAATTGGAACCCGTAAGCTCAGGATCACGAGCCCGGCGCTCTAACCAACTGAGCTGTTCCGGACCCCATCGGGTCAGAAGATGGAAATATCTACAAGCTCCACAGAATAATGTTACTTGTTTGTTTTATCCATGAACAGCACATTGAACTCTGAACAAATTTCAAAGAGATAGCGATCTAAATTCACCTGTGTGAAGAAACAATGGAAGGGACCTGAAAAGAGCGGAAGAGGGGGAAAGGCAACGAAGAAAACACACACGCACACACAAAAACACACACACACACACACACACACACACACACACCACACACACCACACACACACACACACACACACAAGAAGAGAACCCAACAAAATCTGTCAACAACATTAAACTCCTATGCAAAGATAGAAAACACGAGAAACCTGGACGTGGGAGCAATAAATTCAGGGGGATGGGGGGGGGGGGGGGGGGGGGGGGGGGGGGGGGGGGGGGACAAAAGATAAAGCATATATAGCAATAAACCAACAGAATCCTAGCCCAGAGTTGGCAACTCTGCATACACACTGTCTGTATGCTACCAGTCGATGAAAGCAGGCCTCCCTTTTGTTTTCTTGATAAACAAAAGAGAAAAGAAATTTAACAGAAATAAACAAATGTAATTGAAATTTTTACTGATCAGTGGGGACACAGCCGATTAGAAAATGTAGCCGAGGGAAGAGAAATAGAATCCTGTGGCACTGGAATATTCCTACCCCCCCCCCCCCCACCACCACCACCACCCTCCCCACTTTCCACATGGCCCACCTTCCCCCTTCACTACGCTCACCCACTCATCCACACTCTTCCTTCCCCTACCTGCCAAAAAAAAAAAAAAATCGATGAAAAGCATTTTCACTTCTTTTCCATGTTCTGCTTGTTTGTTTGTTTGTTTGTTTGTTTGGCGTCAGTCCCAAGAAAGAGGGTTAAACTGGATGTGGTGGAGGTGGAGGATGAACGAATGGGAGAGGGGCCATATAAATGGAGGATGGGAAAGTGGGGAGTGTGTGTGTGTCGGGGAGGGGGGGGGGGAGGACAGTGGAACAAGATCCAATATTTGTTGCTGTTCAACATCTTTTGGTTATTGGCCGCCGGGGTAATTGAGTGGGGTTTCTAAAACCAAGACGCCGTTCCTCCGCTTTGTTCTGTGGCTTTATGAACTCATCGGGGCGCACGGTCACCTGGCTAAGGCCCCCCAGTTTCTCCTCCCTCTGTGTGTGTGTGTTGTGTGTGTGTGTGTGTGTGTGTGGTCGGTGTTGTGTGTGTGTGTGTGTGTTGTGTGTGTGGTGTGGTGTGGTGTGTGTGACTGGATCAAATTAATCATGTTTTAACCCCTGTATTTCAGGAGTGACAATACTGCTCTCTCTCTCTTCTCTATCTCTCTCATCTGTCTTCTCCTCTCTCTTCTCTTCTCTCTACTCTCTCTCTCTCTCTCTCTCTCTCTCTCTCTTCTCTCTCTCTCTGAGTGTGTGTTTGTGCGTGTGTGTGTGTGTGTGTGTGTGTGTGTGTGGGGTTTTGGTGTGTGTGTGTGTGCCCTTTGTAAGCGTATCTGTGTAAAACAGGACACAATATTTATTTCCCAAGTCGTTCTCTTCTCCCTCTAAAGCCACCGTCCTTCCGTATAGTAACCATTTCATCATTGTACCTTCAGACAGTGTTCTCCAGTGACCCAGCCTGTGTTCAAAGCATTAATCAAACCTTTCGCCAAGGGACCAAGAGGGCAAAGGATCCAGGATTCCATGACAGGGTTGAGTGGCGTCACAGTTCTTTCTTTCTTTCTCTCTTTCTGTGTACGCAAGGCTGATACTCCTGTGGGGACACTGCCTGTACAGACAGGCAGTGGAGTTTTTGTATGTATGGCCGTTTTTTTTTTTTATCCCCCCACTAAGGCACCATACTCCATCTTCGAGGACGGCATCACAGTTCAAACAGAATAAATCATCGAGCTAACTCGCTGCCTGCTATTGTCTCTTCATGTATTCACTGTTGCATCCTCTTCACCGCATGGAAGCATAGTCGCCCAAAAGAAAGACGCGAATATTTTAACTCAGTACTTTGGAGGGGAAAGAAGGCATAACAAGACACAGTACAAAGTGACAGCAATACATGAATGGGAACAGTTTGAAATTGAAATGGTTCAAAAGAACGTGTCATCAACAGTTTGACGAAGGGAAAATTGAATGATACTGCAATGACGAACAACAATTAGTTTTCAGGCATGAAACTGCAAAAAGGAAATGTGTCGATCACACAACACACACAACCACACACACACACACACACACACACACACACACACACACACACACACACACACACAACAACATACATACATACATACATACATACATACATATACAAGAGAGAGAGAGAGAGAGAGAGAGAGAGAGAGAGAGAGAGAGGGAGAGGGAGGGAGAGAGAGGGTGTTTGAGTGAATGACGAAGCAGAAGAGCACATAACAGGAGGTCACGTGCTTCAAACTGTACTCAGTAATGCAAACCGATAGGATTTCCTTTAAGAAATATGTAAAAAGCAAAACGTAGAACAGTGTTGATTTAATCAAATAAAGGCCACTAGAATTTTACGACAGGGAAAAGATAACTAAAAGCTCCAGTTTCGTTTTCTTTTTTTTTCCTGAAAAGCTTTCGCTTGTGATCTTAGCCATGAATATTCAGTTAAGGGCAAAACTCTTAAGCTCCGTGATATCATTATTATCACATTGATACTCATTTTACCTCGATCGATCACCCATTTATACGTCACCATTTACGTACGATCACCATTTACGTAGGGGATCACATTTACGTACGATCACCATTTAGTACGATCATTACGGTTCGTACCATTAGTGATCACCATTTACATATCGTCACCATTTACGTATTTCTGTCCTTTTTCTCTGGGGGATAAGGGCGTGGTGAAGTTGCATGTGGTTGTCTGTGTGTGTGCTATGTTGTGTGTGTGGTGTGTGTGTGTGTGTGTGTGTGTGTGTGTGTGTGGTGTGTGGGGTGTGTGTGTGTTGTGCGTGCGTGTTTGTGTGTGTGTGTGTGGTGCGATGAGTGCGTGCGTGTTGTGGTGTCTGCGTGGTGCGTGCTGTGTGTGTGATTGGTGTGTGTGTGTGTGTGTGTGATCGTTTGTGTGTGTGTGTGATGAACCTTTTATTCTTTTAAACAAATAATGCTTTTTTATCTTGGGTATTTATATTGTATGTACATTTTGTATCAGTGTGGAACATGAATTAATGCCACGTAAGGTTCTGTCAGTGTTTTGCTGCTATGAACATTTTGTTATCTGGTCTGTTACACTACCTTCACTTTCGCTGAAGCAATCGCATATCCTTTGCATCGGCTAGATGCTTCTGGTAAAAGATCATTGCCATAAAAACGCATTAAGTGTTTTTGATACTGAGCCTAGTCGAATATTTCACATTACCACTAGCATTTGGTAGAAACGCACTTTAAATAAATGTGCATGCTTCACAACATCGAACAGCCAGTCAGTTTGAATGTGCTTTTGCTGCTGGTACACCACCATAAGGTTTCCGTTTCAGTTTGATCGAAGAGATGTCACTGCGTGCAGACTAGTTTATAATTATACGCTAGTCACGTGACCGCCGGGCATAAGATGGGACAATCCACACGATTCTCTGACTAAAATGTCACTTGTTTACTTTCAATGAAGTTGAAAATAAAATGAGGCAGGGAACAGCAAACAATATAAGCAATAAACAAGTAGGGTAAGTCTTGCTCCCTAAGAAAACCTACGTAGAGTAACTTTTATTTATTCAAGACTGGCACAGCCTTTCAAACTTGAATAAAGTCAGACGAATACAAAGACGAACAATCTGATAGTGGGGGAAAAACAAGCCAGACCAACAATCCCTTTGTCATCACGGTGATGATTTGGCAAAGATTTGAACTTAAGGCGGGGGGGGGGGGGGGGGGGGGGGAGGGGGGGGGAGGGGGCAACGGGAGGGGGGGCAGGGGGGAGGGGGGGGGGTCCAACGGACGAAAGGCCTAGGCAATACAAGTAGATCTGTCTTCAGGAGGGATTACGATGGTTTCCTCATGCAGTAGTGGAGAGTTTTAATATTTATAACATATTTTCTTAATTTTATGTTCTCATTTTCTTCATCTTCAACCCCCCCCCCCCCCCCTCCCCCTCGCCTTGCCTTAAGTTCAAATCTTTGCCAAGTCATCACCACGATACAGATGGGTTGTTGGTCTGTGTTGTTTTTCCCCCACTATTAGATTGTTCGTCTTTGTATTCGTCTGACTTTATTCAAGTTTACAAGGCTGTACCAGTCTTGAATAAAAGTGACTCTATGTTAGGTTTTCTTATGGGAGCAAGACTTACCCTACTTGTTTAGTGCTTAATGTTTATATTCATTCAGGAGCAGAGGGTAAAATGGGCGAACTGTGACAGAAAAATCCAGGGGGGGAAAGCTGTCTGAATTCGCTGTGGGGAAAGCTGTCTGAATTCTGCTGTCGGGAGAAAGACTGTCTGAATTCTGCTGTGGGGAAAGCTGTCTGAATTCTGCTGTGGAAAGCTGCTCTGATTCTGCTGTGGGAAAAAGCTGTCTGAATTCTGCTGTGGGGGAAAGCTGTCTGATTTCTGCTGCGGTGGACAGCTGTCTGATTTGCTGTGGGAAAGCTGTCTGTAATTCTGCTGTGGGGGAAAGCTGTCTGATTCTGCTGTGGGGAAAGCTGTCTTGATTTCTGCTGTGGGGAAAGCTGTCTGATTCTGACTGTGGGGAAAGCTGTCTGAATTCTTGCTGTGTGAAGTAGATAATGGGAAGAGACCGGAAGCGGGGGAAACAGCAAGGAGGATTGAAACGGCAAGGAGGATGAAACGGCAAGGTGGATGTGAAACGGCAAGGAGGATGAAACGGCAAGGAGGATGAACGAAAAAATCCATCAAAACAGGAAAACTCTATGCCTCTACGAAACACGAGAAAACCTGGACGGGGAAAGCATTACATTCAGAAGGAGAAAGAGACAAACAATCAATCAATACAGCACTAAACCCCCAGACCCTGTCTGTTAGTCCAGGGTTTCCAGATTTGTGTCACAAACTGTCTATATGCTATCGTTCGACAAAAGCACAATCCTTTTCGTTTTCTTGTGAACTAAAAAGAAGAACAAACAAGTTTTCTATTTTTAAAAAAATAAAAGGAAAAAAAGCAAATATGATTGAAATTTAAGAGATCAACTGGGAACTCAGCCGGTAAGAAAATGTAACCACTATGCCACTGGAATGTTTCTTATCCACCACTACACTTCCCACATTCCTCATGGCCCACATCCCCATACACTTTTTTCCACCCCCCCACCCCCACCCTCCATTCCACACCTGCAAAAAAAAAAAAAAAACAAAAACAAAAGAAACAACTAAAAGCGATGAAAACCGTGTCCACGTATTTTCCTTGTCCTCTTGGCATTTTCTTGTTTCTTTTGCATGGTAGTTGGGGGGGGGGGGGGAGCTGGATGTGGTGGGAGGAGAAGGGGGGGGGGGGCGATGTGAGGATGACGGTATATGACGAGGAGGTTGTGGGTGGGGCTTTGGAGCAGTGTCAATATTGTTGTTATTTAACATTATTTTGGGGTTTTGGCGGCAGGGTAATTTTCACTTGGGGTTCCTATGCCAGTGCGACCCGCTTTTGTTCTGTGTGACTTTATGAACTCTCAGGGCGCACGTGTCACTGGGCTAAGTCCTCCGTCTCTCCCTTGTGTGTGGTGTAGTGTGGTGTGTGTTGATGTGGGCTGTGTGTTTGTGTGTGTGGATTTAACTGATGCATGTTAAACCCGGTATTCAGGACTGGATATTGCCTCTCTCCTCTCTCTCTCTCTCTCTCTCTCTCTTCTTCTCTTTGCTTCTCTCTCTTCTCTGTGTGTGTGTCTGATCTGTACTGTCTCCCTCTCTCTCTCTTTCTCTGTATGTCTGTCTCTCTCTCTCTTCTCTGCTCTGTCTGTCTGTCTCTCTCTCTCTCTCTCTCTCTCTCTCTTCTTCTCTTCTCTCTCTCTCTCTCTCTCTCTTCTCTCTCAGTAAATTTTCAGTGTTCAGTGTTCTCTCTTCTGTTGTCGTCTGTCTGTCTGTCTGTCTGTCTGTCTCTCTCTCTCTCTCTCTCTCTCTCTCTCTCTCTCTCTCTCTCTCTCTCTCTCTGTGAGAGAGAGAGAGAGTGAGTGTGTGTGCGTGTGTGTTGTGTTGTGTGTGTGTGTGTGTGTGTGTGTGTGTGTGTGTGTGTGTGGTGTGTGTGTGTGTGGGTGTAGGTCGCCTGTCTTTCATGTTGGCATTAGTGTGTGTGTGTGTGTGTGTGTGTGTGTGTGTGTGTGTGTGTGTGTGTGGTGTGTGTGTGTGTGTGTGTGTGTGTGTGGTGTGTGTGGGTAAGCGCACGCACGCGCGCATGTTTTGTGCGTGCGTGCGGGCGTGCATGCATCTGCGCACGCACACACACCACACCACACACACACACACACACACACACACACACACACCACCACACCACCAACCACACCAACCACACACACCATCCACACCCACCACACACACCAAATACACACACCACACCACACCAATCACACAACCACACCACGCCACCACTCGCGCGCGCGAGCGCGTACCTGTTCTGTATTCGTATCCGTGTAAACAGGACACAAGAATTGATTTCCCACACGTTCTGTTCCTGCTCTTTAAGTGTCTCTTTCGGTTCCAGCGACAACCTGTTTCAAAAACACACTAATCAAACCTTTGATTCACGAAGCATGATGGCAAAGGACATAGAATTCGATTATTATATAAGGACAGTGTCGCATCCACAGTTCAAAAGGAACCATTCTGGAACCAGCTTGCTGCTTGTATTCTGTCCTCGTGAACTTTGCATTGTGGCATCCACTTCACTGGATGTTACATGGTGACCCAACACAAAGACGTTGTGAACATTCATCAAACATTGAAGGGACAGCATGCTTAACGAGAACACAACAGAGTGTCATCAGTGTATTTATTATAACTGCAACGCGTTTTCAATGAAAATTGTTTCCAAATTCTATTCCTACTTTAGCTCACGACTTCAGCTGCAATATTATTTCCTTCAGTGTTGTCAGCCTGTTTGGAACGCAAGAATAACCTTTGATTCAGAGCATGAGAGAGACAAGAATTCGATATTATAAAGGACAGTGTCGCACAGTCAAAAAGGAACATTCTGGAACGCTGTGAGTTGTTATTTGTACGTGAACTTGATGTGGCATCGTTTACGAGGGATGTACAGGACCAACACAAAGACAGTGCATATCATTCAACACATTGAAGGAGAATGCTTTAACGAAGACACAACAGAATGTCAGGTAATAAGAACAGCACGCGTCAAGAAAGGTCAGAAATTATAAAATAGACTGACACGAGAAGACAGTATTACAATGTAACATTGATTTTCAAGATGGAACTGCGAAAGGAAATGCATCGATTACGAGAGAGAGAGAGAGAGAGGAGAGAGGAGAGGACGAGACAGACAGACGACAGAGACAGAAACAGAGAAGAGAAAGGTGAACAGAGAGGAGAGAGAGAAGACAAATGACAGTGAGAGAGAGAAGATTGTATGAATGAAAAGACTAGAGTTAAAAGAATGTACATGTGTTTAAACTCGCAGGTATTTCTCTAAGGAAATGTTTAAAGTGAAAATAAAAAAAAAAAGCAGATATTTGTTTTTTAATCAAATAACGACCATTCGAATATTCTGGAACGGCAACAAAAACAAACAAAAACAAAAATTAAAGATCTGTTTTTTTTTCCTGAAAGCTTAAGCTTGTGATCTTAGTCATGAATAAGCAGTGAAGGGCAATACTTTTAAGCTCCATGATCTTTACATCAAATTGATGTTCATTTTACTTCGATCGAGCACCCATTTACATTTATATTTGCTCCCCTTTCTCTCTCTCTCTCGGAGAGTAATGAGCGTAGGTGGGAGAGGTGCATGTAGATGTGTGTGTGTGTGTGTGTGTGTGTGTGTTGTGTGTGTGTGTGTGGTGCGTGCGTGCGTGGGGTGGTGCTGCGTGGTGCGTGCGTGCGTGTTGTGTTCGTAGAGCCCAATGCAGTGCGTCGTTGTCTGCGTCCTTTGGTTTGATTTACATCGTTCGTCTGTGTGCGTTGTGTATTTTTAAAAATTAAAATAGAATTATCAATTTTTAATAACAGCATGATACATGTGGAAACATCTTAACTGTATTTGAATCTTCTTCACGACCTTCGCTTTCACGTGAAGCAATCAACATGTTTTATTCTCACCGGCGGCTGAACGCTTCTGGGGAAACAAAATCATTGCCATAAACGCATTAAATGTTAGTGATGATGGGCCTGTCCAATTTCACATGACGAGAAGCATTGGGTTGAAATGCAGCTGAAATGAACTGGTATGCTTCTCAACAGTGACAGTCGGTCAGTTTAAATGTCGTTTGCTGCTCACAGTTTCAAATTAGGGACGTGTCACTGCGTGCAAGCTGGTCCACTATCTGCTGAGTACGAGACCACATTGCACTGTTCCAAAGAAGAGGGTCAGTCAGTCAGTCAGTCAGTCAGTCATTCCCCTGACCGCTGGGGTCGTTAGGGGGGACGTGATGAGGCAGCCGCCGTTTCTCTCCAGGCTCGTCTGTTGGTAGCTGTCGTGAGGAGATCTGGCATGGTCATTTTGGTCCAGTCCTTTATATTTTCGGACCAGCTCTTTCTCTGCTGTAACTGTCTACGTCCTCCTTCAACGGTACCTTGAAGGATGGTTTTGGAGAGGGTGTTGTGACGAATGACGTGGCCAAACCATGCCATCTTCCGTCGTTTGACGGTTGCCAGAAGTGGTTCGTGGGGCCCAACTAGGTTGGTGACCAGGTTCCGCACATAATCATTGGTCTTGTGTTCTTTGTAGGAGATGCGGAGTAGTTTCCTCAGGCACCTGGTTAGTTGGTACGACAAACAGCAGTGCCAACATAACCATGAATGGTGAGCCCCTGGAAGCTTCAGGTACTTGGGAGCAACCCTGTCGAAAGATGGCACCTGCATGGCAGAAATCCGAATCAGGATCAACTCCGCATCAGCAGCGATGGCCAGACTGAACAGAGTGTGGAAGAGCAGCATCAAATTCCACACAAAATTCGGGCACAAGTCACTAGTGGTCTCCATCCTGTTACATGGCTGCGAGACATGGACACTGATGGCCGAAACAGAAAGAAGAAGAGGGTCACATGGCTACAATGTAGCAGATGCCTGGCCTGCAGCTGCGCATCTGCCCAACGCGCTGGTCAGACGTTTGGCACACAAACCCGATACATTTGTGCCTTTATTACACAGGTCGTCTATGGAGGTATTCTGAAAGCAAATGAGGGAATAGTAAGAAAGAAATGAAGGGAAAAAATGGCAGGAAACAAGCCCATACCAGGCCAAGCCTGTAGTCTGACCACCTTGCGGTGCAGTGGTCAATGTGGCTCTCTGAAAGCCAAAGGTCGTGGGATCAACCCCTATCACATGGGGATGGTTGTCAGATTTTTCGGCCTCTGCTCGTCTCCCACCCACAGTTGTTAACTGAGTCATGAGTTGTCATGGAAAGACTGAAAACACAAAATCTAGTGACATCCACTGCATGCCAAAGTCTCTGAAAGCGTCGCTCACAATTTTCTGACCAACACGGCAAGTATCCGTAACTCTCGCGCCTGTTTGACGCCGCCGGAACATGTCATGAAGTTATGAGTACAACCCCTTCCATGGCGTCTCGGACCACAGCGGAATTCCTCAGCATCACGCTGACCATAGTTGATGATCTTCGTTTAAAAAAGAAAGGAAGGAAGAAAGAAAGAAAGAAAGGAAGGACGAACAAAACGAAAGAAAGA
>CM031611.1:82291591-82329091 GCA_018398815.1 Conus ventricosus | reverse complement strand
ATGTCACACCGCCAACAAAGTCGCAATCCCATTATTAAAATAAAAAAAACTGCAATAAAACGTCTTGTCTATGGCGATAAAATGGGGATGCGCCGTGTGGTATATCACAGTTTGATAGACCTGAATCTGTATATTGGTGTTGTTGAATCCAGATGAACTATGCAACTAGGCAAAACACATGTGTGTGTGTGTGTGTGTGGTGTGTGTGTGTGTGTGTGTGTGTGTGTGTGTGTGGTGTGTGTGTAGATGTGTGTGGTGTGAGAGAGAGACAGAGAGAGAGAGAGACAGAGAGAGAGACAGAGAAAGCGTCTCCAAAGAGAGAGAGAGAGAGAGAGAGAGAGAGAATGAGAGGAGAGAGAGGAGAGAGAGAGAGAGACGAGAGAGAGAGGGGGAAACGTCTCCAGAGAGAGAGAGAGAGAGAGAGAGAGAAGAGAAGAGAGAGAGAGAGGAGAGAGAGAGAGACGCCTCCAGCCTCAACGGAGAAAAAAAAAGAAAACAAAAGAAAGAAAAGTGTGGAAGAATAAGAGAAACAATGAATAAAGCAAACAAAACTTAACGAGAGAGCAAAGAAAAGAAGGAAGGGGCAAAAAATGGAAAAGAGAGTAAGGGAAAAAAAAGAAGCAGGAAACCTAGGAAGAAAAAGTGAAGAAAGAGTTCGGGACAGACGCTATTAAAGCAAAAGCTGACACTGAATGAGTAAAAGAAAAAAAAATGGGGCATAGGAGGCGGGGGCGAACAACATGTTATGTTTTAATTGGTAGTGGGTTAGGTAATAATAATAATAATAATAATAATATAATAATAATAATGAATACTTATATAGCGCCTTTCCTCGGCTAGAGGCCAAGCTCTAAGCGCTTTACAATCCACACTCGTTTACACAACGGGCTGCCTACCTGGGTAGTGCCGACTGAAGAGCTGCCAGCTGGCGATTCATTCAGTCGTTTCCCGTGTCACCCATCAGTATCGTTCAATATCGATCACTCATTTTCCTTACTTCCTTCATTCTTTCCATTTCTCACGCAGGGTGCATGCTATGTGTAACGTGTCATCCATACCAACGGCCAAACTGGCCTTCTCTTCCGAAAGCTGGTGATGGGATTTTACGTGTGTGCAAGATGTTATGCGTGCGTTCACACACGGAACCTGGGTTTATAGTCTCATTCGAAGGACTGTATGTTTGTTTTTTCTTTTCACCAACTCTCGAGGTATGACACGGAAAGAGAAATTACTGGCAATATGTTTGAAAGAAAAGGAACAAAACACATACACATGAACAGATACATGCATACATACCTACATACTTATACTACTACTACTACTGCTGTTGCTGCTGCTGCTGCTTCTATGCTTCCATATTTCTATACTACTACTACTACCATTACTACTACTTCTACTACTACTGCTGCTACTACTACTACAACTATACTACTACCACCACTACTACTACTACTATTACCACACCATTACCGTAAATACTATCACCTGTCTCACTACTTTTATCGAGGACATTGAAAAAAATAAACATACAGGAAAGGCAGAGAGGTATTCATAAGTAGAAGCAAACAAATATAGAGGATGGGAACGGAGAGAGATGAGAGAGAGAGAGAGAGAGAGAGAGAGAGAGAGAGAGAGAAGACACACACACACACACACACACACACACACACACCACACACACACCACACACACACACAGATCCACAGCAGCAGCTACTTTGGCACAGACCACGGTCTGAGGTCTGACCAACGTGCTGAGGACATGCACAGGTCATACGGCTGCAGATAGTCCTCCATGGCGCCCTCTTCTCCAGTCTGTCTTTCTCTCGTCATTCACGTGTTTAGTTTTCTGGCTTTAAACCCTCTGCGTGGCGATCCCCTGGCTTGCTAGTGTGCTGGTGTGTAGCGTATAATTATGGACTAGTCTGCACGTTTGTGACGCTTCCCGTATGAAACTGAAAGTGACATGAAAAGAGGAGAAAGTGAGATTGATAGACTGAGGTAAGAAGAAGAAGAAGAAGAAGAAGAAGAAGAGAAGAGAGAGAGAGAGAGAGAGAGAGAGAGAGAGAGAGAGAGAGAGAGAGAGAGAGAGAGAGAGAGAAACAAAAAGACAGACAGACAGAGAGAAACAGAAACACACACACACACACACACACACACACACACACACACACACACACACACACAGTAATCACCAATAACATTTGAAGAAAACAAACTACCTTTCCTGGCAGTGTGAGCTATTTGCCGAAAATTAGGACCCTTTCTGAGCAAGCCCCCCTACAGTAACGTGAACATAACGACTTCTCCGGGGGGCTGGCGACGTTTTCAAGCAATGTGACATTTCGTGATGTAACAGCCCAACGACAGATTTGGACAATTTCGTCCAAGTAAACTATCAATTCACCTCCACTTTAATTCCCCACGTGTGTGATTTTCACAAGAAAGGATGTCGTGAATGATACCAGTCATTCTCCTCCATTTTAACATCTCTGTGTGATTATGAACGAAGACCGAGAATATTCTGTGTAGTTTACCATGGCCACAGAGGTTAAAAAAAAGGAATAATAAAACAACGAAGAAAAAAAGAAAAGATTTCTGTTTCCCCCGTAGTTTTATGTGAAGTTTGTCTTCTTTTTTTTTTCCACCTTTAATCACAGTCGTTTCTGTCTTCAGTTTTTGTTTTGTTTGTTGTTTTTGTTTTCGTTTTTTTTTTTTTTCTTCCTCGGTCGGTCTATTCAATGCCATCGATGAACCTCCGCAAAATGAGGAAGCTCCTTCACCAAGACAAGGGGGTGTAAGGCTGATTGCGCAGTCAATTTCCACCAGAGAGGCGTTTCAATCGGCAGAGGGGCGCAACCCCCTTTGGCCAAACTCCCCCTGCCTGACAACAACAGAAAGCTGTGATGATGAAGCGGGGGGGGGGGGGGGGGGGGGGGGGGGGGGGGGGGGGGTCTCTTTGGATGAGAGGGAAGAAGGAAGGAGAGAGGTCACATCCACACATACTGCTTAGGCCCTCCAGGGGATGTAAGCCACGCTGTTTTCTTTCCCTTTCCCCTCTTGTCTGCGTCACTTCCTTTTCTTGTTTCCCTCCTCCTTCATTAAGTCGTAAAGCATCTTGTCCCTGTGTTGCGTGTTTTCTTGTGGCGGTTTTTTTCTTCCACGTATCAAATAGGTTTGGCGACGCAAACTACACCCAAGAATAACAGGAAACAGAAACTGTCCCTTTATGAATGAATCATTGGTTTCGAACGTACATCACGAAGTAATCAGGAACCGTAGTTTCTCTCTTGACTGGAGCCCACAACCCACAATCTAAGTTTGAACAGTGACAGCGAGGTAAAAACCTGTACTTGAAATCTGAACGACATCCTCTCAGGGGAACATACACAGCCTGCAAAATATTGCTCACTAGAGCTCCATTGTTGGACCTGCGGGACTTAGAACCGTTTAGGACTGGCTGTGAAATCGAGTTTAGCGATTTCTTCGACGGAAATGTTCTTTTATTTCCAAACAAATGTGAACATGAATATTTCAGCCGAATTAAAATCTTTACCCAGGAATGAAGAATCGAATTTCAGGTTAATCCTCCACGGACTGATTTCCATCACAGGAAATTTGTCGAAATGTGATTTTTTTTTATCGCAGGACAGCGTTCATTAGATAACTTCCCATTGATTGAGCCCGAACAGATCCTGGATCATATTGGGCTGTGCTTTGTTTTTCTCAGCCCTGATATGGCCCTTTGCGGTCGGCTGGGCTCTAAGCAACATTACCTTCCCTTTGTTTCTCTCCGCCAACCTGGGCTCCGAGAGATTCGCGAACCTTACCAATTTTACATCGCGAACTAAAAGATCGGACAACGAAGAGGAAAGACGAGATCCCTGACATTGTGAACTCAGCGAAACAAGGTTTGCGATCTAAAAGTTTGTTTAACTAGCAACGGCCTTTCACTAGATTGTGAACTAGGCAAAACAAGGTTCGCGATCTAAAAGTTTGTTTAACTAGCAACGGCCTTTCACTAGATTGTGAACTAGGCAAAACAAGGTTCGCGATCTAAAAGTTTGTTTAACTAGCAACGGCCTTTCACTACGCATAAAGCGGCTAATGGCATGCGACGCCGACATAACCCACGTCATGATAGTGACCAAGGGTGGTGCAGGATTGCCCCCAGCTGGTGTGTTCGGCAGTTGAGGACAGTGCTTCTCTAGGTCCTAGCCGCACCTTTGTGTGCATCATTTTCTCTCCAGTCACAGTGGAAGCTTTGTGGCAGATGCTCAGGTCTTCAGAGGTGGTTGAAGCTCCTCGTTGTCAACCAGACCCATCAGAGTAGTGAGTGGTGACCGGTCCAGTTCGTCGTGACGTCTGTTCAGGTGTTCGTTGCCCCTCTGGACGGCCCAACATTCACGTCTCTTGTAGAATGATCCTTGACATGTCGTAGTGAAATGCGTGTGTTCTCCCCACTGTGCCTTGTACAATGGTCCTGTACAGGTCATGGTGAACTACATGTCTCCCCCACTGTATTGTGTACAATGGTCCTGTACAGGTCATGGTGAACTACATGTCTCCCCCACTGTATTGTGTACAATGGTCCTGTACAGGTCATGGTGAACTACATGTCTCCCCCACTGTATTGTGTACAATGGTCCTGTACAGGTCATGGTGAACTACATGTCTCCCCCACTGTATTGTGTACAATGGTCCTGTACAGGTCATGGTGAACTACATGTCTCCCCCACTGTATTGTGCACAATGGTCCTGTACAGTCATGGTGAACTACATGTCTCCCCCACTGTATTGTGTACAATGGTCTTGTACAGGTCATGGTGAACTACATGTCTCCCCCACTGTATTTTGTACAATGGTCTTGTACATGTCATGGTGAACTACATGTCTCCCCCACTGAAATTTTTTGTACAATGGTCCTGTACAGTCATGGTGAATTACATGTCTCCCCCACTGTATTTTGTACAATGGTCTTGTACATGTCATGGTGAACTACATGTCTCCCCCACTGAATTTTGTACAATGGTCTTGTACAGGCCATAGTAAAATACATATCTACGCTACTGTACCTGGTGGAATAGCCTTGTACAGGCCAAAGTCAGATACATATCTACACCACTGTACCTGGTGGAATACTCTTGTACAGGCCAAAGTCAGATACATATCCACACCACTGTACCTGGTGGAATACTCTTGTACAGGCCAAAGTCAGATACATATCCACACCACTGTACCTGGTGGAATACTCTTGTACAGGCCAAAGTCAGATACATATCCACACCACTGTACCTGGTGGAATACTCTTGTACAGGCCAAAGTCAGATACATATCCACACCACTGTACCTGGTGGAATACTCTTGTACAGGCCAAAGTCAGATACATATCCACACCACTGTACCTGGTGGAATACTCTTGTACGAGCCAAAGTCAGATACATATCCACACCACTGTACCTGGTGGAATACTCTTGTACAGGCCAAAGTCAGATACATATCTAAAACCACTGTACCTGGTGGAATACTCTTGTACAGGCCAAAGTCAGATACATATCTACACCACTGTACCTGGTGGAATACTCTTGTACAGGCCAAAGTCAGATACATATCTACACCACTGTACCTGAAAGAATGGTTTTGTTCAGGCCATGGTGAAATACATAATCATCTTCCCCACTGTACCTGTCAGAATAGTCTTGTACAGCCCAAGTAAAAAAACATATCTACTCTACTGTACCTGGAAGATTGGTCTTGTTCAGGTCACGGTGAAATACCTGTCTACCCCACTCACTGTCTTTTGCACAATTGTCTTATACAGGTCATATTAAAATACATATCTGCCCCACTTTGCCTTGCAGTTTGGTCTTGAACAGGTGATGGTGAACAACCTATCTCCCCCACTGTGAGCTGTACAACGTTCTCGGACAGGTCGTTGTGAAATAAATATCTGCTCCCTATTGTGCCCATCACAATGATCCTGGACAGGAACGATGGTGAAACATATGTGCACCATTCACTAGACCCTGTAGGATGGTCATGGACAGAGTGTCAATTTGAGATGCATGTCCACCCTCCTCCACCGCATCTTCTGGAATGGTCCGGGACAGAGTGTCCTGGAGAGAAACACGACCAGCTCTCCACTGCACACAACGCGCACGCAACACACACACGCGCGCGCGCACACACACACACACACACACACACACACACACACCACACAACACACACACACACACACACACACAGAGAGAGACAGAGACAGAGAGAGAGCACAGGAGTGGCCAAACAGTGTCAACTGCTGGCTCAAAGCCTGACCAGCAGCCAGTTGAATTCAGACATGTCAGGCATCTGTTGAGTCCTGTCCAGGACAGGCAGTCAAGGAAATATGAGAGAGAGAGAGAGAGAGAGAGAGAGAGAGAGAGAGAGAGAGAGAGAGAGAGAATCATTTCCTTACGGTGGGAGACAGAGAGAGACAGAGACAGACAGACAGAGACAGAAAGACAGAGAGCAAGAAAGAGTATTACAGCAGTGGCGCTGACGATGTTAGCTAGCTCAACCAGGTCTGACCAGTGATGTTGCCAGATGCATAAAACGTGGAAAATCGAACATAGTACGAGCAGAAGACAACATACAGGTTCTTTGCCAATGAGCTGAACTCAAACGAGCCACCAAATGGGGAGGAAACATCCACATCTACGTCGTGCACCTCTGTCAAGCTGCCATAGCACCAGACCTTGGATGACACCATCGAGAATGGCCAGTGGGCAAACGTGACCCAGACATTCAGATGAGCCGGAATAGCTCAGTTGGTAGAGCGCCGGACTCGTAATCTTGGTGATCCGGGTTGCGGGTTCGAACCTCCGCCGGGGCGTTTCGGTACAGGGATTTTTCCCTCGGAGTTAACATTGGTTCTGACTCCATTTCCCACACAGTCCCTTCGAATGAGACTATAAACCGAGGTTCCGTGTGTGAACGCACGCATAACATCTTGCACACACGTAAAATCCCATCACCAACTTTCGGAAAAGTAGGCCAGTTTGGCCGTTGGTATGGATGACACGTTACACATAGCATGCACCCTGCGTGAGAAATGGAAAGAATGAAGGAAGTAAGGAAAACGAGCGATCGATATTGAACGACACTGACTGGATGACACGGGAAACGACTGAATGAAGCGCAGGTTGGCAGCTCTTCAGTCGGCACTACCCAGGTAGGCAGCCCGTTGTGTAAACGAGTGTGGATTGTAAAAGCGCTTAGAGCTTGGTCTATAGCCGAGAATAGGCGCTATAATAAGTATTCATTATCATAATTATTATTATTATTATGAGGGTATGGCAATTGGTAAACGCAGACCTCGTGGTGATTAAACGGAGAGTTCAGCCAGCAACGTCAAGTTCGGCAAAACAATCCAGGAAAAGAACGTTACATACAACTTGACGTCATGACATAAACTGTCATTTCAGTAACCAAAGTCAAGTCTGCAAAGACAATCCAGAAAACCAGTGTTACATACAACTGACGTCATGACATAAACTGTCATTTTAGTAACCAAAGTCAAGTCTGCAAAGACAATCCAGAAAACCAATGTTACATACAATTTGACGTCATGACATAAACTGTCATTTCAGTAACCAAAGTCAAGTCTGCAAAGACAATCCAGAAAACCAGTGTTACATACAACCTGACGTCATGATATATACTGACATTTCAATGACCAGAGACAAGTTTGTGCAGACAAATGAGGAAAACAATGTCACAAACAACCTGAGGTCATGATATATACTGACATTTTCAATGACCAGAGGCAAGTTTGTGCAGACAAATCAGGAAAACAATGTCACAAACAACTTGACGTCATGATATAAACTGACGTTTCCGTGACCAAAGTCCAGTCTGCACAGACAATCCAGAAAATAATACTGCACACAACTTCACAACTTCAAGGCTTACAATGGAGGTACTACTACAAGCATTGACACAAAAGCTGGGTGGCTTTTCACCCACAGACAAGCTTCAAAATCAACAATCTATGATATTGACTGCTGGCTCCATGAATCCTTTTCCAAAAGTGAAAAAGTGGCACGAAAAATCCAGACGGACATGAACTAACATCCTGCCCACAGGTGGAAAACCTCGTGGAGACACCGCCCAGGATATCCAGGTGTCAAACAGACAGCCGACACGCTGGCAGGCAAGGTCACAATAACATGATTGTGGATCACGTCAGTCCGATCAGATGTCGTACGAAACTTAAAGAATCACCTCAGCAAGCAAGAGCATAGCCTCCACACACCAAAGAGAACATAGTAGAACTCGACGACATTAAGAAAGGGAGTGGCCGCACATCCAGACTTAAAGAAGAAGCAAGATACATCACCAAACCAAATGCCTGCATGATCTCAAGACCAACATTGCAAAGACTGTGAAAATGGGGCAGACGCTTGTAAACACGGCCATTCCTATGGCAGATGGAAATGGCGGAACATGTGTCGCAGCATGTCGGCTGCGATCGTAGATTCCATATCTCACAGGAACCCTTCTTCGTGTACTGCACGTAGGCTATAGATGTGTAATTGTATGCAGGTCTGTAGCGTGGATTGCCTATAAACAGATCAATGGATATGGATAGATAGATAGAGAGAGAGAGAGAATAAATAGAGAGATAGACGGGCAAACAGAACAGTGGGCGTTCCCCCGAGGCGTTGTGCCTTAGACCCTCTTCAGCGGCGTTTATCTACAAACAATGGCAGCCGACGCCACAGAAGAAAAAACGTCTCTAAAACCTCTCTGGCTTCCACACAAGAAGTAGAAGCCATCGTGTGTAAAGAAGCGCGCGCGCGCGCGCGCACGCGTGTGTGTGTGTGTGTATGTGTGTGTGTGTGTGTGTGTGTGTGTGTGCGTGCGTGCGTGCGTGCGTGCGTGCGTGCGTGCGTGCGTGCGTGCGCGCGTGTGTGTGTGTGTTGTGTGTGTGTATGTGTCAGCATGCGCGCGCGCGCGCGCGTGTGTGTGTGTGTGTGTGTTGTGTGTGTGTGTGTGTGGTGTGTGTGTGTGTGTGTGTGTGAAGGAGAGAGAGAGAGAGATGCGGATGCGGATAATTTATTCAAAAAGACCATAGCCCCTCTTGAAGGGGGTGGTACATAATATATACATGCAATGCATGATTCAAGAATCATACACGTAATGTAACTAAAAGGAGAACAAAATCATATGAATACATGAAATCGAACATTCAACGCCAAGGAAAGGAGAAAGATATCAATCATGCACAGCAAATGGAGCGGATTTTGAACGCCTTATACAAATAGATGGCAAATTGTCTTATAACATCTTCGCGAGCAGAAGTGACCAGTAAGATAAGCCTAAATGCAGAAGGGTGTCTATGATATTTTGATGTGAAAAAACTGGGTTCTAAGTGTTTCCAAGGCGGGACAGCAAAACACAAAATGAACCTCATTTTCACGAGCCTTTTTACACAGAGGACACACAAGTTCAATCTCCGTACACTCTTTACGATAACGATATCGATGAACGTTAATATCAGACGATCCAAATCTAAATCTAGTCATTATGTACTTTAAATGGCAGTCCATTTGTATAGATAAGTAGGTTGGGATCGATGTAGGGGTTGAAGTGTCTGTATAAATCAAATCTACTACTATCTTGAATGTGAGCATTCCAGTCTTGCCATCTACAATCGATAAGCCTGGTAGCATTTTCAAAAATGCAGTCTTGTTTCCGACACACTGGTTAACCCACGCATATCCCAGCCCTAGTTCATATAATCTCATTTTGACTTTTGTCACCCAGTTCACCTTGCCCCTCATATCTAAACCAAATAACATCTTATAGGCTTTCTTCGGTAATCTTGCATCTTCCATTTCACGTAACTTTAACCAATAAGCTATACATCTTATAACAGAATTTAAATAAATTGGATATCTACTTGTTTCGCCATAAATCAAATCGTTTGGTGTCTGCACAGACACACCTAGAAATTTTTTCAGGGCAAATAAATGGACTTTTTCACAGTGTAGCGCAGCATTTTCTAAGCCCCATATTTCAGCACCTTACTGTGCAATAGGTTGGATTTGGGAATCAAATAGTTTGATGAATACATGAAAAGATTTATTTCCTAACCTAGATAATCTTTGCATAATACACAACAAAGCATGTTTAGCTCTGCTCGAAAGATCTTTACAAGTGGCAGAAAACTTAGCCGTGTTGAAAAATATATTCCGAGGTATTTATAGATGTTAACCACTGGCATCCGGATTCCATCGTAAGTCCACTGTTCTCGAACACCTAAATACCCACCCTTTCTGAACACGATACTTTTCAACATGTTTACCCGTAACTGAAGTGAAGTAGCAGAGCGATTTAGACTATTTAATTGCGTTTGAAGGCCAATGACTGTTTCAGAGATCAGAACTACATCATCTGCCAAAAGAAGGATAAACAACTGTAGAATTTCTGTTGTAAACTGTGCACCATGCCTCCCATTATTAACAACTTCAGAAGTTAATTCATTGATAAACAGAGAAAATAGTATTGGGCTGCACACATCTCCTTGTTTTACTCCGCTAGTACATTGGATATAATCTGTTAATTTCCCTCCACATCTGACTTTGGCCTTCACACTATTATACAATGCTCATTATGCATCTGAACAATTTCCCTCGGACCCCGTTTTTTAGTAGAATAGGCCATAAAATACTTCTGTTTATAGAATCAAAGGCTTTCTCAAAATCGATGAAAGCAACATATAATTTGCGATTTAAAGAAAACTGCTTTTGAACAAAGGCCATTAGAGTAAACATGTGATCTACTGTGGAATAATTACGTTTAAAACCAGCCTGGTATTCACCTGTAAGATTTCTCTTCCACCCATTCTTGCAGTCGACGATTTATAATAGTACTGTATATCTTACTAGTTACATCACAAAGAGAAATACCTCGATAGTTGTCAGGATTGTTTACGCTACCCTTTTTATAGATGGGAAGAACAATTGATTCGGTCCACTGCTCTGGGTAAGTGCCACTGTCAAAAAGTGAATTCATAAATCTAACAAGAAAATCCAAAACGATTTCCGATTTACAGCTAACTTTTAAAAACTCACCAATAATAACGTCCGGGCCCAGCAGCCTTACGATTTTTAATTCTCCGAATCGCAAACATCACTTCGTCTATGGAGATTGGACGGTTTAAATTACTTTCTTCCTCTACATCATCTTCACATTGAAGTGCGTCATCGGTATTAATATCCCTTGTTAAGAGTGCTTTGAAGTGGTCGTACCAACTATCAATACTAATCGTATTTAGAGGTTGTTTTCTTTTTACGGATATTTTATGCACTGCGTTCCAGAACTGTTTCTGACTTTTCATAGATGTCAGTAGTTCATTTAACAAGGCATCGTTAAATTCATTTTCCTTCCTCTTTAGTAAATGTTTGTATTCACGCCTTGCACAAAAGATAACAGTTACGATCATCATCCTTTAGCGTACGTTTTTAAAATTTTCTTAGTAAATTTCGTACTTTCTTTTTATGAACTTTGCATTCAATATCGAACCAGTCTTTATCTTTATATTGTTTCTCACTGTGTATTCGTATTTTCATACATTCTGCAGCTTCCTTAATACATTCATTAAAAATCCTTAAAGCAGCATTAATGTCAGTTTCAATTAGGCTAATGGCGTAAACCATTTTCCTCTCAAATTCTGATTTAGATATATTGTTATAATAAACATCAGCAACATCTTCTTTCCACACATACTTCTCTACAACCATGTCAGTAACGTTTGTCGCATTGTCTTCCACGTCGTTCGAACAGTTTATATGAAAAGACACAGGCATGTGATCAGATTCAATTCTCTCGCATACGCTTAACTAACAGCAATCACATAATGAAGAAAACAGATTACAAGACATCATAAAGTAATCAACCACACTACACCCGCTGTCTGACACGAACGTGTAGTGACCTTGGCGGTCACCATGACACATTCCGTTGAGAACACATAAATCCATTGTAGGGCACAGATTAATTAACAATTTACCATAGTTATTAACTGATAGGTCTTGTGAGCATCTGCTTTCGTTTAAAGAATGACTGGAGTACTGAAAATTAACGAATCCATTGCTGTTACATCCCTCACATGTGATGAGACACATTCGAAATCCTGCTGTTAAGGTCACCACATACAAATAAATGAACATCACCATAAATCAACAAGCAATCGGTTAAGTATTCTTCTAATAATGCAATGCCGTTTTCACAATCAAAATGTGCATAATATGGAGAACCCTCAGGGTGAACGTAACAATATACAAACAGTACATCTTTGTCAGTATTGAATATTACTTTGTTTAAAACAAACGCACCAAAATTGTGAGACTTAATGTCTACTTGTTTAACGTAGGGTACCAATTCATTTTTAATCAAACATATTAAGCCGCCTGAGTACCTTCCATGTTTAGTGAACTTTACTGCTGGAATACAGATATTGGTATAGTCAGAAGAAATAGAAGAAACAAATTCGCGCGCACGCGTGTGTGTGTGTGTGTGTGTGTGTGTTGTGTGCGTGCGTGCGTGCGTGCGTGCATGCGTGCGTGCGTGCGTGCGTGCGTGCGTGCGTGCGCGTGTGTGTGTGTGTTGTGTGTGTGATGTGTCAGCATGCGCGCGCGTGTGTGTGTGTGTGTGTGGGGTGTGTGTGTGTGTGTGTGTGTGTGTGTGTGTGTGTGTGTGAAGGAGAGAGAGAGAGAGAGGAGAGAGAGAGAGAAGAGAGAGAGAGAGAGAGAGAGAGAATTCCAAATAATACCTCTGTGTGTTTGTCACGGGTTTGTTACGAGGCCTATGACGATTGGCCCATCTGGGTAGTAGAATTGTTCATTTGGTTGTTGTCGTCGTTGTTGTCGTATATCTGTCCCTTAATGTGACTTGTGGTGTGGTTGCACCTTTGGTGTGGTTTAGCTCAGGTTAGGTTTACTTTCTCTCTCTCTCTCTCTCTCTAATTCCACTGCCCGTGCAATTCATCCTGCAGGTTCACGGGTGGCTGGTATCTTTTTCTTGTACTGGCTGTCTCTATCGGCCTCTCACCTGTCTTTTCACCTGCCGCACGTGCGAGGTTCCTCTTAGGCTTGAGGTATTCTCACCGTGACGTAGCGTGGCATGTTGGCCGCCATCGCTTAGGCAGGTTTTCTCTTCACTCGAGCGGAAGATGTCTCTGGGAGCGCCTGCTCCGGTCCTGGTTCTTCACCTTATCGTCGAAGGTACAGTCGGTACTTTCATTTCCTACAGTCGGCCTGTAGGAGGGAGACATCACTTCATCTTTTTCCGCATCTGCGCTGCTGTCCTCTCGACTGGACAGAGGGCAGAGAGAGTCGTTTGACCCGCCTTTTTTTGGGTCACCCACGGGTAGCTGGTAGCATCAGTTTCGTGGTTTATTTCTTGGTGGTTTTTTTTTTATGTTAGCCGGCTAATTCTTCTCTTTGCGCAATTTGTTTTTGGTTTTCAAAATTGTGAAAGAAATATTGTTTAAGACCACTTTTTCTGGTTAATTCAATCTTTAACCTGGCCAGTCAAAATTATATCTTAAAAGTCTTTCTCCTTTTTATGCATTTGGTGATGCGGTAGTCGGCGGGGATGGGAGAGGAACCTGGTGATTCAGGGTTGGGTACTTGCTTGGTCTCGCTCGTCCGCCCCTGTCACAATTTGCCGGTCTCACATTCTTCGGCCACCGTCTGTTTGTGTGTGCAAGGAGAACGAGTTTTATGTTCGCGAGCGTGCGTACGCATGATTAGTCGTTTGGATGCGTGGTGGGAAATTTGTGTTATTTTGAAATGTTGCCATAAAATGTGGGGATAATTGTGCCATTGAATTATTATTATTTGCAAATGTGGTGGCAGATGTAAAGCAATGGTGCTTAATTAGTTCAATTCCTAAGAAAGGAAAATGTTAAACGTGAGTGAGAGAAGGATGAAGATAATTCATATTTGTTTTATAGCCTGTTAATTTAATGCAGTCTCTTACCTGCTTCGTATGAGAAGACTTTTAACGAACATTCCTGATTTGGTTGGTTTGCCGCGTTTATGCCCCAGGTCTGTGTTGAGCTGATGTTGTGGGTGTATTTAGTAGACCTCCCCTCGCCCATCATGCGAGTGGCTGTTAAGGTTTAACAGCATGTGTCAGACAGTACTGACTGCGGGGTTCCAGTGCCCTTCTTTCTACTTTCCTCCCAGTTACCTTTTCCCTCCTCCCGGGGACTTCACCCGGAGCACGCACTGGTTGGGGCCACGCACTGGTTGGGACTGCCCACTGGTTGGTAACGCACGCTGGTTGGGACCGCGCACTGGTTGGTAACGCGCACTGGTTGGTGCCGCGCACTGGTTGGGACCGCGCACTGGTTGGTGCCACGCATGGTTGGGGTCACGCACTGATTGGGACCACGCACTGGTTGGGGCCGCGCACTGGTTGGTGCCGCGCACTGGTTGGTGCCGCGCACTGGTTGGTGCCACGCACTGGTTGGTGCTACGCACTGGTTGGTGCCACGCACTGGTTGGGACCACGCACTGGTTGGGGCCACGCACTGGTTGGGACCACGCACTTGTTTGAGGCCACGTACTGGTGGAAAAGCCTGTGGACTTGGCTGGACGGTCCTGATCCCCGTCCAGGACCTCCAGCAACAACGCCCCGTCCCCGGGACGCGCTCTCCACCCTCTGTTTGTGTGCGTCAAGGGTGTCGGCCTTGAGCGACTCTCTCGAGAACCGACCCGGTTTGGGCACCTAGTGCGACAGGGTGCTCCCAGTGGACTTTGGAAGCCAGGGGTGTGGGGGCACTACATGACATGAGAAAGGGATGGGTGCTGGAAATGTTTATTTATAATTGTGTATATGGTATATGTGTTGAAATGCTTGATTGTGATTGTGCTGTTGAGTATTGAATGCTTGATTGTGATTGTGCATGCTTGTGTGGGTTTGGAATGCTTGATTGTGTTGTTTGCGTTGTGCGGGTGTTGAAAATAATTATTATTGATGATGATTGCGTGTGTTGATGTGAAATATATGGGGTGTTGTCTCGTAATCGTTCTTGTGTGGGCTCTTGCGAGGCGGTGTGGGTCGGTCATTCCCTTCACTCCCATCTAGACGATCCTGTCAGTGCAGACCTCAGGGGTCGGTCGTGCATTTGTGGGGGCTCGTCGGGATGTGAAGGGCTCTGACTGTCTCTCTCGGTTCGGCAGAGTACCTGTTCAGTTCTGTTGTGTTTGTATATGTTTAGTCAGTTTGTGTGTTTGTTTGTGGGTGGTTGGTCTGCGGTGACTCTAGCGTGGAGGGTAGTCTTGTGCCTGAAGGAACATCCGGTTGTGACCGGGAGTCGAGGTGGATCCAGGGGGAATCGACGCGTCCAGACCTCCTTCCGCCGGGTGCCTCACGCAGATCGGCCGTAAGTCCTCCTTTCTGTTGGTTCAGTCTTTGCCATTCCTTGTTTTGTAGTTAGCAGGTTTTTTTTTAGTTTTTTTTTACCGGATTATTGGTTATAGGAGGGTTTTTGTATCGGACGTTAGTGTACTTTTTTCCTCTTCCGGATTCCGTTTATGCCCGTTTGTTGTTTTTTTTCCGGCCTGCCCACCGCCACAGTTGCTCCGTGCTGTGGAGCGCGGTGTTTGCCCAGGTGGGGGCAGCCGGACATAGTTTTTTTTTTTTTTTTTTTTTTCGGGTTGAGGCCCCACGCACTGTTGCTCGTGCTGTGGAGCGCGGTGTTTGCCAGGTGGGAAGCAGCGCCGGAACTTGTCCCCACGCACCACACACACCGCACACACACACACATATACACACACCCTAAAATATCTGTTTTCAAGTGGAATTGTCTTTCCCCTGTATTTGAGAAACCGTTATAGGATATTGTTGTAATGGCAACGGTCGGTGCTGGTGGTTTATATGGCGGTCGGGTGCGTCAAAGAGAAGGGTTTTCAAAATGTAGTCTTATATTAGTACCAGCACTTCGACTACAGTGACTTCAGTTATTCCCAGTGCTGTAGCGATTAGTCCAGTGAGTTACTTTCCACTACTTCTTCGCTAAGGGATCTTCCTGTGGGGACCACTTCTGGCACTTCCGCTCGGAAGCGTCGAGTATATTGAAGCACTGTGGGTTCTGTTGAGTCGCGGAAATCGAAACCCTCTCTTTCCATGCTTACACTCGTAAGGAGTTATGACGGGCGACTTTCCTCATGGGACAAGTCGAGACCCAATGGGACGGGCCAAACGGGTCATCCTCCCGTGTCGGGAGTGGTGAATCCCGCCCAGGACATCACTTCCGTCCTGGCATGTTTCTGGGAGCGACAGCGATGAGAGGTGAAGCCTTCCGTCGGGAAGAGGAAACTCGGCGTTCGTAGGGGAGAGGCTTCCAGTCAGGAAGCCCTGGGTAGGAAGAGGGCTATGCTGCCCATGCAGGAAGCCCTGCGGAGGGAAGAGCTAGATAGGATGGGGCTCCTGCGCAGAGAGGAGAATGACTGACAGGAGATTCTGCGTAGGGAGGAAGGAGGGCTATTCTGCGTAAGGAAGAGGATGCTCCAGACAGGAAGCCACTCTGTCGGAGGAGTTAGATCAGGTAGGGATAGAGGGCAGTTCTGCACAGAGAGGAGGCTGCAGTCAGGAGGCTCTACGTAGGGAAAGAGATGGGAACAACTTCTTTCACCGGACTCCCCGTCTGTAAACCAGGGGGTGATCGACAGGCAAGCGATTAGAGTTCGAGGCCCAAAATTAAAGATTCAAGAGTTCAGACCTAGTGAGGGACTGTGATTTCGTTCTTAGAGCATTTTGACAAGGTTGCTGGTTCTACATTTGTCTGAGGAACAAAAGTCCATGCACCTTTTTTTCTGGATTATCTGTGCTGCAAGGGAGTGTGGTGTCACTCTAAATGAAGGCGCGTCTTATGCAGACATGCTGTTGGCTCTGCGCGTAGCGTGTCCACTTACCCCAGAGACCTACAGGAGGAAGGATCAGGTCCATGAAAAAGAATAACGACGAGACCTTCGTTGCAGTTTGGTGATAGGCTGCGCAAAAACCTAGGGTATGGCGTCAGTTGGCTAAGTGGAACTGGAGGATTGTTCTATTGAAAACAGCTCATAAACACCGTGTTCCCCTGAGTGGAGGATCCGTATTAGGCGAGTCAGCACCTCAGGATTTCGCGGCTTGCGATTCAAACCGTGAGGTGTTTGCTGAAGCTCGCAGAGTTATGGGCATCGCCCCGATACGGACAGGAAGACCTCCCACTGGATTTAAGCGGCAAAAGGCGCCGACAACCGCTGTTGAGAGGAAATGGCAGGCGTTCATCGGGGATATTTCATCACCCCGGTTTTGTTTTCTTTGTTGGTCGTACCCGGCAAAATTAGGAAAGATTGCCCTAAAGCCGCCGGGTAGTTATGGGGCTTGTCCTTCCCAGCGTCCTGTGCCTCGGCTAAAGACGTGGGTCCCATCCAGCTTCTGGTGGTTACGGTTGCCCTGTGTTTCTCTCTGTTGTTGGGGTCTGCTTGTCGACACCAGCAGGCGGAACTTCGGGAGCATAATCGATCTATGTGGATATGGTTGTGGTTTTCCCTGAGCCGGCGGGGCGCCAGTTACGATTGTGTGCAGAGTTTTGGAGGACTTGGTTTTACCTCCACCCGTCCTTCTGTACGCGGTCCTATATCCACCCCCTACTTCTGTGGCGATAGTATGGGCCATCGCTGTGGTCGACTGCTGTATTCCCTTATCTTTAGGGAATACTATCACCTTCGCAGACGGACGCAAGTCAGTCCGTGTCTTCGGATCTGCACATAAGGAGTGTGTGGGGAGTCACCCCACGCGCCCAAATGCTAAGAAGCACGGAAAGGATTTGCGTACCGTTCTTCGCCGATCTTGAGAGGTCCTTGCGAGTGGCCGATCGGCTTTCCATTGTTCGCTTCAGGCCAGGGAATCGGATGTCCAACGGCCTAGATCAAACTGGTGGATCGTTCCTTGCCCTTTCAGTCTTCCCGACAAGACAAGGTTGAGCTTTCAGCTCCACAAGGGGGATACTGCTTTAGGGTTTTCACTCGGGCAGATGTGTGCAAAGCAGATAGTCGTCCCCAAAGCCTGGAGGGAATCTGTTTCGGCAGGCCCTCGATTCCCCATGGGCAGTCATATGGGCTCCAAGCAGGACTATCGTGCGGGGTGAGACAGGATTTCTGAGTCTGGCGGGGTCGAATTCTCAGGTTACGGCAGTACTGCCGGCAGTTGCGATGTCTGACCAAACGGGGACAACGCTAGGGGTTCGCTTGAAGCCGTGTTCCCCTAGGGGTCAGTGCCACTGGGTTGGGGAGCCTTCAGCAAAGTCGGTGTCGAACTGGTGGGGACCCATTAAGCACCATCCGATCGCGGTCCACCGCTACATTTGGTAGTGGTGGACTACGCGATCGGTTACCCAGAGGCTGTCCCGCCTAGGACTATCGATGCCACTTACGGTTGCTGAAGCTCGCTGCCAGTATGGACGCGCACTGGTGTGCCCAAGGAAAATGTTACTGGCCGGAACGTTTGTACTGGAGAGCGCTATCGTTCTCCCGTGCCTGGTCCGGATCCAGCCGTCAGTCGTCGACTCATGAGATAGGCAGTGGAAACTGCGAGTCATTTTCGCATTTCAAGGTTCCAGCAATACGGATGCGGACTATCTCAGCGAGAGCCCGTATAGTCAGGCACACCCATTGGAGAAATCAGTTCAGAGGGACCACTTCTCCTCAACCAGGGTTTATATCCCTTTTGGTCTTGTATCAGGTGTAGTGACAGTTTTCACTTCAGTGATGGTTAACGGTAGTGGATAAATGGTTCGGCATTGTTTTTTTGTTGTTGGGAAGTTTGCTTAGTTGTTTGATAAATGTAGTATCATTGTAATTTCTTGTGTATTCTATCGTGGAACGTTGGTATTGGATTTTATCGTACTCTGTCGATACAGAGGTTGGGTTCGGTACCTTGTGTGAATGTGACATGCGTTAAGGTTCAAAGGGAGCAAATGTATTCCGAGAAAACAGATGCTTTTAGAAGGGGGGTTTGTCACGGGTTTGTTTACGAGGACTATGGACGATTGGCCCATCTAGGGTAGTAGAATTGTTTTTTGGTTGTTGTCGTGTTGTTGGCGTATATCTGTCCTTATTGTGATTGTGGTTGTGGTTGCACCTTTGGGTGGTTTAGCTCAGGTTAGGTTTTCTTTCTCTCTCTCTCTCTCTCTAATTTCCACTTGCCCGTGCAATTTCATCTGCAGGTTTCACGGGTGGCCTGGTATCTTTTTCTTGTACGGCTGTCTCTATGGCCTCTCACCTGTCTTTTTCACTGCCGACAGTGCGGAGGTTCATCTTTGGCTTGAGGTATTCTCACGTGAGTAGCGTGGCCATGTTGGCCGCCACATCGTTGGCAGGTTTTCTCTTCACTCGAGCGGGAAGATGTCTGGGGAGCGCCCTGCCTTCCGGTCTGGTTCTTACCTTATCGGTCGAAGGTACAGTCGGTACTTTCATTTCCTACAGTCGGCCTGTAGGTGGGAGAATACTTATCTTTTTCAGCATCTGCGCTGCTGTCCTCTCGACTGGTACAGGAGGCAGAGAGAAGAGTCGTTTGACCCGCCTTCTTTTGGGTCACCCACGGGTTGCTGTAAGATCTCGTTTCGTGGTTTATTTTTTGTTGTTGTTTTTTTTTTTTATGTTAGCCAGCTAATTCTTCTCTTTTGGCAATTTGTTTTTTTGGTTTCAATTGTGAAGAAAATAAATTGTTTGAGACCACTTTTTCTGGTTAATTCCATCTTTAAACCGGGCCTGTCAAAACTATATATTAAAAGTCTTTCTCTTTAATGCATTGGTCGATGCGGTAGTCGGCGGGGATGGGAGAGAAAACCTGGTGATTCAGGGGTGGTTACTTGCTTGGTCTCGCTTCGTCGCCCTATGTCACCAATTGCCGGTCACAGTCTTCGGCCACCGTATGTTTGTGTGTGCAAGGAGACGAGTTTTATGTTCGCGTGCGTGCGTTTCGCTGAATTAGGCGTTTGATCTGCGGTGGTCGGGAAATTTGTGTTATTTTGAAATGTTGCCATAAATATGTAGGGGATAAATTGTGCCATTGGAATTATTATTATTTGCAATGTGTGGCAGATGGTAAAGCAATGGTGCTCATATTAGTTCTATTCTAGAAAGGAAAATGTTTAAACGTTGAGTGAGAGAGGATAAGATAATTCATATGTGTTTTATAGCTGTTAATTTAGGCAGTTTCTTAACTGCTTCGTATGAGAAGACTTTATCGAACATTCTGAATTTGGTTGGTTTGCCGCGTTATGCTCAGGTTGAGTTGAGTGTGTTGTGGGTGTATTTAGTAGACCTCCCTCGCCCTTCATGCTGTGTGGCTGTTAAGGTTTAACAGCATGTGGCAGACAGTACTGACTGCGGGAGCGTTCAGTGCCCTTCTTTTACATGTCCTCCCGTTACCTTTTTCCCTCCGCCGGGGACTTCACCCGGAGCACGCACTGGGTTGGGGCCACGCATGGTTGGGACTGCCCACTGGTTGGTAATAACGAACGCTGGTTGGGAACCGCGCACTGGTTGGTAACGCGACTGGTTGGTGCCGGCGCACTGGTTGGGACACGCATGGTTGGTTGCCACAGCATGGTTGGGGTACGCATGGTTATTGGACCACGCACTGGTTGGGCCGCGCCTGGTTGGTGCCGCCCGCACTGGTTGGTAGACGCGCATGGTTGGTGCCACGCGCACTGGGTTGGTGCACGCACTGGTTTGGGACCACTCACTGGTTGGGCGCCACGCCACTGGTTGGGACCACGCACTGGTTGAGGCCACGTATGGTGGGAAAAGCCGGGTGGACTTGGCTGGACGGTCCTGATCCCCGTCCAGGACCTCCAGCAACAACGCCACGTTCCCCCGGGACGCGTCTCCACCCTCTGGGTGTGTGCGCGTCAAGGGCTTTTGTCGGGGCCTTGAGCGACTCTCTTTATTTCGGATCCGAACGGTTTGGAGCACCTAGGCGAAGGGTGTCCCAGTGGGACTTTGGGAAGCCAGGGGGTGGGGCACTACCTGACATGAAAAGGGATGGGTGCGGGAAATTTTTTTTATAATTGTGTATTTCAATGTTGGAAATGCTTGATTGTGTTTGTGCTGTTTGATTTAAATCTTGATTGTGTTGTGCATGTTTGGTGTTGGAAATGCTTGATGGTTTTGGTGGTGCGGTTGAAATATTTTTTTTGGATTGCGTGTGTTGGTGAATAAAATGGGGTGTTGTAAGTCGTTCTTGTTGGGCTCTTGCGGGCGGTGGGGTGGGCTTTCCCCTTTCACTATCTAGCCGCCCTGTAAAGGCAGACCCCGGGGGGGGTCGGTGTGACATTTGGTGTGTGTGTGTGCGCCGCGCGAGAGTTTGTTTTCATGACACAACGTTGGGCTTGAATGTGGGGGGAAACAGAGTAGCACGGGTAAATTCATGTTTGCGTGCTGTGGCCCGTGGTGGCGTACAAATAAGGAGTATCCTGGCAACGGGGGACCAGAACAGTTTTTAAAGTCACTGCACGAACCCCAAAACCCAAAACCCCAGTGTCCACGTTCATTTCATATGTCGTAATACTTTTTAAAGAAACGGGTTGTCGGGGGTTAAAAGTCCATAAAAATCCAAACCTGAAGCCCTTTTTTGTACATGACATCTTTCACCTCTTTTTCAATAAAACAGTACTTTCCCTTTGGCTGGCCCAACAAAGCCGAAACAGCTATCAGAACGACAAAAATACTTACAAGGCAAACGACTTATCTTCCCTGAAAACAAAACCCAATTTTTTTTTTCCATAAAATTACCCTCCCCCCCCCCCCCCCCAACCAAGATGAGATCTTGGGATGTACTTATATAAATCTATGATATTTTTTACAGCTGTACAAATTCAGAAAAAAAAAATTTAGATAGATAGAAAGGGATGGATGGGGACGAGGGATAGTAGATAATAACAGAGAGAGAGAGAGAGAGAGAGAAAAGGAGAGAGAGAGAGAGAGAGAGAGAGAGAGAGAAGAGAGAGAGAAACATGCATTTTTGATGGGCTTTGACATCTAATGCATGTGCTTTTTTGAACAGGCTCTGAATTAGATATATGTTTAAATAGAAACTGGGGGTAAGGGTGTGTTTGGGGGTGTGTGTGTGTGTTGTGTGTTTTTGTGTGTTTTGTGTTTTTGGGTTTTTTGGTGTGTGTGTGGGGGTGTTGTGGGGGGGTGTGGTGTTAGTGTGTGTGTGTGTGTGTGTGTGTGTTGGTGTGTGGGGTGGTGGGGTGTTGTGTGTGTGTGGTGTGTATTTCTTGTTGTGGAATCTCTCTCTCTCTCTCTCTCTCTCTTCTCCTCTCTTTTCCCCCCTTCTCTCCCTCAGACAGTTCAAAGAAAACAGAATTTTCAAAAAAACAAGTTGATCTTAAATTTTTTCCATCACATCATTTTTCGGGAAAAAAAAACGCTTCCCACCTCAAATTCCACCCCAAAATGCTCCAGCAAAATCAAAACCCCGTGAAAAAGATAAATGCATTTTAAACCGTAAAAAAAATAAAATATTATATAACATCTTATGTATGTATGTATAAATAATATGATATATATATGTGTGTGTGTGTGTGTGTTGTGTGTGTGTTGTGTGTGTTGTGGGGTGTGTTGGTGTGATACAAAACGCACAAAAACTACCCCCAAACATACACACACACACACACACACACCCACACACACACACACACACAACACACACACACCACAACACACCACAAACACACCCTAGGAACCTTTGTCGAAAAAATTTGTAGGTTATTTTTAATCCATTTTTATACCTTTTTTTATGTTATGCGCCCCTTTTTGGGTTGACTTTTTTTGACTCTGAGTGGTTGTTAATTAAATTATATATAAAATTTTAAATATTAAATTATAAAAGACAGTTTTGAATTATCAAAGTTATTCCTCAATACCTTTCCCCTGATGAGCGGGGCAACACTGAGCGTTCAGAATGGGAGCACTGGTAAAGGGAGAAAGATTAAGATTTTAAAGGTAGAAAAGAGAGCAGGTGGTAGGGAAACTCGGAGGAGGAATAGAATTATAGTGGTAAAACGGGGCGGAGGAAGGCTAGGGAAGGAGAAATTGCAGCGGCAGCACATGCATATGTGCCGCGTAGCTGAGCGACTTTTGGTACTAGTACAGCTTCAGGGGTGACGTTTAGCAGTAGAAATAGTAGACTAAATGCACTGCACAGGGGTGTGTGGTAAAGCATGTTACAAAATTCGTCTTTGTTGTGTAGTAGCGGTAGTGGTGGAGTCGGGGGGTGGGGGTGGGTGTGTAGTTGGTAGTGGTGCGGGCGGTGGGTGGGGCGGCGTATAGAGCAGCGAGCAAAAAATAGTGGAGCAATAGAAATACAGTAGAGCAAATTGCAACGCAATACAATAAAAAACGGGGAGCAGAATCGTGAAGTGTGCAGAGAAGACGGAGCATAAATTTTAACAGCCCAAGGGGCATTAGTAGGGGAGGGGTGGTGGTGGAGTTATGAAAAAAATTAATGAATGAATGCCTTTTTGTGTAAGTTTTAAAAAACCCATTCCAAGGTGGGAAAAGGGGGAGAGAGGGGGACGGGGGGGGAGGGGGGGCTGTTTTTAAAAACTAAACTTTAAAAAAAAAATGCCCAATTTTAAAACAGGAAAGTCAAGGACGGGGAACCCAGATCAGGGGAAAAGCACGAATTCTTTTTATAAACACGAACTCAATAACATAAATTTCTCGTAACGTTCAGAAAAATTGCGAGCACCTCAGCAGCACGAGGGACGCCCGATTTGGGTTTTTCCCCCTCTGTTTGTGCAGCACCTCCATTCTTCTTCAAAAAGTGGGGAGTAAACAAGCAGCAGCACTTTAGGAGCAAGTGTATAGTTAGTGTATAGTAGTAGTAGTAGTAAAGCAGAAGCATGGAATATTTCTTGGGGCTAGTAGTTCTCTTTGTTGGGGTGTGGGGGTGGGGGCGGGGGGGGTTGAGCAGTTTTCGTGTTTTGAAAAAATTCCAGTCTTCTTTGGCCTTATTTTTATTTAAGAGGGTTTACTTGTTCTGACGATGATGTTAAAAGGTCGATAAAAAATTAGGGGTTGTACTAAAAGAGTAGTAGAATGATGTCTTTTTTTGCTGTTGTTGTTGTTGTTGTTGTTTTTGTTTTGTTGTTTTGTTGTTGTTGTTGTTGTTGTTTTTGTCGCGTGTTTATCATCGTTTGGTTGTTCTTCGGGGTTTTTGGGGGTTTTTTTTCCCTGTAAAAGCTTTTTTTTAGTATAGTATAGTGTATTAGTTGTAGAGGGTACAAAAGTAATATAAAATATATAGCACCGTATTACTAGGAGGAGGAGATCAAAATTAAAAGAAAAATCGTATTAAAGATCACCATTTTTATTATTTTATATTTTAATATTAAATTTTTAAATTATTATTATTTTTTTAAATTTAAAAATTTTTTTTAATTTTATTTTTATTATTTATTTTTATTATTCATCGCAATGATGCTCATTTACATATCTTTTTGTTATTGCTTTATCTTTTAAGAAAAAATTTTTAAATATCTTGTTTTTGTTGTTGTTGTTGTGGGCCATCATCACGTCATCATCAATTCATCATCGTTTCGTAGGGCGTTGTGAAAAACCCTTTTTTAACAGTAGTTTGTGTGGGCCTGGCTTTTTTCTCCTGCCTTCATCCTGTCTACTGTCTGTTGTCTGTCCGCGTGTCGCCATAAGATTGACGGCTCCATTTTTAGTGTTAAGGGGATTTCACAGTGAAATTTGGTGAGGCCTGGGGTTTTTTTCCAATCAGGAGCGAGAATGGGGCGGCAATTTTAAAGGACACGGCCACCGGCATGACAAGGGGTGATTTAAGCCAAGGGGGCAGGCGGTCAAAATTACCCCCCTTGCCCCAACTTTAGGAGTTAAGGAGGCTTGCAGCTGCTACCTACCTTCCCCGCCACCTCTTCTTCTCTCCCTTCCTCGCCCCCAGCTCGCTTCTCTCTTTCCCTGCTCGCTTTTTAATGCCTCGAGCGGGGCCGAGTTCACTTCACTGCACGTTGGTTCCCCCCCGGGTAGGTGCTTGGGGTTTTTGGTTTGCTTTGTTTTTTTTTTGTTTTTTTGTTTGTTTGGGGGGGTTTTTTTTTTTTTTTTTTGGTGGGGGGAGGGAGGAAAAGGAAGGGCTGCTGTTTGTTTTTCTTTCAAAACGCTTGGGGGGTTTGGGGGGATGGGGTGGGGGATTTTTGTTGTGGGGGGGGGGGGGGAGGGGCTTCTCCCCTTTCTTCCCCATCACGCAATTCCGTTTATGACGTTTGGGGGGGGGGGGGGGGGGGGGGGGGCAAAAAGAAAGCCAAAGCTGAACTAATTCCAAAGATTCTCTTTTGACTCTCCTCCCGAACTCCATTTTTTTAAGCAAGAAGTAAAATTTTAAAGGGGAAAAAAGGGGCGAAAAGAACGCATTAAACTTGGGCAAATCTTTTATCCTTTTCCCTTTTTTTTCACACATAATTCCAATGCTAAGCCGTTGAGATTTTTGTGAACTTTTTTGCGAATGAGGGAAAACCGGGGGGAAGATGTTTGGGGGGAACGAGGGGGGGGGGGGGGAGGGGGGCTGCGAAGGAGGACGGAGAGCGGGGGTAGGGGGGCAGGGTCAGGGAGGGGAGAGAATGGAAGCCGATGGGACGGGGGGGGGGGGGTGGAGAGGGGGGGGTCTAAACAAATAATTGACTTTATGTTCAAAAAAATTATCAACGCTCGTTTATCATCATCATCATCATATCATCATCATAAAAATCATCTCAATCACACATCATTCTCACCATCATCCCAAAGTCTCACACAACATCAACACTCATCATCATCACACACCAACAACATATCATCCATCATCATCATATCACATCATCATCATCATCATTATCATCACTCAACAACGTCATCATCATCACCCAACAATCAAACATAACCCTCACATCATCTCATCATCATTTTTCATCATCGTCATCGTCCCTCGTCTCATCATCATATCACACATCATTTCATACAACACAAGTCATCATCATCACAACATCATCTCTCATCTCATCACAAAATCACACCATTTTCATCACACATCACATTAAATTCACTTCATTTTCTTCTTTTTCTTCTTTTTCTTCTTCTTTTCTTCTTCTTTTTTTCTTTTACATCATATCATCAATAAACGCTCGCCTTCCTTTTTTTTGGGTTTGGCTGGGGGTGGCTTGCTTCTTTTATTGCTGTCACACACGCAAAGCGAAATGAAATTTGGGGCAAAAAAGGAAGATTTCTCCTCCGTGAAAAAGAGCTTCTGGTAGGGCAAAAAACACTGCTAAAGTCTTCAGTCCAAACCAGGTCACCGATAAACACTGTCAACACACATTTCCACTGGGCACGCAAAAAACCCCTTTTTTCCCGTTCTGTCTCTGTTTTCTCTCTTCTCTTCCCCTCTCTCTCTCTCTCCCCTCTCTCTCCTCCCCTCTCTTTTTTTTTTTTTTTTTTTTTTTTTTTGCTCCCCCCCCCTCCCCCCCAAAATTTAAACCCACTTTGTAAATCCTTTTTTTCCTTTTTTCCTTTTAAAAAAAAAGTTCATGTTGTTTTCCCTTTCTCTCTCCTCCACTCTCCTCTCTTTCCCCCTCTCTCTCTCTCTCTCTCTCTCTCTCTCTCCTCCTGCCGGCGGGTGCTGTATGTGGTTTTTCCAAAATTTTTACGAACTTTGTCTATTATTTAACTGTCGTTTTTAAACGCTAATTTTTTTACGTTGTAGTACATTTAATATTTAATTATATCCCCCAGCCCCCCCCCAACCCCCCCCCCCCTCCCCCACCCCCTCACCTTCCCCCTTTATTGCTACTTTATCTTTTTTTTTTTTTTTTGTATATTATTATTATTAAATTATTTTTATTTTTCTTCTATTTTCATTTTGGTTCCATTATGATTTCATGACCCCTTTGTTTGCTTGTTTCTTTCTTTCATTATTTCTTTCACTGCTTGTTGTAGTCCCCCCTGGGGGGAGACTGGGTGAAAAAAAAAGCACGTTGTGTGATTTTATTCCCCGTAAACACAGAAAAGTTGTCTTGTTTGTCCCTTTCTTCTCTTCCTCTCCCCCTTCTCTCTCCCCTCTTTCCTCTCTCTCTCTCTCCCTCTCTCTCTTCTCAACAACCATAATTCACTTTTAATAATTTTTTTTCCTTGGGTTTAGCGCATGCTGATTCAACATCATATTGGAGTTTCCCCATGGCCCACTATCTTCCCTGCCTCCTCGGGGGTTTTCAGCAAGATTTTCTTTTTTTTATCGATCAACCAGTTGAAAGGATGAGACAAGGGACCTACCCTGGCTCACGTCACAATTAAAACTGAGAGCCATGCAAATCATCTTGAATTTTAAAAGACGTATTGTACGAACAACCGAGAGAGGTGAAGGATTCGGATGACCAGACTTAAAGTGTGAAATCAGTTTGTCTTGGAAACGTGTTCTCTGTGTGTTACAGTACAGGGGAACAAGACGGTATACCATGGGTTGGTGTTAACAAGGGGACACCAGGGACCTTCTTGATTTATTTCAAATAATAACCATGGATTTCTTTTTGCACTATGGTAATCAAACGTTTAAAGAACAGTACCTTAGTAGTCATAGGTGCGGTGAACTGTTTGAGGTTCATGTCTAGAACACGGCATTAAAGAAGCGGGGTCTGTGGCTCTCCTTCCACGCCTTTAAACCTTCCCTGAACTGAATCAGGTACCGTTTACTGCAGGGTGGATAGAGAGAGTTTTCAAGCCGGAAAGTTCTGATGTCAGACTTTATACCAAATGAAGACGTCAGGGAGAGGTCCAAACAGCTCCCCCGTGTCAACCATCATCTGCAGACGGCGCCTCCACTGGCTGGGTCATGTCTTGAGATGACCCTCTTCAAGACCTGCAAACCAGGCCATTAAATGGACCCCAGCAGGCCAGAGAAAAAGAGAACGACCCAGGATGAGCTGGCGCAGACAGTGGAGAGAGACCTCCGACTCGTTGACAGAGGATGGAGTGACACCAGCAAACTGGCTGAGGACCGTGCAAAAGTGCATCTGCCTCATGCGTTGCAAGACGCGGGAGCATTCTAAAAAAGTAGGTAAAGTTTTGACTTCAGAAGCGGTTTGAACTTAACAACTGTGGGCCCCCATAGCTAATAGCTCTGCTACGTCAACTGCAGGCTCTTTGATGAAACAACGTCACGCATATTAGTTTCAAATGATGCAAAATCCGTACTGTAGCCTGGTAGAATGTGCCAGAACATTGAGTTAAATACCATTAACGCTCCCCCAAAAGCATTTCCGACCCCCCACCCCCCCCCCCCCCCCCCCCGCGCACACAGAGAGGAAACAATAGCTGACGAAACCTCTTTCCCCAATTCCAGGACGTTACAATTTAAAGTTCTCAAGAACAAACTGGCTGAACGTAATTAGAGAAGATGTCTTTCGGACCTTTCGTTCCTAGGGAAAACCTTAGAGAAGATGGTCTTTCGGACCTTTCGTTCCTAGGAAACCTTAGAGAAGATGGTCTTTCGGACTTTTCGTTCTAGGGAAAACTTAGAGAAGATGGTCTAAAAATCGGACCTTTCGTTCCTGGGAGACTTTGGTTTTGTTCGCGTTGAATATAAAGCTGATTTTAGAAGGAAAGAAGCTGAGTTAGTAACTTAATTCTTTGAACTTCATGATGACTATATATCGAGGGTTGACCCAACTGGACCCAAGTAAAAACATGTATTACAGGCTGAATGATGGTCTGTTGAAGAGAGAAGAGGAGAGAGAGAGAGAGAGGAGAGAGAAGAGAGAGAGAGAGAGAGAAGATACAGATCAAGACAAAATTCTTTATTTACGAGGATAATATATAAAAGTATAATATTAAAAAAGAATATATATAAAATATAAATCATATCTATATTAATATATTATATATTATATATTAAATATATATATGAATAACCCATATTTGGTACATGATTTTTTTTGCTCATTTTCCGTCAACCTTCTGCTGGCTGGTAGTGCCAGCTGGTCCAAAATCGGTGCTGCATTCTGTACACACCAACGTCGGCAGAAAAGTGAACAAAAACACATGAACATCTGAAAATGACAGCGAAGCCTTTGGTCTAATTTCTGTCTCATCTTCCGTATCACTGCATGCATGACTCCTACGGCCGCTTCTTCCTGGCCTCCCCCGTAGCTTCATCCTGGCTTGTCCTGCGATGGCACCGGCATTTCAATTCCCTGGGACCAGTGTCAAGTCGTCATGAGCAACCCACCAGAGAAAACACTGCACGCTGCGCTCTCGATACGTGGTGTTCATAAAGCAGTACTGATACTATAATACAAGGCAACCTCCTACCAGGCTCCAATGACATTAATTAAATGGCGCGCAGCGCGCTAGCATGGTAAAGCGTACTCCACATGATAGAAGCGGAAGGCACACAATTCTTCGTGCGAATTGATGAGAATGAGAAGGACGAAGATGATTCCCAGGTGACTTTCTTTCTGATCAGACCATAGGACAGGACAGGACTGTACTCACCTTACTCTATGATCTACCCCAGTGTCATCAGGCCTGGGGGATACAGAACACCGGCAGTGTCGATCAGGACATTCAGGTAACACTCTCAAAGAGGGCACTTTGTGGTGACGAGACCGACACTCTGGTTCCAGTTTTCCCATCTGAATTGACCCGCTCATTCGGTTATGGACAGGACCGGTCGGACCCAAGGAAAATCCCGTAATTAACCGGTTGTGATGGGAACAACCCACGCACGACCCCCCCCCCCCCCCCCCCCCCCCCCCCCACCCGCACAGAGCCCTTCAGTTTTGGGCCACTGTCTCATGGACCACAGGGAGGAACATAAACCAAACTACGTCACCTTGGGGTGGTAGTTAGGAAAGGACATCTTTAATGAAGCAGGGACACCGACACAGGACATGATAAAGAAGGAGTTTAACTCTTGCTCCCATGATGCAAAAGCAATGACGTGCATATATTCCTGTCCAATACAGCGGTGAATGCTGATGATTTTTTTTTACCAAAGGCATTTGAGTGGACAGTTCAGATCAGTTCAGTGGTTTATTTTATGTCTTTTCATCAAATAAACCACTGAACTGAACTGTCCACTTAAAGCCTTTGGTAGAAAAAAATGTAAGTGGACAGAATTCGGCGAATTGCATAACCATATATCCATCTGATAAAATTACGTAAAGTAAAGTAGCTGACAAGATCCGAAGAATTACGTAGCCATACATCCTATTAACATGCAAAAGTAAAAAACAAATATGAAAAAAAAAACTGACGTCGAAAAGTCACAGACGAAGTTTAAGCAATCTCGATTGTTTATACCAGCTTCTTTGCGTTAAAAAACAAAAACAAACAAACAAACAAACAAACAAAACACCACTACTTCTTATAATCTAGATGAATATCATGTGGGTTAGATATAAAACGAAAACCAAAAAAGGAAACATTTTAAAAATCATGATTAGCTATGATACTCGACTTGTTGGGTACCTCATACCAAAACATAGATGTACGGACGAAGATATTTTCCCCCAGGTTCCAGCACGACGTGGAACAAACTTTCTGACAATCTCCGGCATTCTGATTCCCTTGCGTCTTGCAAACTGAAAAAGAAATTATAGTAAATCCCCCAGCCAACAGGGACAAATAAATAACAAGACAAAAAATGACGCGTTTCGACCTCTCAGGTCTTCTTCAGGCATGATAAACAACATTCATTCAGGACAATGAAAAGGAAGAACGAGCAATCACTCCTCTTGAATTCGGCGCAAGATGGACGTTGAATTCAAGATGGGCCCCGAATTCAGGATGATAAATGATCGCTCCTTCTTTGTTTTCATTGTCCTGAATGTTGCTTATCTTGCTTGAAGAAGACCAAAGAGGTCGAAACGTGTTGTTGTTGTTGTTTTTTTTATCTTGAAATTTGTATGTTTAAATTCTCTTTGTACTTCCAGTTCTTATAGAGCAGAGAGTACTTTAGGATGGGAACGAAGAAATGCTGTCTGTCTGTGTGTCAGTCTGTCTGTCCGTGGTCAAAATGTGTTCCACTCGCTCCAGACAAACCTTCTAAGCCGATCTTTCTGACAATGTGTAAGTATGTTCATTATGGGTCACGGATGATGCCCGATGTTTTATTTTACCAGAATAGCCGTTACAAACGACTATGACGGCCCAAAACGGGTTTTCTTCTTTACGGAATATCTAGAAAATGATAACGCAAACAAAATTGACGTCAAAGCTTCTTTGCGTCATAAGCCGAAGTGAAGAAATCCATTATGACGCATGTTTGATTGTGAAGTCAGCAGTCACCTCTGTGAGTCTGGCCCTAAGACTCATTCCTTCTCGTGGCAGTAGGTCTGATTGCAATGTGCCCATCCAAACTGTATGCACTTCTGCACATATGTGACATGTCTGATTATGTTAGTGTGCAATCACATATGCGCTATTGTATAGAAATGTGCATACGGGCGTGTTCGTTTGTTGTTTGTTTATTTTCATAGTCATGTATGATTTGTTTAGGTGCGCTTTGGTGTGTATTGTTGTTGTTGCTGTTGTTGTTGTTGTTGTTATCCAAGCACAAAAATAGCATTGTTCGCTTAATGAGAAAAAAGGAGGAAGAGAAGGAAGAAGAAGAAGAAGAAGAAAGAAGGGATTATTGGTTCTTTATCAGTACTACAGTCGGCCCACGAGCACATTCCACATTTGGTGTCACAGACAAATCCGATGTTGAGAATATGCCACAGACAATCATAGAAGAAACCCAGAGTTTCGAATGGTACATTCTCACTGCTTCGAAAGGCGCGCAGTAGCCAGAGGAATTATCTTTCCTTTTTCATACTCCATAAAAATGAATAAGAGAGGGGGAAGAGAGAGGAGGAGAGAGAAGAGAGAGAGAGAGGAAGAGAGAGAGAAGAGGAGAGAGAGAGAAGCAGACAGACAGACAGACAGACAGGAAAGGAGGGGGAGAGACAGAGAGAGACAGACAAACAGAGAGAGAGAGAGAGAGAGAGAGAGAGAGAGAGAGAGAGAGAGAGAGAGAGAGAGAGAGAATCTCTGCTTCCATTAAAAAAAAAAACTTTTTGTATCGCAGACTGCCATTGGTGGGACTTCGCTCTTAGCTACCTCCTCAAAGACCCAGACTCCGCCAGAATAACATTTGTCCAACTCGTCCCAGACAGCCTGTCCCCTTCCGCCCCCCATCCTCCCTAATCCCCCCCCCCCCCCCCCCCCCCCCCCCCCGCCTCTTGTCTGTCCCTCCCTCCTTCCTTTTCCACTTTCCTAAGCATTGGATTTTTTCTCTATTTTTAAGGGCGCATATGAGAGAGACGAAAACCTGCCGTTTTCTAAGCGTTATTCTCCTCTCTCTCTCTCTCTCTCTCTCTCTCTCTCTCTCTCTCTCTCTCTCTCTCTCTCTCTCTCTCTCTCTCTCTCTAAGTTAGCCTGTCTTCTGTCATCAAGGAATGAAAATTACACAAGTCATTCAAAAGGAGGAGAAGTTTGACATAAATAAGTAAATGCATATGTTGTGGATGTTTACATTTTAGTGGTAAAATACCTTGTCTAAATATGCTGATAATTACTCACCCTCTTCAAATGGGTCTGGCTGTGGCCTTTTCTTTAATAAATTATCGTTATTGTTATTGTTATGGTTATCGTTCTTCTCTCTCTCTCTCTCTCTCTCTCTCTCTCTCTCTCTCTCTCTCTCTCTCTCTCTCTCATATTTCCTGTCTGCCAGACCGGCCGGTGACAGACTGCAGAAGTACAAGCACTCTCAACTCTGTTACTGGAAGCGAATGAATGGGAAGGGGAACAGTGATGGAAGCAAGGAGGAGACAGTACGAAAGACGGAGAGTAGTGGCCAAAACATTGCGGTGGAAGAGTTTGGTTCTGCGACTATGTGGAACTAATTATCGATTCCAGGTAATGGCCACAAGTGCGACAGAACAACGAGTTGTGTCCCCTGTTTTTGAATTGTGCTCCCTGTCTGTTCCTCTTTGGGAAGTTTGCGAAGGGTCTGGATGGAATACACGAACGGTCAGACTCTGTTTTGCCTTGGTGTTTTTTTTTTTTTTTTTTTTGGGGGGGTCATCCTTTCTCACTGGCCGGGAGGTGATGGCTTGGTAGTGTCGTTGATAAGTGTTTTGAATTCGGAGTAATGTCTGTTGTCTGTAGACATTTGAAGAAGGAGTCTGGAGACCAAAAGATGGAGAAAACAGCGGAGCTTCGATTCGTGAAGGGCATGGCGCAACAGAGTTTCTAGTTCTTCGTTGTTTTGTAGACATTCTGCTTTAGGATCCTGGCACATGACTTTCTGCTGATATAATGCTGCGCTCAAGCTCCATCCCAATCAGCCCATTATCCCCCTTTAGGCTCCGATAAGAAGGTGAAAGGGAGGGAAGCAGAGAAGGAGGACTACCATCCTGGTAAAACCCGTCCCCCTTCCCCTTCTTTCTCCCCATCCTTACCTCCAACGGCTCGATTCCAAGAAACTGTTTTGTTTGTTTGTTTAATTCCCAAAGCGCTTTAACTAGCACATTTGGGGGAAAAAGGGGGGGGGGGGAAGTAGGAGGGGGAGATGAAAAGGACGAGAGGAAACAAAAGTGCCTCTAGAAACGTTTCATCAGGAAACTGTAAAGAATCTGCAAATTATGTACTTCACTACACACCACCCCACCTCCCCTTCTATTTCAATCCCTGTTCTGCCCCCAGTTCCGTCGTCTCCTTCATTGGTCCCCACTTTTCTCACTCAACAACACTGTGGAAAAAAAGAGCGTGCTGATTTCCACCAGCAGAGGTTACTGTACCTTGAAAACACGGGAAATTGGAACACACTCTCTTGTGAATTCGCAAACCCTTCCTTACTACCTTTCTCCTGCCACAAAATTTCGAAAACATGAAACGCTTAAAAGGCGCAACTGAGGGCACAAGTGTGCGCGCGCACCTCTCCGTTGATTGGTCAAAATGTGCATGCAAATGTCTGGCCAGAAATCTGTCCGCGGCTGCACGCGCAATTGCGTCCGCACTATGTCACTAAGCACCGAAAAATTCGAACTAGGAAATCAAGAAGACAAAGAGTATTCTCTCTCTCTCTCTCTCTCTCTCTCTCTCTCTCTCTCTCTCTCTGTGTCTGTGTGGTAATTTCCAGTTTTTCAGTATGGAGACTAAATACGGGCGAAATTGCGCGCGCAATTGCAGCCGCAGCTGCGAGCGTATTTGCGAGCGCAGTTACAGTCCGAAATACGCCCGAGCATTTAGACCCGTCACCGAAAAGATGCATGTGCAGTTGCGCGCGCGTGGCGGCGGCCGTATTTGATCCTCTTGGCGTTCCATTGGAAAACATTACTACCCCTGAATGCTGAAACAGATGTCACTTGGCGCGACTCCTCCTGGCGGGATGATTTGAAATAACTCAGGGACAAATCTTAAATAAATGTTAGCGAACCGCCCAGAGAAACGTGGACAAACGAGTCACAAGACAAAACACGACGCGTTTCGACCTCTTAGGTCTTCTTTAGGCAAGATACAAACAAATAGGACAACGAAAATTCACTTAGCTTTGATCGCTTCAGAGTTCAGCGCAAGGGAGGCGTTGAATGAGAACGAGGCTGAGGTTCTGATCTCAAAGGATGACACATCGTTCAGCTCGGAATGGATTATTTGTCGACTCGGGTTGCAAGGTTTTTGTTTTTGGTGATGTTGTTATTGTTGTTGTTGTTGTCGTCGTCGTTGTTGTTTTATAAGGCGTTCATTACAACACTCAGTTTGCTGATTTCATGTTTGACGTTTACTTAAACACTTGAGACAGTGCTGAATCAGTGTTTCGCTGCACCTTCTCAGTCTTGTTGGACAATGGGACAGAACATTCGTTTGGTATGTCTCTGGTTGACTTTTTGTGTCTTCATCGTTATTTGTTGTTGTTGTTTGTTCTGGCAAGCAGAGTTTGCGTCAAGGCAGGGTTCGATCATGACCAATCATACCCATATTCACTGCGCAGGAGAGCGCCATCAGGGCTTTCAGCACATATGCATATTTCAGAACGGCCCGAGGACAGAGAGACGTTTAAGCTGTGATTCCGCGCTGAACGCAACATTGACTATGCCGCTTGTAATGAGTTTGAACAGGCCCGTCAGTTAGAAACAGGAGAACATCAACCTTTTTTCTACAACACGCTCGAAACAAATTTGTAGATAGTTTTAAGATTCCTCTTTTAACTTGTTTTAACTAATGTTGCTCCCCAAGGGGTTGAGCACTTAAAAAATTGTTTTAGGCATTTAAATATACTGATTTAATATATATATATATATATATATATATATTATATATATATATATATATATATATATATATATATATATATATATATATATATATATATATACAATGATTAAAAGCAAATCTTAAAACCGGGACTACAAATTTGTTTCGAGGTCTTTCCTCTCTTCAGATCCCGTGCCAATCCTGGCACGGGATCTGAAGAGAGGAAAGACCTCGAAACAAATTTGTAGTCCCGGTTTTAAGATTTGCTTTTAATCATTGTTTTAGCTGCTCCCGCATGGTTGAGCACTTTTTCAAAAAAAAGCCGGAAAATATACTACCAGCTATATTATAAATTATATAATAATATATATATAAATATATATATATATATATATATAATATATATAATATATCTGAATGATCCTCAAGCATAGGCTCACATGTCCCCTACATTTTATACTGTTTGCATAATGCTTTTAGTTTTTAAGCACTTTTTTCCTCTCCACATTTTCCTTTTGTTCCATTTTACTACCCTTCGCTGGCTGCTTTGGGGGTGCTGTTGGATTCTTTTTGAACCCTTGGTGATGAGAACACCACAGAATTATGGACTTTGGTGTGTCTCTATTCGACACCAAGAGCACAGACACAATCAGCCGTGTCTCCCTGATGAGTCCGATCCAGCGGACGAAAGGCCTAGGAGCAGGCAATACAAATAAATGTGCCTTCGAGAGGGATTACGATGGTTCCCTCAGGCGGCTAGTGAAGGGCTTCTCATAGTTATAATATATTCCCCCCATTTTTTACATCTTTAATTTTTTTTTTTTTTTTTAAATTCAAATCTTTGCCAAGTCATTACTATAATGACTGAAGAATTGTTAACCTGCACTTGTTTTCCTCCCACTATTTAATTGTTCAGCAGTATATATATATATATATATACACGCGCGTGTGCATGCGCGCGCGCAAATTCCCACACACGCGTGTGAGCGCACACACGCACACTTACGCACGCACGCACGTACACACACACACACACACACACACACACACCACACACACACACACACACACACACACAACCCCCCCGTCTTCTCTCTCTCTCTCTCTCTCTCTCTCTTCTCTCTCTCCTCTCCACCACACACACACACACACACACACACACACACACAGCCTGATAGCCTTGCAGGTCGCTGGCTATAAGCAACATTACTATCTTATCTACACCCACACACACACACACACACACACCACGCACACACACACACACACACACACACACACACACATAGGATAAAATGAGGAGATGGGAGAAGGATATCTCCACATAGCCTGGGCAGACCCCCACAGGTTCTATCGCACAGTGGTGGGCATCAGCTGTCTTCTGTCTCAGCCCCCGGACACCTCACAGTCTTGGAACCCGTGTCCCACGGTCTGGTCTTCGTCTTCACAGGAGCACAGAACGCCAATGCTAATGCGACTCTTTATTCAGATTAAGGCCTAAGCTCTTCAACTGAACGGGGTTCCATAAATGTAATGTCATTAACAATACCGATCAAGAATTCTCTTGTTTGCTTCATAAACATGCGTAGCTAAATTCAAAGGTGTGTTCTCATTACTTGTTGATAGTAAGAGAATGACCCTGAAGTTACTCGGTTTTGTGTAATATTTGAATTGGATAAGTTTTATTCGTAAATCACTTAGACAGAGCGGGACAGCAAAACAAAAATGTTTTTCATCTTCTCTCGCTCCATTACATAATCGACAAATCAAATCGTTTTCAACAACATTGCTTTACCTAAGGCGATGGCAAGCAATGTCAAACACACCAAATCTAAATTTTGTCAGTGTACATTTAGTGTACCTATTCATATTTATCTTAATGTATTCTTCTACTATATGAGTCGATTTAAAGAGTTTGTATTGAATAAATCTATCGCTATTATACATACTATCATGCCAGTCCTGCCACCTGCTATCAATATCCTTTGTTTAAAACAATGCAGAAATCCTAATATATTTTCAACACCTTGATTATCCCAAACAAATCCCAACCCATACGAATTCAAACATTGTGTAACATTGGAAACCCATGTCCTCTTTCCGTTGTTGTCTACATTTAACAACATCCTGTAACCTTTATAGGGTATCCGGCAGTCATC
>CM031611.1:82276591-82286591 GCA_018398815.1 Conus ventricosus | reverse complement strand
GAGAAAGAAAGAAAGAAAGAAAGAAAGAAAGAAAGAAAGAAAGAAGGAGGCGCACACGATGAGGAAGAAAGAACAAGAAGAAGGATCAGGAACAAGACGGAGAACAGAAACAGAAGACAACAAGAAAAGAAATAAAGAGAATAATTATGAAGAAAAAAAGAAGGAAGGAAGGAGAAGAAAGAAAAAGAGAGGGAAAGAAGAGTATAAAGAAGAGAATGAAAGAGAAGAAGAAGAAAAAAGAAGAAGAAGAGAAGAAGAAGAAGAAGAAGAAGAGAGAAGAAGAAGAAGAAGTGGAGGAGGAGGAGAAGAAGAAGAAGAAGGAGAAGGAGGAAGACGGGAGGAGGAGGACGACTGACATTCTTCATGCCACGTAAAGGTACATGCAAAAGTCCAAAAGAGACTAACAAACTTTCTTTGACGAAGGCGAATAAGTCTGAAAGGCATAAAAACAACAGTAAAACAACAAAAGCGGGCGGTGGTACACGTGGAAAATGCCTGGTCAACGAAAATGAGAGAGCAAGGAAAATGCCTAAAGCACTATTTACCAGATGGAGTGACAGGCAGCGGAAGAAAATGGTAACGGTTCAAAGACCCTCTAGACACTGCCACAACGGTGTGACAGAGATCACAGTCTTATGCACGAAACTATGAAAGCCTGCGTTGACGGCATGCGGGGGATTTCCAGTAGCTCTTGTGCAGAGAAAACCACTGGAAGTGCCTGGCTTTGCTAGTGTTTCCATTCCCAGGAGAGTGTAATCAGAAACCTTCGCCATGACAGAGATGGCCTGTGTATGGTGCTACTTAACACAGACACACCACTGGTAACAGCGTCCCCTCCCCCCTCCCCCACTCCCCTCGGGGAGGCAGGGGGCTGACTCACAGTTCAAGGACTTCCAAAAAAACTCCCAACAGTGGATGAGACTTTTTAAAAAAAAATCAACAGGAAGAAAAGAAAACGAAATAGAGAATCCTGTCTATAAAAGAACTAGAAGTGCAAAACAGTCACTAAAACGAATGTGTCCTAGCCCTTAATGGTGAGATTGAGAGCGTACACATAGGCAGTAAAAGGAAGAGGTTCAAGGACTTTCCAAAGTTCCCAACCGTGGATGATACTGGGAAAAAGAAGAAAGTAAACAAAATAAAGAACTGTGTCTGGAAAAGAGCTAAAAGTGAAAAATGGTCACTAAAACAGAAGTATCAAGCCCTTAAAGACGAGATTGAAAGCGTACACATAAGCAATTAAATATATATATATATATATATATATATATATATATATATATATATATATATATATATATATATATATTTAATTGCTTATGTGTACGCTTTCAATCTCGTCTTTAAGGGCTTGATACTTCTGTTTTAGTGACCATTTTTCACTTATATATATATATATATATATAATATATATGTGTGTGTGTGTGTGTGTGTGTGTGTGTGCGTGCGTGCGTGCGTGCGTGCGTGCGTGCGTGCGTGCGTGCGTGCGTGCGTGCGTGCGTGTGTGTGTGTGTGTGTGTGTGTGCGTGTGTGTGTGGAGCCTTGAGTCCCAGCCAAGAAAGAAGGAAAAACAGAAAAGGAAGACAAAGAAAAAGAGTATCATAAAGACAAATAAGGAGATAAGGGGAAAAATGCAGACACAAAGTAGAAGAGAAAGAAGACAACGACGACGGGGAAGAATTAAAGAGGACGAAGGCCGGTCTGTATTCCAGAACATACAGTTTCTTGTTTTGCGTTTGCTTCTTTGTTTGTTTGGTTTTTTTTAGGGGGATTTCTCTTTGTTTGTTCTGTGTGCTCTGTGTTGTCATTTCTGCTAGGCGATTCGGTATCGTAGGAAGCATTCGTTTGGGGTTATGTGCGTGTATTTATTTCATCATAGGAGAAAGAGGTCACCCTACTTGTTTATTATTTATAGTTCCCTGCCTCATTTAACATTTCCTTTCATGCCATTCATACCGAAGTTGCCTTTATTTCTTACTGTTCGGTCCATGTGTTTGTTTGACTATATTCAAATTCGAGAAGGCTGTACCTGTGTTGGATAAATGTTGATTTGAGTTTCTTCATTTCTCCAGTTGTTACCGTGTACACGTGTCCGTACGAGGGGCATATGGGCATAGCTGGGAACATCCTTTTTAGAGGACATGTCCTTGTTTGTTCTGTGTGCTCTGTGCTGTCATTTCTCTTAGGCGATTCGTAGTCGTAGGCAACATTCGTTTGGATTTATGGGCGTGTATTTAGTTCATCATGGGACCAAGAGTCACCACACTTATTTGTTATTCGAGAGTTTGAATTGCTCGGTATATTGTGCCTATTTTCATTAAACCCTATCACAGCTAAGGTTCGAGTTCTGCATTTAGACACATTGGACGCATTCAGATTTGTTCCATGCACTGGTTCAACTATTGTCTGTGAATACTGCTGAGAACGACAAACCAGAGGCAAAATGAATTCTGAATTCTTGTTGAAGGGCCATTGATCACTGTTTTGAGTATCCATTTATTCCAGTACGACATCAGTGCCCCGAATTCTGGTTATTCTTCCGAACTGGAATCAGTGTAGCATTGCCAATTTTGCTCAATAAAGACACTGTAGGTTTTCCACACTTGTTTTCAACATTTAGGTTTTTATGTTCCATTTTCAGTAGCACTGGGACTAATAGGCCTCTCAGTTAGAGTACAGAATCACACTTTTAACACTTTAAACACAAACGTCTTTTTCTTCACATAGCTGTCTACATTAAGATATTAACATATTGAAGTGATATTGTTCATTTTCTCGTGTGCTTGTTTGTAGCTCAGTAAGAACCAGAAAAAAGGTTTCAAAATCTGTGTTAATATTGTCGCTTTGTTTAAATTGATCGTAAGGTATTGGTTGCTCAAAAGCCCTACAAAATTCCGCTGTTTACTTTCCCGTTTCACTGAGCCATACTTTCCCAATGTTCAACTTGTAGTCTGTTGCTACAAAACACAGGTTCCACGAGCAGTTCACCAGAAGTCTCACTATTAACCCTGCACCGCAACTCTTCAATACAATTGTGATCTCAGTTCCGAATGTTAGGATGCACTAGAAAGGAAAAAAAATTACAACTGCTCCCTATTTTTTTAACCGTTAAGATATGAAAAATTGAAAGCTACGATGGTCATCTGTACGTAGCATATTGAAAGAATTCTCCACAGGCAAGTTTATCAAACAAAGAAGCAAATGCAATAGATGCCTTTGTTTCAAATAAGTAGTTTAAGTGGAAACATTTCTGAGAAAAAAAATGTCTGGAAATCGAGAAAGTCAGACTATGTGAATTTGTGATAGTCAGACAAATTTGATTTTGTAATAGTCGTGTATCTGCAATATGAATTTCAATTTTCCTCAGTCATGTTGATTTTAGTACAGAAACAAATACTGTCTGTTCCGCTGGCTGTAGACCACGGTTTTAAAACACACTCACGAGCAGGTTGTTCTACTCAGTTTGACTGGCTTCTTCTTCCACAGAGGTGAGCAACAGTATTTTTGCTAAATCCGAAATAACGTAACCCATCGTGATGTATTCAAGCGACGAAAGACGACTCCAAGCAAGCGTGAAGAAAAAGCTGTGCCTACAATACACAGTTCAATGGGTCCCATTGGCCTTCAGTGAAGGACTTGCTAGTTCACGCCTCTTTGCCGTGCTATCTTTCCTTTTCTCTCTTCACCCTCCTTTCTCTCCGCCCCCCCCCCCCCTCCCTCCCTCCTGCCCACCCCCTCTGCCCCCTTACATTCCCCCGCCCCTGTTTTCTTAAAATCGTGGTTAAATCATTTGTTTACCTGTTGTTTGTTTTTCCCCCCATTGCTGACTTCTTGTCTGCCTGGGTCGTGTTTCTTTTCTCGTCCAGCCTCAAAGAGACCGATTTGTCATGGCCTTTCATTTAAGTGGGCGTTGTGTTCTAATCGTAGCCCAGTATCTCCACTTCTATATTCCCAGGTGAATGTGTCCGGCCAGTAGATTAACCGGTAAACGCCACGGTCTGATCGGGTTTGAGAATCGATTTTCAAGTCGCCACCCCACGTAAACGAATTAGTCGTCATCCTATCTAAATCATGACTAAACCTGTTGTGTCTGCCAATATTTTTCATACCAATATACTTTTGAAGACTTTTGACACCATTGGTCGTGCAAGCTCTGAGGATTTTAAACGTTGTAGGGCTCCATTCTATTCCTTACACCAAGTAGCTCATAAAATACAACTGTAGGGCTTTTAAGAGCATGGTGGATCTTCGACGTTTTCTTCATTTTCTGTGAACTGTGTGTGTCTGTGTGTGTGTGCGTGCGTGCGTGTGTATGTGTGTGTGTGTGTGTGTGTGTGTGTGCGTGTGTGTGTGTGTGTGTGTGTGTGTGTGTGTGTGTGTGTGTGTGTGTGTGTGTGTGTGTGTGCGTGCGTGCGTGTGTGTGTGTGAAGGGGATGAGGGGCAAGCGTGGGTGTAAACAGAGAGAGAGAGAGAGGGAGGGTAGGTAAGGGGTAGCACATTCTCTTAAGCGCAATGATGAAAGCATAAAAAATGAAGGGCAAATTCCTGTGATTGGGCTCCAGGGAACGATCTCAATCACGTCAACCAACAAACACCTCAGCGCCGCCACATCCACTCAAGGGAAGCCACTCCCGCTCCACAGTCAGTCATTGTCTGCCCGTCTGCCGGGAATGAAGACCTCATTGACATTTAATGGGTCGCGACTGTTCCCATTGTTCACAGCGACTGGTGGTAATTCCTGTTGTTAGTCAGTTCTGGGTTTTCCGTGTTTCCCAGGCTGGGAGGCCCAAGAGAGGGTAGTGGTCAGTGGCTTGGACATTCTGTGCTGTCCACTGTGACACAGCAAAGGTCAGCGGTGTTTACGCTGTCACAAGCCTGTGCGCATGCATGCTTAATATGTGTACAGCTTCGTGAACCATTTATAGTCAAGCATGACTGAGACGTCCATTCGATGATAATAATCGATTTAACGGATACATGCAATATCTTGTGTGTGTGTGTGTGTGTGTGTGTGTGTGTGTGTGTGACGGGGATAACATTTTTATAACCGAACCCTCTTGACCATTGAAATACACCGGGACTTTATAAACTAGATAGTACGCTTTAAAGTCTTGTTCAATACGCAAAAAGTCAATAATATATACATTTTCATGCATGAGTGTAAATCTCCATGGATATGTATAAGGTTACCGAAAAACGAAGATTTAAAAGAATTGCTTTCATATAACATGTACGTCGGAGGCAAAGAATAATCCCAAAGTGTTCTATCAAAATGTGTCCGCCCAAACTGAGAGTAGAGAAGCAATATTAAGACGGCATTCTAACCAAAATCCGACACAAAAAAAAGTGTTTCGAGTGTCTTTTGCAGCAGTGTCTTTACACAGAAAACTATGACAGAATTCCTTTATTTTGGCATGAAAATCAATTCTAAGACTGTGAGTCAGTTACTGTTTGTCAAGAACAAATGCTTAAAGCGCCTCGGGCCTAGAACAAATCTCCTAGATAACGTCCATCCCAATACACGTAAACTTCTCCGTTCATTTACCTGTTGGATAGGCTTGTTCAAGGAGATAAGGTACCGTCAACGTAAAAAGAAGCTGAGGTCAGACCTGTCTTGAGGATAGGAGACAAGAGCATTGACGGCGACTACCGTCCAGTGAATTTGACATCGATTGTGTGCAATTTTTTTTTTCATCTTTACCGTGCTTCCTGGGTCTTCCATGACCCAGTGATTCAATAAAAACATCATATCTTATGAACAGAGAGAGCTACGCTCACAAAATCTTAGGAGTTTGTCAACAATCTTAATAACCATTGGTCACAAAAATTTCATGTACAATCAATGATGAGCGTAATTAGTCGCGGTTCCCCCAGGACCTATACATTTTAATGGGTCGCCCATGACCCACGCCATCGGGTGAGAAAAAAGCTGCTGAACCGCTGTTTATCAGGTGTGGGTCTTACACGACCCGTATGATCTGAATAGGGATAAGCAATAGGGAAAAACCTGTACAAGATGTGTGGGTCTGGGGCGACCCGCACGATCGGGTCTGTGTAGTTAAAAACGTCATCCGGTAAAGGTTAAGCATGTGTATGATGCTATCTATCTATCTGGGCTACTGGGGTTAGGCAGTGGACGGTTTAATATGTGTGTGATGCTAGCTAGCTATCTATCTGGGCTGCTGGGGTTTAGGCAGTAGACTAACAACGTTGAGGACCAAAGGTTCTGCTGTCACGTTTCCCCCATACTGTTATTTTGAACAAACAACTGACACACATTAAACAAACAAATCCAATATATTCACAGTTCAAGTCAGAATACACGTTTGTTTGTTTTTATTTCATGACTAAAATCTAACGTTTGTATGGCTGTTTAAGAACGGATAAATTCCGGGTCAACAATGTCTCTTTATTGATAGACAATTGCATACAAGGATTTACACTATCATTATTGTTATGAATACTTATATAGCGCCTATCCTCGGCTAGAGACCAAGCTCTAATCGCTTTACAGTCCATACTCGTTTACACAACGGGCTGCTTACCTGGGTAGTGCCGACTGAAGAGCTGCCTGCTTGCGCTTCATTAATTCAGTCGTTTCCCGTTTCATCCGGTCAATATCGTTCAATATCGTGCCCTTAGTTTCCTTACTTCCTTCATTCTGTCCATTTCTCACGCAGGGTGCATTGCTATGTGTAACGTGTCATTCATACCAAACGGTCAAACTGGCCTTTTCTTCCGAAAGTTGGTGATGGGAGTTTACGTGTGTGCAGGGTGCACACGGAACCTCGGTTTAAAGTCTCATTGGGAGGACTGCTATGTTTTGTCGTCTCCCCTTCTGTCCTACTTCTGTCGTATCAGTCATCTCCTTTCCAACTCCCCCCCCCCCCCCCCATCTCTCCCCCCCGCAGTCATTTCTTCCATCATTCCCCTTTTCCCCCTTCGCTTCATCTATGACGTCACCCATATCACCCCTCCTTCCCCTCCACACCTTTTATTAACCTTTTATTTTAAAGTTGGAAATTTAATTCTCGTCTGTTATGCTGGCGTTTAAATGTTTTACAGGTCTTCAAGAAGCCATCAGGCGAAACATCAGCCAGGAAAAGCATAAACAAATTAAGTACTGGGAGAGTTCTGTGGATTTCTTTTAAATGTGTTTATGTATATTCTAGCTGCGTTTCTCTCTCTCTCTCTCTCTCTCTCTCTCTCTCTCTCTCTCTCTCTCCTCTCTCTCTCTCTCTCCTCTCTCTCCCCCCCCCCTCCCACACATCCTCCATCTTCCCATCTACTCCCTCTTCATCCCTAACACCCATTCTCCCATCCCCCTTTGTCCTTCATGTCTCCCCTCCACCCCCCAACTTTGTCTTAGATCCTCTTCGATTCTCAACATCACTGTCCCCACCCGCCCCCCCCTTTTCTCTCCCCCCTCCCCCCCCCCCCCCCCCCCCCCATACCAAGTTTACATTAGAACTTCTTCGAGCCCTAACGGCTCCTCTTCCCCCTTCCCCCACCCCCCTTCCCCTTTCTTCCCCTCCCCCTGTTACTCCCCTCATCTTGACCCGTCCAACCCCAACCCTCCCCCCCCCCAACCCCTCTAATCCGCTGTCGTGTCGACCCCTTCGAATCTCAGAAATGATCTTCAATGCAGTGCCCTCCAACATGGTGATACTATATATATATATATACATATATATATACATATATATATATATATATATATATATATATATATATATATATATATATATTCCATATGCACAAAGACAAGCGCGCCTAGTTTGACTCGCTTAGAATCCCCACACGGCTTCGCTTCGGTGTTCGCATTCAAAATGATGCTCGTGCGACACGCTGTTGGTCTGCAGCATTCTGCAGAGTCATCGTGCCTAGTGTGTGTCTATCAATTTATATGTGTCTGTCTTTCTGTCTGTCGATGCATTTGTCTATCATTCAATCAATCAATCAGTCTATGTATGTATGTATGTGTTTATCTACCTATTTGTCTGTCTGTCTATCTATCGATCGATTGATCGATCGATCTATTTATTTGTGTCTTTTTATGTCTATTTATCTATCTATCTACCTATCTAATCTAGCTAGCTATCTATCTACCTGTCTGTCTGTCTGTCCGTCTATCTATAAAGAGAGAGAGAGAAATAGAGAGAGAGAGAGAGAGAGAGAGAGAGAGAGAGAAGAGAGAGAGAGAGAGAGAGAGAGAGAGAGAAGAGAGAGAGAGAGACTTGACGCTTGACACTTTGACATTTTATCGTCATTACCAAAGAGGTCTTTTGACAAGGGGGAAGGGTAAACAGAACAATAACACTTCCCTCTTTCTTTCCTGCAAACAGATAGTACACATTCATTCCTAGTGTGTATCAAATCAAAGGTTAACAAAAACAAATAGATTCGTAACGTTTCCTTATGTCCTCACGCAGAGTAGTAATGCGGTAAGGTTAAAACAAAAAACAAACAAACAAACAAAATCTTAACACTGACTCGACCATCCACTCAATCAAATGATGACATTGTATCTTACTGATCTCTTTCACATCCGATGAATGACAGTATTCTTTTCTGAAGACCGTTGCTGTCGAGGTCTTCCTCGAGTTTCTTCAAATCTCTTCTCTCTCTCTCTCTCTCTCTCTCTCTCTCTCTCTCTCTCTCTCTCTCTCTCTCCTCTCTTCAGAGAGAGAGAGAGAGAGAGGTTTGAAGAAACTCCAGGGAGACCTCGACAGCAACGAGTCTTCAGAAAAAAAAGCCACTTCTACCCTAAACCCCACCCCACCCCCTTACCCCAACCCCCCAAACCTCCCACCTTCAGACAAGTGTTTTGGCCTTGAACTCTTGACCTTCCATTTTCTGCCGGTCGTTAGGTTAGGCTAGTTTGATCTCACCATGGTCTCCGGAGTCCTCAAAGCATGGTTGGTTAGCAGTTTTGCTTCTCCCCCCCCCCCCCCCCCCCCTCCCTCATCCTTTGTAATTCCTCCAGAACGGATTTCAGGGCTAGCATCCGCTTGCTTTGATGACAATAAAGGCTAACGTCGGTTGGACCAGGAGGGACACCCAGCTATTTCCTTGTGTATGTGTTGATTTGGAGCACCTGATCGATTCCCCCTAGTGCTAGTGGGCTGATAGTTTCTATCAGTAGAGGCCAGAGGAGCTTCGGAATCAGCCTGAAGAGCAGGCGTGAGACTTTGTATTTGCCAAGGGAGGCCACCCTGTTATCTTCCGGCCCTCTTCTGCTGCTTGCTGGCTTTCTTTCGCTTTTTCTGTGTGTTAGGTATTGACTCTGTGTGTGTGTGTGTGTGTGTGTGTGTGTGTGTGTGTGTGTGTGTGTGTGTGTGTGTGTGTGTGTGCGTGCGTGCGTGCGTGCGTGCGTGTGTCTGTCTGTCTGTCTGTCTGTCTGTCTCTCTCTCCTCTCTCTCTCTCTCTCTCTCTCTCTCTCTCTCTCTCTCTCTCTGTTAGGGAGTGACGGTAGAGGAATCGAGGGATGTGGAGGGTTGGGTGGGGAACCCTGGACGGGGGGGATGTGGGAGGTTTGAGGGGGGGGGGACACTTGGGGCACTGCGCCACAAGGAATGGTGTTGTAATTTAAGGACTATAAACAAAAGGCAAAAAAAAATAAAACTTCATACCTGCTGTCCACTCACGATCTCTTTCTTCAAATATTAACAGAATAAACAGATTTTCTCAACTATGTTAAATGTAGTAGTCTTTTCAAACAGCCGCATAGAACAGGAGCCGGTAGCAAAGAAAAGCTCTCACTCACACACACACACACACACAAAGCACGCACGCACGCACGCACGCACGCACGCACGCACACACACACACACACACACACACTCACACACACACACACACACGCACGCACGCACGCACGCACGCACACACACACACACACACCCTTTCTCACTCACGCACGCACGCACACACACTCACGCACGCACATACACGCACGCTAACACACACACACACACACACACACACACACACACACACA
>CM031611.1:82266591-82274091 GCA_018398815.1 Conus ventricosus | reverse complement strand
ATCCCAAAATGAGAAGCGTGACTGATTTCAGCATATGAAATGAGGTGGTGTCGCCTTTGATGTTGTGTTCTACGGGCACACGTGTCCTGAGCTCGTCAGCAAGATGTTCAGTCACAATAGAATTAGTGTCAAAGTGAGGTGACTGCAGGCGGAAATTGAAACCAACTTTTAAAAAAAGATGACTGTTTCGCCGAACGAAAGAGACAACTAAATTACGAGAGAAAAAAGAAAACCACGACGCGTTTCGACCTCTTTGGTCTTCTTCTTCAGGCAAGACAAACAACGTTCAAGACAATGAAAACGAAGAACGAACAATCTGTAATCTCCTCAGACTGGGCGCAGGATTGATCCTGAGGGTGACTGGGCGCAGGATTGATCCTGATGGTGACTGGGCGCGGGATTGATCCTGAGGGTGACTGGGCGCAGGATTGATCCTGAGGGTGACTGGGCGCAGGATTGATCCTGATGGTGACTGGGCGCAGGATCGATCCTGATGGTGACTGGGCGCAGGATTGATCCTGATGGTGACTGGGCGCAGGATTGATCCTGATGGTGACTGGGCGCAGGATTGATCCTGATGGTGACTGGGCGCAGGATTGATCCTGATGGTGACTGGGCGCAGGATTGATCCTGATGGTGACTGGGCGCAGGATTGGTCCTGATGGTGACTGGGCGGAGGATTGATCCTGATGGTGACTGGGCGCAGGATTGATCCTGATGGTGACTGGGCGCAGGATTGATCCTGATGGTGGGGTTGATGAACAGAGCAACTGGCGGAACAGATTAACGTCTGTCTGATCCTTACTTTCTGTTGGTGGTGTTGTTGTTGTTGCTGTTATTATTGTGTTAGATTGACTAGTCTATAAACGCTACGCAACGTCTCCTCGATCACGAGGTTATACAATACGCGAGAGTGACCGCTAGACTGAACTAAATCGGTCAGCAAGTAAATGATGAAATAGTGGGGAAGACGGTCTCTTTGATCGCCCAACTCTCTTATTAGGCGTTGTTTTGTTTCGAAGACTGGTCTGACCTGAACTCGTGAATTGGCACCTCAATGCAACATGGCCTGGGCAGCACCCCTGTAACTGTTTCACCATGGGGGAAAGGGGGTGGAGGTCCAACGTTATCGTCCTCGTTAGTGATTCTCTCCCTGTTATTGTTTATCATTTCCTTTCATATCCACCACATTGACGATGGTTTCTTTGTTGAAAGTCGTCTGCACATGTGCCAGATGAGTGGGTATTGCACGCATCATTGGGCTGCGGTGACGTGCCCTGAGATATTTTTACTGTACGGACAAACTTAGTGCCCCTGTCTATCGTTGTCTGTCACTAATCGCGTGTCTGCCTGTCTCATTCTACATTTTCTTACGTCAGCCACACCGAGCTTGCCTGTATTCGTTTATTTGCCAGTGTTTTCGTTATGACAAGCTGCAAGACCTCAAAATACTTTTCCAACATTACACTTATATCAATCAATGCTCGCCACTGTTTCTCTCTTCCAACTGCCGTGAGCACAGGTGAACATGACACCATTGGTCTTGACAAGATATTCATGTATCATTCCACTGATTACGCAAGTCAAAGGTTGTGCGCAATTTTCAGTCCTAGATCAGACAAGTATATACATAAGCAGAATTTTAGTTTTTAAAAAATGTCTACTTTACCATCGTGCCCAAGGCACATTGTTAGATTAATTCATAAATTAAGGCTGAATACATGGAACACTAAATATTCTCATAGTAAACAGTAAATAAGTGGAGTAACGTTTGCTCTCATAAGAAAACCTAACACAGAGTAACTTTCATTCAAGACTGGCACAGCCTTTTAAACTTGAATAAAGTCAGACAAATACATAGACGAACAATCTAATAGTGGGGGAAAACAACAAGCGCAGGCCAACAACTGAACTGTCTTCACTATTAGATTGTTCGTCTATGTATTTGTCTGACTTTATTCAAGTTTAAAAGGCTGTGCCAGTCTTGAATTAAAGTTACTCTGTGTTAGGTTTTCTTATAGGAGCAAACGTTACCCCACTTACTTACTGTTTATTGTTTACTGTTCCCTGCCTCATTTCATTTCATTTCCTATTCTCATGGTATTACTTGTGTCTGCAGAGAAAACATTTCTGTGCTTCATCTTTTGTTTGGATGCTCAGTGTTGAATTCGCTCTACCAGGAAAAAGGTATTGAGATGAATAACTTTGATGATGTCAATACTGTCTTACATAAATTGCCATGGTTATTTCGCAGTCACAGGTTGCATAATTTTTTTATAATAAATATCAACAATTTTGTGTACCACTAGGGTATTTCACTTATGTAAATATGCATATATCAGATGTGGGTTTGAAAGCACTTACATGGAGGATAAGTTGAGTGTGGAGGTTTTCTTTCTTTCTTTCTTTCTTTGAAGTGTCTAATATCATCTGACGATAAATAAACCACTGAACTGAACTGATCAGTCTTGTCCACGACGTGTCTGAGGATATTTTCTTCTTTTGTTTTATTACAAGGGGGATAAATCGACTGACGCCTTTCCGTCTGCAGGACTGGGTCAGATGGGGGGGCTACAGAGGAGCCCCTGGTCTCACAGCCGAAGGGACCGTTGTGTCGTGAAGGCGTTCAAGACCTCAGCATGTCTCAGAGCCAGCATGAGTAGGGTGGGTTCATCACTAATCCTTCACTGCCCCTACCTTGTCTGTCCCCTAATCCCATCGATTCCCCCCCGAGAAGATTACAATACTGATAGCTTTGACGTACTGACTAAATGACAGGGGCAAGAATTTTGCACATTTTTCTTCCTTCTGGGATAGTGTTGCTCGTAGCCCAGCCGACCGCAAAGGGCCATATCAGGGCTGTCACCTAGCCGGTCAACTCGCAAGTCATTTAGAAACACTGGAAACTTCGTTAAAAGTCTTTCTTTGGTGAAATTTTAGATCCGACGATTGTATATTAATTTCTTTTTTAAAAAAATTCAAAGATCACACCAGGTGGGACACCTCTGAACAAGGATTTCATGGAGTCTGCTGTAAAATGATTAAGTCTCACATCATGCAAGTCCCAAAATGCTAAAAGAATATGTTTCATTATGAGTGGTACATGACATGGAATGCACCACGAAGCTTCTTCACCTTCCGAAAGATTTTTCTTCCTCTTTACTGGACAGTCTAAATTCATCAGACAGTGATGAGTTTAGGGGGTACCTCTCTCTCTCTCTCTCTCTCTCTCTCTCCCCGTTAAAATATTGTCGACGTTCAGCACTGTTCAAGTTAGTTTGTCTTTTGTCGTCAAAAATTACAACGTTGCAAGAAACCTTGCTTTATATCTGTACAAATCATTTAAAAGAAGGAGTGATTTGATCTAGATAATTGCCATATGTTGAAAATGTTTGAATTTTTGTGATAAAATACCTTGTTTGATTATGTTCTTTATTACCCACCCTCTTCAAATGGGGCTGTGGCCTTTCTGAATAAATTTTCGTTATCTCTCTCTCTCTCTCTCTCTCTCTCTCTCTCTCTCTCTCTCTCTCTCTCTCTCTGTGTGTGTGTGTGTGTGTGTGTGAGAGAGAGAGAGAGAGAGAGAGAGAGAGAGAGAGAATGAATGAATGAATGAAGTTTAATGCTATTAAGCTGTACAGCCCATTTAGCAAATCGGCGCGATGTACAAAGACAAAACGCGACTCGATTTCGATTTTCATTGACATGGAAACCATAGCAATGTCTTTTTCTTTCACTTTACATGACAAAATCGCGAACGAGAAAATGTCACTGGTCTACATTCACTGTCAGTTCTGTGGATGACGGTCACCCCAGCTAAAACTGGATCAATTCGTGGAGAGCGTGCAGCCGCCGTTGAGCACGTGGTTGCGTCTCTGCATACTTCGTGTTGCCAATACGTCGTCCTTTCCGAAGGCTGGCCAGTTTAACACATTCCTCCGATGACATGTGTCTTTCTTCTCGTTGAACGTACCAAAATAAACAGGCATCCTCCGAGAACGGATCGCAGGAATACTCCAGATCGACATCATCTGATTCACACAGCAGTGCACCCACATCATCCGTTTGATGAAACACGACCTTCCGAAATGCTTTGTTTCTGTGAGAATCTCGCAATCGTCTCTGCACCTGTCGATCTGTCAGTGTAACGACATCATTCTTAACAACTCCCGTGTCAAAGCCGGCGACTATTTTGTCGATCGCTTGTTCTGGACTTACGTCGATGTCTGACGGGTGGATTTCTGGATCGCTGATGTTACACTCCGACAGTTCAGAGCGCAAAGACAGAAGCGCATCCTAAGTATACAACGTGTCACCATCATTGCGAATCGGCTTGATGTGTTCTTCTGCACTGTGCTGTGTACTGTGTTCGTCCAATTCGGTGTTAGGCTCGGCTAGTTCATTGGCATCACCAGTGGTACCGAGACCAGCACCAACCTGTTCAGGTCGTCTGTTCTGCTGCTTGGCTCTCTCTTGATCCCGTCGCGCCTAGCTGGGGGTCTTCTTCCTATAATAGTGAACTTGCGTTCTCCGGTTCAGGACAGAATCCGCCATTGTTGTTGACACTGGGCTGACTGGCTTCAGTCGCAGAACGACCACTGTGTTGTTGCCTTTTCCTGTAGTTTTCCAACTTGACACAGAGTTTTCAGTCAGCAGGGCGTTTAGGGCTGTCTCCGCAGTCGCTGGAAGTCCAGTAACTGGCATTGTCACGGGAAAATTGAAAAACAACTGCCGCAGTTGAAATAAATGGCGCCCTGTCGCTTCGTGTCAAACCACGTGACCCCATGAGAGAGAGAGAGAGAGAGAGAGAGAGAGAGAGAGAGAGAGAGAGAGAGAGAGAGTGTGTGTGTGTGTGTGGCTTTAGACAGATGGAATGAGTGAACATGCACGTTAACATTTGTACCATCGTGTAAAAGAGTGAAAGCGGGGCGAATATAGTCCATGGGGTGAAAAACCTTGAGGCAAAACATCACAGGGCGAAAGTCAGTGCCCCCACCCTCTCTCCCTCCCCCATGGTCACCACACTTCATCGTTCTTAACCTGAGGTTTCCGGGTGGAGTGTATGACTCAACAGCGGGAATGATGTACACATTGCGCGTGAAGGTTTCTTCCAGCGATGGTTGAAAGCTGACGGATTTACCTCCCTTGTTTGTTGGCATTGTCATAGCAAACCAGAATAAATGTCCTCTTCATATCAGTCAAAATTGATGTTTTCATTAGAAAAAGAATTCAAAGTTTGTAGATGATAACTCCATCGTGTTTGTTTCTGGTAAGGATTGGATTTTCAATAGAAGTTACTTGGGTGACCTTTTAAGGCCTTTTTTTTTTTAACACGATGACATTTTTGTCATTGTTAAAGAATCACTTTTTATGTCTAGATGCCACAAAGTTTCTTGGCTGCAGAGCAAGTGTTCACGGAGAAACTGGCACCATTCATCCAGTGGAATATTCACGTTACGTCATAGAGTGTACAGCTTAACCTATCCTCTCTGAGAGTTCGTTCTGTCTTTCCTGTCTGGTCCAGTCTGTAGTGTATGGTTATTGCGTCCACATTAAATGATTCAGGAAAGAGAAACTGATGTTTTAAGTCAAAATTATCGTTCGTGAGGATCTTCACGCTTTCTTTCTTTTTCATTCTGCCCTCACGAAAAGAACTATGAAACATCCATTAAAATAACAAAGAAAGAAAAAAGAAAAAAAAAACATGAACTAATAATGTATAATTATGAAAAAAAATCCGAAAGTAAAAAGTAACGAACAAATCCGAAAATATCTGACAACTATCACAATGAAATATGTGCATATTCCAGTTAAATGAGCTTAATGGCAAATTAGATTAGGCACACCCAGATCTTAAAGCGACAGACAACAGACAAGGAGTTGGAGAGTATCGACAGACGGACGGAAATTGAGAGAGTGAGAGAGTTCAGCAATATATATATATATATATATATATATAAGATCAATGTGGTTAAAATACCCAAAATGATTTCCAGAGCGCTCAACCGCTTGGGGAGCAACATTTGTTAAAATAAGGTATTAAAAGAAATCTACAAATTTGTTTCGAACGCCTTGCGCTGTCATCAGGATGGCTTTTGGTTTGCCCACCGCCGATGTTATATAGCGTTTGCCCACACGCTATATAACATCGGCGGTGGGCAAACCAAAAGCCATCCTGATGACAGCGCAAGGCGTTCGAAACAAATTTGTAGATTTCTTTAATACCTTATTTTAACAAATATAATATATATACATATATATATATATATATATATACAACAAACTAATAAATTCCAAGGATAAGTATCGAGCACCGTTCCAGCAACTTACAGAGCAGCTTGGTGTTGCAATGACTGCAAGAAATATTGAATTATAAACAAAGCTTGCTCTTATGTCTTAGATTGAAAAAATTGGGGAGATAAGCATTCATACCTGCAGTGGCAGATGATTCTGCCTAACTAACAGTATGTGCTTGAGTGGGTGGATGAGGAAAAATAAAATAAATGCCTCTCAAAATGAGCCTTCAGCAAGCTTATATTCTCCAAGGGGGAGACATCCTCCAATAGGGAGGAAAACTCACTAACATATAACTCCTGGTCATATACCGATATTTCGAAACTTGGTGGCTTCTCCTCAGTGACCGCGGAAAGTGGTAATTTGACTCCTCTGCCTTTTCAGTTTTAAGAAGAATGCAATCCCAGAAAAGGCTGGTGTGCAATACTGTAGTATGTTTGTTGAGTTTTCAAAAAACCAACCAAAGGTGCCATCTAAGAAGCAAAAGAAAATCATGAAAGAGCAAAACAAGCTACATTTTCTTGTGAAAAGTAGAAACTATAAAAAGCTATCCTCACTGAGGAGAAACCACCAAGTTTCGAAATATCGGTACATGACCAGGAGTTATATGTTAGTGAGTTTCCCTCCCTATTGGAGGATGTCTCCCCCTTGGAGAATATAAGCTTGCTGAAGGCTCATTTTGAGAAGCATTTATTTTATTATTTTTTCCCCATCCACCCACTCAAGCACATACTGTTAGTTAGGCAGAATCATCTACCACTGCAGATATGAATGCTTATCTCCCCCTATTTCTTCAATCTAAGACATAAGAGCAAGCTTTGTTTACAATTCAATATATATATATATATATATATATATATATATATATATATATATATATATATATATATATATATATGAATATACATATACTACGTTCTGCCTTTTGCATCAAATATTTTTCAATGTTGTTTTCTTAAATACTTGTTTCAAAGGGCATGATTTTAAACAAGACGGTGAATTGCTGTATTGGGATCCAACAAGTCGGTAAATTGCTGTATTGGCATCCTCCAGTGTATGCGAAGCTAGATTTGTAGAAATTGTTACGGGGTCTAGGAAAGGAAAGTTTGTTTCTGTATTTCATTTCATTAATTACACAGCTTCGGATACTTTTCTTTAGAGCCGATACATTATGCATACATTTGCTATTAAAAAAATTTAAAAAAT
>CM031611.1:82236591-82261591 GCA_018398815.1 Conus ventricosus | reverse complement strand
AAAAGAAAGACAGAAAAGACCAAAAAGTAAACAAAAAAAAAAAACAGAGAGTCAAATGTAAATAGAAGAGCAGCAGCTAGCAATAATTTACCGCTTTCTCACGCAGCCTGCGTGTCGGCGTCGGCCCGTCGAAGACGACAGCACGAAGAGCGTGACGAAAGCGGCAGGCGTTATAGTGCTGGTGGATAGATTGGCGGTTTTATTGTTTCGTGATGAACTTATCCGTGGGACCAACCCCATATTCCTTATGATTTCTCGATGACCAGAGCATATAAGAGTCGATAGTCTGCTAGGTAGGTGGGTGGGGAGCCCTGTGATGCTGAAAAAGCTTCTTCATGAAAAAAGTTTCAACTGAAAGTAGGATTTTTCTGCCGGTGGCGATGGATGGGGGGTAGCACCCCACATCTTCGTCGCTGTGGTACAGGAAGGGTTTGATGGCTGTGGGCTGGAAACAGGGGGCGAGGGTGCAAGCTTGCTGACAATTGGGCCCGAGTGGGGCCTCGGCGCCGTTATATTATTTCTTACCTCTCTGGCGCCTGACTGTCACAAGTTTCCGCAACGCCCCGCCCCCGACCCGCCAGCACCGCTCCGCCAACCACACAGCACCACCAACACTCATCTCACACCACACCACAAGCGGTCACGTCTTCACCCCCGCCCACACCCACACACCACACATCACTCATACCCGCCCTCCACCCTCTCTTCCTCCCCCCCCCCCATCCCATCATACCCCGCCCCCGCCCCCATCCCTTCCTGTAAGTTTACATTGCTCAGAACCGAAAAAATAATGTGTTTTGGAAGCGATAAGAAATCTATGCTAATTATTTAGTATTGGGGGTGGGCGGGAGGGGGGGGATGAGTGGTGAGAGAGAGAAAGTGCGGCTGTGGTGTGTTTGGCTATCAATGGTCCACGTTTTATGTCGGAACGTGGCTGGTGACGTGATCTGAGGAGAACGGTTCGCACACCGTAAAGGACACTTTCCGGGATGAAATGAACGGTCAGAAGAAAGAGAGAGAGAGAGTGGAGGAGAGGAGAGTGAGGCGGGGAAGGTAAGGGTTGCCAAGTCACGATAACTTGTTCATTTGGGCAGAGGGCACTGTCTCGCCGCAACTTGCTTTGAATTGTTGTGGCTTTCTTTGAAAATTGATCTCCGGAGCCTGGATTAAGTTTCAGACAGGATAATGGGCGGTGTGGAGAGAGTTGGGCAGGGGAGGGGGGGCCGCGGGCGGGGTAGGGTGGAGGTGGTAGCGTTAGACGGGGGAGGGTGGAAGTGAGGAGAGATGAGAGTCAGACAGAGAGAGAAAATGATTCAGTAGTTTGTGTCCCTCACTTACTGGTATGAAAGGCGCAAGCTGTTTCATAGTGATGATAACATCGCAGAAACACATTCAACACAACGATTGTCGTCTTCTTTTACCAGATAGAATGACAGTCAGGGACAATGTGGGGGAGTAAGTGTGCGGGGTGAAAGAGAGAAGGAGAGATATATGGAGAGTCAGACAGGACAGACAGACCAGAGGCAAACACGAATCACACTCTCACACACAACACACACACACACCACTACACTCACACACCACCATATATATTTATATATATAGAAGTCGAGTGAGAGGAGGATGAGATGATGACGAGTGAGAGAGAAGTGAGGGAGATAGTGAGAGAGAGAGAGAAGTGATGGACCCGTGGAGTAGTTAGAGAGAGACTGGACAGACATTCAGACAAACTAAGCATTACAGACAGACGACAGACAGAAAGAAAAATTTTTTTATTATTCAAGGGAATTTTAGTTAAGCACTAATGTGTGCTTTTTTTTTTACATTCCGTTCCTCGCCCCCTAAGCAGGAGGACTAGATGCATGGATACAGGTTTTTAGAAAGAGATAGATCATGCGATGATTGCACCATAGTCGACGAAAGAGAGTGTGGAGAGGGTGAGGGGTGAAAGGGGTGGGATGGGGGTGGGGGGGGCCACGCACATAGAAAGATGCTATAATGGATTAATGGTCTGATTTGTTAAACAGATCGGATGTAAATATGACAAATTGTATAGTTATTTCTGGAACATGAGAGAGGCAGAGAGCAGAGAGAGAGAGAAGGAGACAGAGGATGGGGGGGAGGGGGGGGGGGTGGGCGGGGTATTGCAGGTGGAGGGAAGGGGGACAGGGGGGTGGGGTTAGGTAATGGCGTGGTAGTAAAAAAAATATTTAAAGTAATGTAAGTTTAGTGAAAACAATTACATAATAATCTTATGCGAACGCAAAGAATACGCGATACACCTCTACTCATACCATAGCATTTAAGTCATGCAAAAAAGAATAATGATTATACAAATTTAGCAGGAGAGAGAGAGAGAATAGAGAGTGAGTGCACCGTAGAGATAAGTCAGACTGACAGAAAGACAGTCAGACAGACAGAAGACGGACGGACGGACAGAGAGAGTGAAGAGACAGGTGAGAGTGAGTGGAAAACGGGAGCAAGGATTCAGCGAGAATAAACTCCAAGCGTTGGACAAGTGGTGTTGCGTCTTCAGGTTGGACTTTCAAGCCTGAACAATCCCGAAGGGCACCTCTATGCGGATAAGCAAAAATCCTTAATAAAAAGAGTAGCCAACCAAGCCACTCCGACTGTAAACGAAAGAAGAAGCAGTCATGAACATAGAAAGGAGATTTCTTGAACACTTGTAAGGCACCAAGAGGGGTACTAAATGGAATCAAGCAAAATGGCCGTGGAAAAGTCTACTGATGTGAGACATGTGTGGGCTCCTTGGCAAGTACAAAGTATGGTTTATGGCAATTCCTTGCTGATTACCGAGCTTATGTGGGCTACACTGATTTAGATTATTGAGCACTAGAACTGAATCAATGGTGGCCCAAATCAACCAATAACACATAGAGGAATAAAAGGCTTTGTATTTCATATGTCTCACAAGGGGAGCATATAGGGAGTAAAATGAGAGGACATGGCAGCAGGGGTAACTGAAGAATGATGCAGGATTCCAAGAGATTCCAGACAAGACGTCCAGCATAGGCCGGTGTCGTATATATTACTGTCGCTCGTGGAATTGTATCGCAGCGATAGCATTTCACGTGAAATATTGTTTGCTGGCGTCAATATATTGATGGAAAAAAAATGATGCGCGTATCAACTTTTCACACGAAAATGTCCATAGATTCGTGTTGCTGTCCATATAAAATGCAGTATTTCCCGGGAAATACTGTCGCTGCGACAAATTTTTTGAGCACGGACAGGATATTTTTTCGGACACCGGCAAGGGACAGTGAACATTGTGGGGATCAACGCACGCTCCAAAAGAAATCTCAGCAGGAATGGTAAATCTTATTAGGGTGCGTCATCTAAATCAGATATACTATATTCAGAATTTAAACCTGGTTCATAATGGGGTTGACAGCATGACCCTGGAGTGTCGATCCTTTAAGCAAGTAACAGTGATTATATCTATGTGATCATGTAAACTAGCAGCGCCAAGACGGGACAGGTGGGCATGGAGGCATAAAGCAAGTGCTTTCATGGTGATCAGCACATGCGGTTTTCAGAGGGTGCAATGGCCAACCAGAATCTCTGCATGAAAGTTCCTACACGGCAGGAGGCAACGGACTTCACGGTCTGGAATCAGCTCTGATTATCAGGAGCACGAAGCAGAGTTTGCTGAAAGGAGTGGATGGATTAGGTATGCTACAGCTGAACTTCCAGAACGATATGGAGAAAACATCCAGAGATCTTAAGGATGAGTGGCATGAGACCGGATGTTCTGTTCTTCCACTAGGGTTCATCTAATGCTAATTGTTTATGATCAAAAACCTCTCTGATACCATACGGTAAGCAGATTGGAGCAAGCTATCATCTTCAAGACTGGAGTTGTGTGTCATCTAGCAAGCAGCTTGAGGGTTTATGGCTTCTAGGGCCACAAAGTCCTTGCAGAAAGCTGGTGCACGGTGAGTGATGGGCTCGTCTAGCACTATACCCTTCATGAAAACAGCTCAGGGTATTTTCTAGGTATTGATAGAGGACGACCCTGAAGAATACGAACAGTGGGCAGACTGAAATGACTCACAGCTGGTCCAGGCCGCAGATGAAATCAACAATAACTGCATTAAGGCTAAAACTTTACCGTTATGTAGCACGTCTGTCCTCGTAAACTACGGGGTGTATGCCATCGTTCTACTGCAGACTGCGTGATAGGTACTGATCAGGAAACGGAAGCGCATTGATGCCACATGTGTTGTGGACGTGGGAGCTGCCTTAGGCATAAGGTATGGTGTGATTTGGGGTGTAATTTAAAATCAATAGTTATCATGCTGATCTTTTATGGAGAGTTAGGTATTTATATGTAAATTGTGAAGAGTATTGGGCTAGAATGGAACCTTGTGGAAGAAATTGCACATTTAAGGGTTTCTGTGGAAGTTTTCAATGTCCCCTATGCAATATTCTGTCTATATGAGATATATGATTTTTTTAGAAGTAGAAGGGTATATTGTTGACAAAGTTCAGTTTTTCGGTAGTAGGGGTTTATGGTTTCAGGATTTCGAGAAAGCTTTTTTCTTTAATCAACAAAAGAAACCACAACAATATGTTGTTTTCTATGTCATTTAACCCAAATCATCAAACGGAATTTAGTTAAGCAGCGGCCAGCGCGACAGTACCGTTTTTGGGCACTGAAACCAGACAGCCCGAACTTGGAACAAATGTAATCGTTTTAATGACAAAAGAAAAGGGTTTTTTTCTTTTGTCTAGTGGCTTGGGAAAAAAGATTTGATTGACTTTGGTATAGTTTGAAAGAGCGTATTAAATCCTGATTTGTCATTGAGTATAACTTGCCTTTTTTGTTTTTGGTTGTTTTGTTTTGTTTTTTTTTTTTTGGATGAATTTGAAATTTTTTCATTTATACTAAGATGATTTAAATTAATAATCTACGTTAACGTGAAATTTATTAATGGGTGCCGAGAGGCTTCGATGATTTCGACCATTTGCGTCATCACTTTGAGGGTTCTGGTTGTTTGATAATTGATAATGCAGCAGGTATTGGAACATCTCACACACGGTTGAGGGGTGAAATGTCTTGTTAAGAAGCGTTGTTGTTGTTGTGTTGTTGTTGTTGTTGTTGTTGTATTTGTTGTTGTTGTTTGCGTTTGTTTTTGTTTGTTGTTTATTGTTTTATTGCTGTTGTTTTTTGTTTTTTTGTTTTGACAAAATCAATCGTGTTTGTTTGTCAGGTTGTTACCTTTGTTCTCGTAAATTTACGAGTATGGGATAGGGTCTATGTTTTCAGTTAGAATATCTTTGATTAATGGTTTATTTTTTGTCATGCATCAGTATCAAGATGCTTTGTGGCTGCCATATTTTCCATAAGGTCTGCATTTTGTTTGGAAGTTAATAACCTCGATTTTTACCATTGCGATTCTGGGGTTTATTGCATTTCTATTATAATTTTTGAACCAAGTTCCTTTCAAAGGTGTCAAGATCACCATGCCTATTGTGATTTTTCGTGTGCCTGTGTGACGGATTTGAGTTAATGTTTTACTCTATTTTAATGAAAAGCATGTTTATTGCAGATTTCTGTTATAAATGCTTGATCATAATCTGTAGTCGTTTAATATTTGCGGCAGTTGACTTTGTAGACTGTCGAGAGATTCGAGCTGCATAATAGTCAAACAGACATTCTTTTTCCATAAAGTTCGATATGGAAGACGTATGTTTTAATTTTGCGGCCTGTTAATTAAGGGGTTTTTCACCCTTTCGTTTTGGCGTCATGTAACACACTGGATAATCATTACTAGAGTACATGTTCGCGGCGCAAGGCTTCTTACGTGTTATTTTTCGTTTGTGACATAAACGTGGTCGATGAGTGTCTTTTGAAGTTGTGTGATTTTGGTGGTGCTTTGAAAGTATTGTAAATATACACCCATATTGTTTAAATCCATTGGCAGTTTGAATTTGATGTGATCAATATTAAAGTACACCTCGTATGATAATTTCTTTAGATTCTCGGGACAGCGCACGATGTTAGTAAAACATTTATCGACCAGCAACTCGATTCCGCCGGGTTTCGATGGCAAAATCAATTAAAGAGGTCTATTGTTCAGCTTAATTCTGTTTACACGGCCTCTATGTCATTGCTGTTATTGGTGCGGGGAAACTGATGATGCTGAAAACATTTTACGACACGGGCAGTAGACACTGGCTCTGTCTTTATGGGGTTCATTTCGCAGATTGTCATTCCTGGCAGTTATTACATTTTCGTCCAATCGTTGAAGCTCGAATTCAGTGATAATGTAGGATGGCTTTTAACGTTTTGTTAGTAGTATATATCAGCGATGTTATTAACAATACTTCTGCTATCCTTAATACCTGATTCAGATGCCCTTAGTTGGTTGGCATGAAATGTTGGTGTTTGGACCATTTTGTGTGGTTTTCTGTTTGTCGAATTCGCTGTTAGTGAAGTCAACAAACAAAAGAAAGGAAAAAAAAACCCAGACAGATTACGGCGAATGTCAGGGATATTACAGCAGAGATAAGGAAATTAGGATAACTCAGAATGTGCCGTACTTAGCCTTGACAAATAATTGCTGCCAGTTGAGAGGAACGAATGAGCCGCATGGTCCGATAGCAAGCAAACGAAATCTCTGCGAGCACGAATCTCCGGCACACGTTCTATCCGATCACAGACTTACACTGCGAATTCAGTTTAAGTTAAACAGTTGTTCTGTGTGTTAGAGTCTACCACATGATCAGACCGGTGAAGGAACACAGACAGGCGATACTAGTGGAATGCTATCTGAACAGTCAAGACTGCTGTCCAGAAGGAAAAGACAGGCGATACACGTGGTATTGATATCAGTTCCATGTCACGTCTGCAGACCACTGGCTATCGTCTGAGGTTTGTATGGTTCATCAGCGTGTCCGTGTCTGGCACAGTGATAGGCAGTCTAAGGCCACAGAACATGTTTCACTATGTACACTGTCAGTTCAGTTAATTTCTGCAACTAGTGGGTCAAAGGTCTGGAATCAAACATCGGCTTGGTTAAATCGTGTGCATTAGTGACACCAAAACGTTCCAGTATTGGCTCTTGATGTGCACTGTCCAAACAAATTTGCTGTGATAATGTGAAGAAGGATAGGTCTTCACGCCGTGAACATATTGACACCGCAAATGTATGTATTGTGTTGATGGGAAGGTCTTCACGCAGAGTCTTTAATGACACCGCACATGTATGATAATGTGAAGAAGGGAAGGTCTTCACGCCGAGAATAATTCATACTGACACGCCACATGCTACTTTTTAACTAGGTAGTGTCTTACGTCTGCTATATATGTGGTGGACACTGAAAGTATCACACACACACTCACAAACACGCGTGCACGCAGGCTCTTCACACACACACACTAAACTACACACACAAACAACACTCACACACATACCCCCACACCATCATTACACGAGCCAGATCACACTTACTCCCCCCCCCCCCACCCTCTCCCATACACACACCACGCATACTCTCCTTCTCTCTCCCGGTGCGGACGTGTTTTTCCGAGCTGCTGCGTTGCTAAGTTTATGTGCTGTGTCGTGTCTTTAGATCTATTCAGTTTTTTCCAGCCCGTATAGACATTGACTTTTACAGTGCTAGTGCTTCGTGCTCTTGATTCTGTGAACTGAAGCGGTTTGTTCTTAGTTGATTACGTGTGTTGTTTTTAAGGGAAAAATCATCAGTGTGAGATTGCTCTTCGCCCTCTACATTTCTTCAGGGGTTGGTGTGGTGTTGTGCTGTGGAGCGGGTGTGGATCCGTGTAGACGCCTTGATTGCTTGCAGACTGTTTGCTGGCATGGGATAGTGTCTTGCGCAATGGGTGGCCCCATCTGTCGTCACCCTGTAAGCCAGATACCCTTGCCGGGTAACATTCCACTGCACTGGTATTTTTTAAAGGGACGGACTGTTAGTGTATATGGACAGTGTTCGTGTGCAAAACGGCGCAGTAAAATCCTAGCTATTAATTGGTGGTGGTCGATCAGATGGACTCGTTAACCGTGTTCCTTGTTCCGGTTTTCCACTAATTACTGTTGGTTTTGTGCTTTACCTTCTTCCGCACATAGTTTCAACTGCTGTTTCATCACGTCTTCCCACGGCCTTGATTGGCCGTCTACCAGTCTACTATGTAAACTCCCCCCCCCCCCATCCCCCCGTCCTACATGGTCATGTTCGTCATAAAGTAATTGACAATGCAGTCTGCTGTTAGTAGTGTACAGTCAGACAACCCTATCTAAAAGCCTCGCTTGTACACACAAACAGATTAACTTTTTGTGGTTCCCTAACCAGAACTCTCACTCGTTGGCGTGTTGATTAGCCCCCTTCTTCGCTAATACTAAAAAGGACCCCTGTCCCTGAATCTCCGTTCAACATTACATATGGGATGGACAGGGTTGGGGGCAAGAAGTTTTCATAAGTACCGCACTGATGCTGTGAGGTTGTTTCAAATACAATTTAGCTAGACTTTGAGTCCAGATTTTACAAGCATGAAACATGAAAAATGCTCTAACAAGATCAATTTATTTCCTAAAAATTATAACAAAGTTATAAAAGGGGTGCTGGCTCATGCTTAGTCCAGGGCTTTTTTTTTAAGTGTGTGGCCAATGGGCAATAGATGCAGTTTAAAATATTGTTGCCATTGTGGGCAAACTACAAGGGTCTCTGGCATGGTTGCCTCCCAGGTGTGCGCGATTGAGGCACAGGGCGCTGGGCTACATCGCCGTAGGACGATGCCAACAATGACCAGCAGGGACAATGCTGCGAAACTCAGGTGTGTAGGCCCCATTATCACCGTGCTACTTTGCAGGATAAAGCCAGCAACCAACGGTATCTTTCCTGAACAACGGACGTCCGCTTCTCTGTGTGTTTCTCATGTCACTGTGTGATCCAACATGATGTCACAGATGTATGCCCCCCCCTAGTGGACAATGACCCCCACTACCCCGCAGAGATATCTACTACACAGTGACACTTGTCCCCATCACTGACCCCTATAACCCCCCCACCCACACTACACCAGAGAAAAACAAAACTACACAGTGTCAATGACCCCACTACCCCTGAGAAAAACAACTACAGTGAATTGACCCCTCTACCCAGAGTAAACATCTTCAGAAAGAAAAACAACTAAAGGGGCACTGACCCCTACCCCTCTACCCCAAGAGAAAAAAAAAACTTATTCCAGTGACACTGGACCCACTAACACCAAGGGAAGAAACAGCTGCCAGTCCAGTGACCTCTTATGACCTCCCCCCCACCACTCCCCCTTGAGATATAACATCCCCAAAATGTAAATTGACCCAATACCCCAGAGAATAGGAAAACAACTAACTTATGACACTGACCCCCACTTCCCCAGAGAAAACAAACTACCGGTGACACTATGACCCCCCACTACCCCTGATGAAAACAATCTACCAGTGTCACTGACCCACTACCCCAGAGGAAAACAGCCACCAATGTCAATGATCAGCTCTACCCCAGAGTGCGACTGCTGAGATATGAACATCTACCTGGTAAGTTAAGAATGAACGCAACCAACACACGATGGGGACCTTTTCTAACTGACATCAAAGACCCCTATCATCACACGATGCCGTTACAAGCAATGTCAGTAAGGTTTTGCATTGCCCCGTGCTCTCTTCCATTTCACTGAATCTGTCTGTTATTTATTGAATCACATAAAGCCTGGATGAAGATATTATTTATCCTCAAGATATGGACAACACATACTGAGGATTTAAAACCTGACGTCTGCAGGGAGAAAATTGACAGTCTTGAATGATGTGGGTGACAACTCCGAATTCGCATAATCAGCCTCAAAGTATACAAACGTCAGCTGATTGACATTGTTTGGGTCCATCCTGATACGTCAATATGCACCTCTTGTAATCAGCTCCGTGACTGGCTGCCAATCAGTACACTCGTCATCCAAATGCTAAATTCATCAAATAATTCATTGCTGCCAGAACTTAAAACATCAGGATCAATCTAGCGAAAGTGTTTGTGAATATGCCATTTGTGGTTAGTTACGGCCTCTATGGACAAAGGTCTCTGACGAATGTCACTCCACGGCTTTGTGTCCGACTCCCGTCCACTGTCTCCAGCAACAATATACCAGCCTCTTGGTCAGTCTGCAGTCTGACTCCACCCATCCTGTTTGTCATAGGTAATACACAGCAGTCTCTGAACGATCAGCTCAATCATTACTACCCCAATATTCAGGCTCGGTCTTCCCCGATTAAAGGCAAATATTGTCAATATTCATTTGTGGGCGGATTCTAAACCTTCAGTATATCGTCACGATCTGTGGACTGTTGGAAAAGTCAGGACGAGCGGGGCTACTACACACCCATTATGTACGAACAATGGCTGGGGCAAAGGTTCGTTTGATGAAGTCACTGCTCGCCCTCAGAGATTGTGCAGTACGACGAGGGATGATGCTGCCGGGGTGGCTTTTTGCTATGGCATGTGGGGGGAGTGAGGGGGGAAGGAGGGGTGAGGGAATGGAAGGAGGAGGGGGAGGAGGGGAAGGATAGGGGAGAGGAAAAGAAAGGAAAGGAGGAAGAGGGGGAAAATCAAAGGAGAGGAAGGAACGGAGGGAAAGGACGGGAAGGAGGGGATGGAGGGAGAAGAAGGGGGAGGATAAGGGAGGAAAAGGAGGAGGATGGAAGGAAGGGAGGGGAAACGTCCCTTCTCAATCGCTTCTCTGTTGACACGCTTCAGCAGGTAGCTTGGTCAGCTTCTGGGACAGTGTCTGTAAAGAGTTTTTCCTATGCTGCCCAAAATTGACTGTCTCTGCCCTACCTTCTTGAAAAACCTATTCTTTGCCAATTCATTAATTTTTGATGTATAGGGATCTGCATGTCCTTTTGTGCACAGAAACAAGTGCTTTGTTTTTCTAGTTTGTGATACTGTTGTGTTGAATCTCAAATTTCGTTGTATCTAAATTCTTTTAGGATAGTTCAAATGCTATTTCTCATCGGATGGTATTCACCTAGTCTGACCTGTGGCTTCTTGCGGTCACTCTGGCTCTTCGGCAAATCATTCTAGTTTCTTGGCACTCCAGTGGTGTAGGTGAACCGGAGGCCTACTTCGGAATTACGGGTAATGGGCCAAAACACCAGAGCTTTGGCAGGTTCAGCCCGATTGACATCCAAACCGTTAAGATAAAGTCTTCAAAATTTAAAGAAAACAAGTAATGAGCCTGTCCATACTGAGTTCCGTCAGAGTGGTTGTGCCCATGTACCCACCAGTCAGTAGGCTAACTCGTTCTCCTGTTTCATGTTCTACTAATTTACCCCCATGAGTCAAGTTCTACGTTTTATTATTTAGCTCATACAATCACCTTGGAACAATGCTCTTCCTGAAATTGTTCACCATGGAATTCCTGTTGACCTCTTCTAATGTAAACCTTTTCCACACCATGCAAGGCCACCCTATTGCCGTACTGTAAAAGACCCCCGCATTACATCAATGCGATGTTTACCCACACATCATATGGCCCCCTTGGCCTTTCTCCCCCTTCCCTCTCTGCCTTTTCAATCCTTGGAAACTGATGCATCCTTATATCTGCCCTCTCCTCATGATTAACGATTATTCCGGTATCCGGAATTCACGGATAACAGACTTGCTGTATCGCACCTCCTTCAAGTGCAGGCACGAGCACTTGACTCCCTCCTTCCCCCACCCCCCCCCCCCCCCACACCCATAAATTTACCTCAATCCCCTGCATCTCAGCTCCATATCAGCACCCCACAAACCCACCCCCCCCCCCCCCCCCCCCCCCCCCACACCTCCACCCACCAGCCGTGTCTTCTCCTGCATATGTTGCTCGTCTCACCGTACCTTACCATCACGCACTGACTCTGTCCCTACCTGCCCCCCCCTCCTCCCCAACCATTGAGTTTTTTTCCCCCCACCTCCACGCCCCCCACCCCCCCACCTAACTTACCCCCCCCCCCTCCACCCTTTTTTCCCCCCCCACCCCTTCTCAAAGGTTATTGCTTTGTTACACTGTGGGATGACCTGTTCTATTCGTGACAACCACGACGGGGACAGCTTGGATAAGCGTCTTTTTTCTTGGTTTGGTCATTCTTTCCTGATTACTGTTTTCATACACTACATTGAATTTGTCCTTTGGATGAACTTCATTGCCCTGCTTTTTTTGGATTTTGTGTGTTATTGGATATTTTTTGATTGATGTTGTTATATTGTAATTGTTGTTGTTACAGTATATCTATTTTGTTTTATTGCTAAGGACTTTTCTCTAGAATTAAATAGTACATTGGACCATTGTAATGTCAATTATTAATTAATGATAATGGATTACGCATTGTTCAACCTAATGTTTATATTCTGCACAAATAAAGATTCATGATGTCTGTTTTTCTTCTAATCGAATACCCTTTATGCATCTGCATTGGTCCTTAGTGATACTCGCCTTGACTCACCGTTGCATGATACAGCTTTATCCATAAAAAAACTATTAACTTTGTCCGACGCGAATGCACATCACTCTGGTGAAAAAGGACTTGGAAATTTTATTATTCATCAAAGCATCGCTCTCTGTTCAAAAAGGACGGCAGTGGGACTTGAGCCTGATGATGGTGAAATGCATGTGGCTGCAGGTCAAACCCCTCTCACAACTCTGCCATCTTCTGTTGGTTATGTGTTCAGGAATCCCGCTGCCACTTTCCTTTGGTATGAAAACATTGTATAACTTGATGGTTGTTGTATATAAGAGCTTTCCTAATGTCCATTATGCTCGCGTGATGTTACGTGATCTTGTTTAAAATCGGCCTGCCTGCATGGGCATGCGACCTCCACCCACACTCTTTGGCTTGACTCAAGCTTTTTATTAATACAACTTGATCGAAAAAAACTCTTTCTACATAGCTGGATTCATATCCTACACCGAACAACAGAAAGCCATGGTATCCAACGTATACAGTGGGCAAAACAAAAGCTTAGCGACCACTGTCTATTTTGTGCTTTGGTCTTGTTAAACTTCCAAAGCAATCAGATTTAGTGCCCTACAAAACATTTCTATATCGCGGCTTCTAAAACTTCAGTAAGGAGAATTTTTCCTCGACTTAAGCTTAGACTCTTTCTACAGTGTCATTCATATTACACAGATCCAAATGAAGCGTTATAATACTGGTATAATATTCTTTCTCTCTATCGTTGATAAACTGCCACACTTAGAAGAAAAAGGGCTTTTAAAAACACAGAGTACTTACCCAGATGGCTGGACGAATAGACATTTTTATAAGAAATGGCACTGAGGTTGACACCTTAATTCCCGCAAAAAATGTAAGATGAATATAAAATGCAGAGATTCAGAGTATCAGATCTTCGTTAGAAATTCAAAATTCTGAGCATTTTAGGAAACTGATAAACGCCATAAAGAGGATACTGCATAATTATGGCACGTGTGTTAAGGTGTTATATCTGAAAGTTGAGAAAGAAATCAGATAATCTGCGGGACTATGTGGTCGGCTATCAATTTCAACAATCCATTTCCTTCAGGTACACGCGTATCAGTACTAAAGCTGCCAGTTGTCAATTCTTTTTCGTTAGGTAAACTCCAGACTGTTCTTCAATCGTTTTGTCAAATTCGATTATTAATTGACGAGATTCATTTATCATCCCCTGCTAGATATTAATTGAAGTTGTTCCATTAACTTGTTCAAATTTAAAAATAAAATGCAATGGGTACCAGTATAACTTAAATGATTCTCATTACTCATGTTGTACTTACCTTACATTGTTGATACCCTACGTATGTGAGCATTTGTGTAGTGATATGATTGTCTTACCATGTGCTCTAAAGGCAGCAATGTGATTCCCATACCCAAATCATGAGATCGCACTTTTTTAATCAATTTTAGACCAAATATCTCTTTTATATGTTGTATCGTATCCTCTTGAGTTTGCATGTTCCTCGATCCCTAACTCAAACAAATGCCCAACACATTTTTCCCTAAAACACCATAAATGTTCCACCCATTTCAGTCAGGCTATTCGTCGAAATCAATCAGGCCAAACACGGCGTAACACGCCTCTGTGTTACATGGCTATCAGCCATCATCGAAAGAAAACTCACTGGAACTGTTTTCCTCGGTTTTTAAGAAGCGTTTGATATTGTAGACACAGCATATTTTTTAAAAAATGACTGAATATGTTAAAAATCCGGCAAGTAAGTCACTTCTTTCAGTCATATCTTGAAAAGAAGGACCCTGCGTGTTTACTTATAACGGTGACTTTTCCTCTGAAGGAATAGTGAGTGTGGCGTTCACATCAAGGCTCTAGCCCCTTTCCTGGGACATCTTCTCTTCTGTTATTTTATAATGACCTACGATGCACCATATCATCCACACATGATGTCAGCTGTGTATCTGGTCGCGGACTCGATAGTTCTCGTCATCTGTACGGTCGATTCAAACATTTGTCTTGTACATTATCGTTACAACAAAGTATCATGATGTCCTTAGAATGGTGCAACATTAACCGATTGGTCCTTAATCAGCCACAATACAAAATGTTTTGGTACTCAGCATCGAGAAGTAAATCATCAACGACAGCTTTTATGTTGAGCCTAAAAAATTGAGTGAAAACCTTGATCAGACCCAGGTTACCGAATCACAGAGTGTATAGGCGTGATCATTGTTGAGAACATTTATATGGCAATCACATATAATTCTGGATTTGCAAACAGTTGGATCGCAATTGGTTTTTTACTCAATAAGCTCAGTCATTATGTTGAACCATCATATCCCGGAATTATTTTTGAAAAAGCCCATTGCCTTTATACATCACTATGCAGTCAACTGTCTGGTGTGGATGCCGGTGAAAATCACATATAAAAGATCAAACTCTATGCATAGACGCGGGTATTAGCTGTTTCTTCCCACTATGCTCTCTTATCTACCTCGGGCATATCTGTCGGCAAAACTAATGTGTTACCACTGCAGAGCATCTGACCTATTAATAAGGCAGTTGAATGTTTAAAGTACATGCAAACATGGGAGCCTAACTTATCTTGCTGAGTTTATACCAAATGGCAACAACGCGATATGATTCAAATAATTACATTTTTACACTCGTGTCCGCTTTGATTGTTCAAATCTTGTTTGGGATTTATTTTGGTCCATCGTGTGGATCGCTCTTCCTCCGTCTGCCTTATAACATGTACATTCACTGCACCACGTCCTTCTTAATCAGCATACTTAAACATTTACTCTTGAAAATAAAATCTAAACCTTTTGATTCATAGTCTCTACGCCCTACTTTTATGCTTGCCTCATATATAGCTAATGAAAAGGACTGTGTGTGTGTGTGTGTGTGTGAGTGTGTGTGTGTGTGTCGTCTGTGTGTGTGTGTGTGTGTGTGGTGTTGTATGGGGGTGGAGGTGGGTCATGCGCATGCATGCGTGGTATGTGTGGGTGTGTGCAAGCTCTAGTGATCCGAACGCCTGCGGTACGTGTCAGATTGTGTTTGTGTTATTTTGTAATGGATTTTTTTTTTTTTTTTTTTCTTTTTCTCCTTATAATTTTTTAATTCTTATTACTATTGTTATTGTTAATATAATAATGTTGCCTTTATTCTTCATTGTTTCTGTCATTAATATGTGCTAGTCTGTTAGTTGAATGTTGTAGATTAGCAGGAAAGATTGGAAAATAGGCACTGCCTAATTCTCTTACTGTGTAATAATGTTTTGTGTCTTGAGTCTTGGAGTTCCCTCCCTCTCTCTCTCTCCTCTCTCTCTATATCTCTCTCTCTCTCTCTATTTATTTATATATATTTTTTATATATCATATAATATATCTCAATCAATCATCACACATGAATCACATTGCGCATCAGTAGCGCACAAAAGATTTTCAAGATTGGGGGGGGGGGGGGGAGGAGATCGAGAATGCATGTTGGAAGGGGAGGGGAGCTGGTATAAGGGCGTTCCAAAAAAAAGAAGAAAAAAAAGAAAAGAAAACGGCTCTCATACCAATAGGTCGTAAAAGAACAAATCTGCGAATGAAAGTCGCTGTGTTCCTCAGGGACGGTTCATATGTTGTGAATGGAGGGGTTGCCGCGTGGGATGATCTGGAAGAGAGATCATTCGGCTGCTGAAGTGTCACAGACGGGTCTCCAAGGGCATGACATCAGCGTACATGGGTCAGGGTAGCTATGATACCCAAGACAGCTGGAAGGTCTGGGGGAATATTGTTTTTTTTTTCTTGTACGGCGATGCGCGCAAATGGAGGCCTCTCAAGGGAGGTAAGCATGGTATGACTTTTTGTCAAAATGTGCTTGTGTATAGTCTATCCTACATGAAACAAAACTGAAAGCGTAGATAAATGTTAAATGGCCTGATGCGTTTCAAATTTATGTGTTTTTTCTAAAACAATGTTTCTCTTCCATGAATTATAATAAATTCCAAGATAATTAACCGAGCACCATTCCAACAACTCCTGAGCTGTTGGTGTTGAAATGTCTATGCAAGTAATATTTCATTATTATATCGAAGTGGCTCTTTTGTCTTGGATCTGAAGAAATAGGGGGAGATAAGCATTCATATCTGCAGTGGTCGGTCATTCTGCATTATATCTGTATGTGCTTGAGGGGTGAATGGGGAATAATATATGCGTCTCAAACTGAGCCTTCAGCAAGCTTATAGTGTCAAGGGGGGGGGGGAGACAATCTCCACATTAGGGAGGTAACTACTAAACTTATAACTCATGGTAGTTACCCAGGTATTTCGAAACCTGATTGTTTCTTCCTCAGTGACCGCAGAAGTGGTTAACTGGACTCCCATCTGACAATTGGTTTTTCTTCCATAACCATTTGGTAGGAGATGAGTGATTGTCGTTCTTCGCTTTATGGTCTTTGATTGTTGTTTACCCTACCTGGAGGGGGGGGGGGAAGATGAAAAAGGTTGCAAACGAGTCGTGTTTTGTCTTGGAATTTATTTGTCTCTTTCGTTCGGCAGAAGTGTAATCTTCTTTTGTAATTGTCATATAACTGGTATTTAATGATAGGACTACGCAATGCAAAATTTGCATTCCCCCCCCTCCCCACTAATATGTTTAAATTTAAATATGGATGTACTTCATTATGAGCACATGTTCTTGGCATCGAGTGAATGCACCATTGTCTTAAAGAACTACCGGATTTACACAGGTCACTCAGCTCGGAAATAGACTTACTTGGTGCTTTCGACAGGCCTTCATCCATCTTCTTCAGACGGTGGTTGTGTATGCCCCCCCCCCCCTTGGTGACTGGAGTTCAGTGCAACGACTCATCGGGTCGATACCCTGTCGGTCTTGTGACTGAACGATGAGGGTGTTGTTTAACCAGTTGGCAAGGTGTGTATTGCCCCGGTACCGATTGAGTGAGGGGTTGTGGCGGCTTATGTATAGCATCACTCCCAACGCTGAAAACCCATCTATCGTCACGGTCGAGAACGCTGATGTTGTCATAATCGAATCTGATGTTGCTGGGCGTGTAGGTGGGAGCCCATACTGGTGGTTTGATTTCCATTTTGTGTTTAGCAGGTTTCGTAGGTTTCTCTCAGTTTTCCCCGACATAGTTCTCTTCTCTGTCACGACAGTCTTCGGGCTTGATCACTACCAGACTTGTGACCCGTTTTTGTCAGTTTTGTCCTTGGGGCGCGACCAGCTGGCTGCGGATGGGTGGTGATAGGTTGGGATGTACGGTGACGCAGCTCATTGCCTTTGTTTGTTGTTTCTTGTAGTAGGTACACGACAAAAGAGGATGTGGCTATTGTGCTGTTGTATTATTATGTTTTGTTTACGTTGTATATGTGTGTTAAAGACTATTATTCTTTTTGTTTGCCTTTATTCGCAAGTTTTTGCTTAGTATTAACGTGGGCTTTCTCTCTCTCTCTCTCTATCTACTCTCTCTCTCTCTCTCTCTCTCTCTATATCTACTCTTGGTTTGTTGTTTTTGATAATAGGTCTATTACAGTGTAAGATGAGTTTCTTTTTGTTTGTATTTGTTTCTATGGGAGATCATTTGTAATGATGTATTTTTTTATTGTTTATTGCTGTTTACTTTGTACTTGTAATTGCCAGTTTCCTTTGTTCAAACAATTGCTGTCTTCTTGGTACTTGTAATTGCTCTTTTCTTTTGTTCTAATAATTGCTTGTTTCCTTGTACGTGTAATGCTGTTTCCTTTGTTCTATTAATGGATGTTTCCTTTAGTACTCTGTAATTGCTGTTTCCTTTGTTTATTAATTGCTGTTGCCTTTGTTATAATATCTGTTGTTATGCTGTTTCTTGTACGTTGTAATTGCTGTGTCCTTTGGTCTAATGATTGCTGTTTCTTTGTCTTGTTGTATTGCTGTTTACCTTTATGTACGAAAACGAATTTAATAACATAACAAAAAAAAGTAGTGTGAGGTGATCTCGAGGGGAGAGGACTGTATCAGGCCATCCAGGTGAACCTATAACCCCCACCCCCCTCACATCACCCCACCCACCCCCATCCCCCATCCATTTTCTACACACCCAACTTACATGTGCGCTTGACTATATGCATTCTTGCTTAAGGTGCTATTGTCCGGTTCCCTTTTGAAAACATGGGGCACTGAGCTATCACTGACTCAAGTTAAGTTTCACTCTGTCTCAATTACAAATGTGAAAGGCTAGTCAATGGAACAGTGACATATTGGGGTGGGGGGGGGGCGCGGGGGCAGACAAACTAAGTCTTTGCCGATTCCTTTCTATGGTTACCACTGTCACAGGCACTGTCAGGGTACAGCTTGAATTGTGTGTGGTCCAGCGAAGCAAAGAATTTGCATAGACCGCCTGCGTGAAGAACCAGGGAGAAGGGGGACTGGGGTGAAGGAGGGGGTATTACACTCCGAGAATCCTTCCCCATTTTTTTTTTTCCTTGAGGGCTGTTAATTCATATAATCCCCCACACCCCCTCGCCCCCCTCTCCCCACCCCCACTCCCCCCCTCCCCCCCCTCTTTCCCTTCTCACCATCTTGCTAGCAAGGGGTGTCAGTACTCCACGTAAGTAGTATGTTGGGGGAAAGTAATGTTTTCAAAATGACCTGTGTATTTGCACAGAAGAAAAAAAAGGCGACGGATGTGAGAGAGACGACAGAGACAGAGTGAGAGTGACACGACAGGTGACAGATGTGTGGACTGAGAAACTGGGAAGAGGCTGACTGTCAGGCAAGACTCTGAGATACAGGAGAGACTGACTGTGAGAGACTGACAGTCGAGAGAGAGGAGGACAGAGACAGAGAGAGAACAGAGGAGATCATGGCGTGCTTTCAAGTGATGCGAGTTAAAAAGCTGAATATTGTATTACCCTTGTTATGATGTAATCTCATGGCAAAGAAGACGTTACATCGTCTACAGATGGACTGGATATTTTGAGGCGCCGCGCGTACACACACCTACACACACTCACACTAACACACTCACACAGAGAGTGACGAGTGTCGAGAGATGAGAGAGGTATAACGAGGAGAGAGGAGGAGAGAGAGAGAGTCAACATTAGAGAGAGAGAAAGAAAGAAGAGAGAGACAAAAACACACGGGACAAAGAAAGCCTAATGTCTATGAGGCCGCCGAGTGAGAACAGCGAAGAGAGAGAGAGAGAGAGAGAGAGAGAGTGGAGAGAGAGAGTAGAGAAGTGCAGAGTGGAGTAGTAGAGGGAAGAGAGGTGTGAGGAGAGAGAGAGAGAGAGAGACAGATACAGAGACAGCGAGAGAGAGAGAGACGTTTAACAATCAGAAAAACGGAGTTCAACAAGGGCCGAGAATCCGGTTTCAGCGGTACAGCGTCCAATCACATCATGAGAACCCGCAGTGAACGAACGTAACTCCAGAAAAAACCGGGCAAGCCGGACAAGAAGAGCGGCCAACAATACCAAATACCCAATCAGCCTCGCAAGGTTTGACGAAGGTATTTGGGCTAACAAACTCAGGACGGTTCATGTATCAATGTGCGGCTGTGACCAGGGGTGCATGATAACTAAACGAGCTCCATTAACAGTACTCATCCTTATGTGACCCCAGGGACCGTTCGTTCCGTTGGGGTCACAGTCGACAAAGTCTTTGGGAGAGAGTGAGAGAGAGAGAGAGGCGGGAGATAGTTAGATAAAGATGATTGATAGATAACAACATGATTATGTTTTCGACTGCGCCCGTCACTAGGAACGTTTATTACATAAAGCTTTCGTCTTTTGGCCTTGATCACTGGACTGATAGTTATGAAGGGTTGGATGGATGGATGGATGGATAGGTAGGTAGGTAGGTGGTAGGTAGGTGGCGTGGGTAGGTAGGTATGATTCCTTCGTTTTGTTTTTTTACGTCGTCGTACGTACGTACGTAGACAGACAGATAGATGGATGGATTGGTGGAGAGCTGGATAGATAAATATTCTCTGGAACATATCGGTCTCATGGGATCTTTGAGGAGCAAGGCACACTGGTGCTGGTTCCATCAATGTCTTGAAAAGCAATGGTGCGAATCAAGGGTAATGATACAGAGTGCTGATGAAATATTATTGCATAACATACGAGTGGAAAGTGTAGTCTATCTCTACACCACCTACCCTCTGTCTTCCCAGACTTCTAGACGGAAGGGATGCGATGGGGGGAGAGGGGGAGGGGGGGGGGTTAGGACAGGTGCGTGAAGAAGAGGATTATGGTAAACAGAGTATATACCGTGACGTCTAGCTGACTTTAACAACTAAGGGAATGGGAAAATTCGGTGTCTGTCACGCTTATCTAAAAGGAACAGTGGACATATTCTGAGGTGCAGTAGATTTGTGTAAACTCTCCCTACCGAGACACCATTAGCCACTGTCGTCCAGCCTGGGTAGAAATACCTTTGTGTTCGATCTCTCGACACTCACAGAATCCGATGGTACTGGTCAGGAAGAATGTTTAGTGCTGACCAAAGGAGCACCATTGTGTCGTAAACTGTTCCACAGTTTACGGCTCTTACGTAAACGGAGTACTCCTATAGTGTCCTGTGGAAAGACTTATTGCTGGAATGTCTGGAGGATTCGGTATATACTGTCGTTGTGGCACCATCAGCCTCTGTAAGCTTCCTTAGAGCAAGCGTAACAACTTTTTTTTTCTACAATGCAATGAAGGCTTTTTGTTTGTCCACAAAAACTCTTAACGCTCACGGCCACCAATGATGATCAAATGCAATATCAACAAAGTGTACATGTATACAGTGCGTCTAGATAAAGCAACTTTTATTATGAATCCATACATTAATGCGTATATAAAACATACGTGCGTAAATAAACAGACGCGTACAATACACACACACACACACACACACACACGCACGCACGCACGCACGCACGCACGCACGCACGCACGCACATATATGTATTACATATAATTATATATATATATAAATATATATAATTATACATGCATACATACATGCACTACATTCATACATACATACATACATACATACATACATGCATACATGCATATACATATTACATATATGCTTTTTTAATGGTGCACTTCTCGATAGCAAAGAAAAGAAATCTAGTTAGCATATGAGTCAGTATTTACATAAAACATGAGGCCAATTTTCCCGCTTGTAACACATCTACAATTTGTTCATTTTCAGCAAAATTAAAATGACTAATACACATAATTTGGCCAAAAGTATAAATGAATTTTGTTCCTTAACTCAGAGGGGTCAGAGCCTCCCCAAACATAACTAATTCCTTCTAAAACACACACACACACACACACACACACACACACACACACACACACACTTCTCACTTTGTACTTTTTATCCGTTAAAGCATCAATAGCTCGTTCCAAAAACTATTAACTATGTGACAAAGCCAAAAGAGATGATAGAAGATTTCCGTCTCCTCTTCGCATAAAAAAAATATGTCTAGGGATAATCTATTATACTGTACATTGATAGATATTTTCTGGTCGGAAGAATCCTGTGTTGTGATCTTACTGAAAACCGTTTAAACTGAACATCGGTGGTAGATATGAAACACTTAAGAGATAATGTTGCTTATAGCCCAGCCGACCGCAAAGGGCCATATCAGGGGTGTCACCACGTTGAAGTAAATTCACAGAAGTCATTTTAGAAAGAAAAAAAATCTCATCAAAGAGAACAAGCCAGAACACGCGTACACAAAATAAAGTAACAACGGACATGCATCAAATACCATTATACTTCAATAACAAATACACCATTGTAGTTTCGTGTGATACATCGTTCTGTCTCCCTGTACCAGCGAAGGAGAGGCAACCTCCAACCATGCAACCAGTATTTTAAAGTCTTAGTGATGCAATACAATTGGTCGTGACGCACAACTGTCACAACCGGATTGCCACCGTGCAGCACGTCCATATGATCCGTGCGTGGGTCATCTACACTCCCTCCTCCCCCTCCCCCCCCCCCCCCCCCCCCCCCCTTCCGTCTAAAGCCACATCAGCACAATCTAAAAGTGAAGGAACTAAATGGCTTAAAGTCAATTATGTCCATGACCTTCACACCACGTGGAAGTGACTCAGATCGTGCGAATGCGTGTACACACAGAGCCTCTCCTCCCTTCTCCCCACCCACTTCCCACATCAACTCACATAAACACCGCCATCGACACCAGAGCAGAGATGACTTTTCCCACCAGCTGCACTTCTTACCACCTTACCCCCCTCCCCCTCCCACCTCAGCCTCTCTCCAACCACAAACCTCCATCCACCAGACCGTTCTCCTAACTTCCCATGTTTGCAGAATGCTATGACAGATTCTTTTTATACTTTACTGCAGGGCTATACACCATGTCGTAAGATGACCCCCACCCCCACCCCAAGCCCCATTCCCCGCAGGATCAGGAAGTCGATAGATGAGTGAATAATAACAGTACACCCTCATTTTCATCGTTATCCCTCATAAACAGCATGCAGTAAATCGAGGAGAATTAGAGAGACAGGACAGGGGAGGAGGGAAAGGGACGTGCATCTAAGTGGGTAAGGGAGGGTACTGAGGGGCTGGCTTGTTTCCAGTTGTCTTCTCATGGGTCAATGGGTCATAGCCAGACTCCTGACTGGTCCTGCGGAAACGTCTTACAGACTAAGAATTCCATCTTGTTATCATCGGTTGAGCTATTACCAGTGGTGGCCCATTTGACAATTAGTGATGTTCGATGGAGTTAAGAACCAGAAATCTTTCTATCGAACTAGTTTTCTAAAACCTCAACACCCATAGCTCTCTGTTACAAAGGATATGTGACCTCCTGCAAATCTTTCCGTATAAGGACCACCGGTTTGAATGAACAAAGAAGTGCCTCATCATTGCATGTACAACTTTTTGGCATGAACATGGCCTGCCATGAAAACTGAAGCACACATTTAAAGCGAAAGAAACAAATGAACTCCATAAATATTGTCTTCTTCGGAAGTAAATGTACAGCAGATGTTGTGTTTTTTTTGAAAGCTCAAAGCAATACTCCATTGGTGGAAGCCAGCTTGCTACATTCTTCCTGGACTTCAGATCTGTAAAAAAAAAAAAAAAAAAAAAAAAAAAAAAAAAAAAAAGAGTAGCTCGGGTAGTTAGCCGAAACTGTTCTTTTGCGAACGAGTTTACCTTACCATGAGCTTGCGGCTCTGCCACGATTCTAGGAATTGCAGGGTGAATCCGTGAGATGATGCCCACTGTTGACACTGCCAAGACGCACAACCTCTCATGGAAGGCTTTAACTTTTTCTACACGGCACACAAGCATATGTGCTAACCGTAAGTTTTCCCTCCGTTACGGCGCACATGTCCCCATGCTAACTCCACCACTCAGTGTTCCATCCTGTTAGCATGCATACGTGTGTTTGTACTTCGGAAAATTCGTGCACTTGAACTATAAGAGTGCTAGTGAACTAACTGCTGCAGAAACTTAGAGATGGGTTCCCACGTTACTGGCACTCCTTTCCTGATAAGGTTGAGGAAAGTTCACGATCAGTTTCCGCAGCATAAACAAAGAATCCTTGTTGTTTTTTTTTCTCAGCGTTGGTTTTTCTGCCGCGCTCCCTGCAGGCCAGATTTCGTCTGCGAGACAGAAAAGTATGGCAGCGCGGCAATTTTCACAGCTTGTTTCACTCGAACAGGTGATCGAGCAATGTTTACAAGACAGTTCAGGTGATGAAGGAGAGTTTATTGAATTTATTTTGTATATTCTGATTAAATAGCAATTGCGAAACTCTGGTCTTGTAATTTTTCTCTTCTTCTTTTTTTTAATGTTGACGCTGTCTGCTTTCCCCTCGTGTTATTTCTTTACAAAATACATAAGAGTAATGCAACTTATTCAGGTGAAAGTACTTGATTTTCTTTTTCCAACCACACCAAATAGGCTGCTATAAGGTATAAAAACGAGTCCGTAAAAAAATTAGAAACTGTCGAATCATTACGTACACAGGGCACTGAACGCGCTGAGCGCTACGGAAGGGGGGGGGGGGGGGGGGGGGGAGGCGCACGCGCTCAGCCTACGTGTGAATAGTGTTAAGGGCTTAAAACGACAATGTTTTAGAATGTTGTGATGGGATGACAGTACAATCTGCAAATCAGCACCAAGCTCCGTGATGGAGATCGAAGCTATCAGGTCATTACAGACTGATCACAGAAATCTGTGAAAACACACAGAGTTCTTGAGTTCAAACCTTTAACAGTCATGAGGGGCAAATTACCCACTTAAAACCACCGCGCACTATGTGTGGGGTCCCACCCTCCTCCACCCCCTTCCGCACCCCCAAGACAAAGTTAGTTGAAGGTTGTTTAAGAAAGGTAAGAAAGACTTGAACCATGAACCTCTCGCTTGAAGAATAGCGGTCTTTTCTCCATTCAGCAGGTATTATCGTGAAGCGTTGAGATGAAGCTATTGTCAGACGGGGGGGGGGGGGGGGGGGGATCGGACAGACCT
>CM031611.1:82214091-82231591 GCA_018398815.1 Conus ventricosus | reverse complement strand
GTCAATAGGTATACTACTCTAGCTGCCTTTGTTTGATTACATGTTCATTAGATATAGCTGGTCATCAGTGTATTTGACTGCGTTTTCATTGGGTATATTCAGTTATCAAATTTTGCCCTGTGTTTTCAATCATTATATCTAGTTAGCATTGTATCATTGATCGTATTTGTATAGATGCATTTAGTAATCACCGGTTTCGTATTTTCAATTGCTGCATTTAAATTCGTTAGAGCACATTTGTTTCAGTACATGCTCTGTCTCTCCAACAACACGTCTGTTCTTATACGATATTGGTCATGGCGTATTTCATCATTGTTGGATGTTTACAAATGAAGCAAATCTTAATACATCATATCAAAATATGCATTGATTATAAATGAATAAACAGAAAAAAGAAAGAAAGAAGGAATAATAAAGGCAAAAAGGACCTCTTCATAGCCGACCAGAGTTGAACCAATAAGTACTTACTCTAACTGAGAGAAATCTATATAGCTAAACTTATAAAATCTATATAGCTCGACTTTCTGAAGCCATCACGCTCATAACTAGAGAGGACCGGCGAAATCATGAAGCGAGGAGGGTGTGGGAACATTTAGCTGTAATTCCAGCACAGATCATCCACGCCACACATGGAGACATGGCCAGCAATCTTCCTCCAGTATCAGACTCACCCCCCCCCCCACCGCTTTCCCTTCCCTTCCCCACACCTTCACCCCCCCCCCCCCCCCCCGCTCCCCCCACCACTCTCTTCAATCCACATCCATCCCACCTCACGAGTGCCCCCCCCCCCTCACATACACCCCTCTCCTGCCACGAGGTCCACGATGACATGGCCCTCGGTTCAAGCCGTCAGAAAGACGAGCGATTTGGAAAAGGATGTGAGGGGAAGAGGGGGAAGGGCAGGGAGGGGAGCATTCACCCCCCATTCCACCCACCCCTTCTCCCTTTGTCCTCGAGAAATGTGGTGAAGAAGTTGGTGAGGCGTCAGAAAAAGAAAGGGCGGGGGGGGGGGGAGGGGAGGGAGGGGGGTCTCCTCTCCCTCCCTGGTGTTGAATGAGGAAGTGTGACCAGGACGTACACACGTCTTTCCAGCAGAAAGGAAAGGCGGCAGTTGGCAAGTGCTGTCTCATGCTCCCTTCGTCAATGTTACACACAGCTTAACGCTGAGGAAGTGGGCGTCGACTGGCACGGTTACAGGGCGTCAGAAATCTGCATCTGATTTGGGCAAATTCAGGAACAGATCGATAGGTAAATCATCATCATCATCATCATCGTCGTCATCATCATCGTCATCATCATCTTCATCATCATCGTCTTCGTCATCGTCTTCATCATCATTGTCTTCATCATCATCATCTTCATCATTATCGTCTTCATCATCATCATCATCATCATCATCATCATCATCATCATCATCATCATCATCTCTTCTTCTTCTTCTTCTTCTTCTTCTTCTTCTTCTTCTTCTTCATCATCATCATCATCATCATCATCATCATCGTCATCACCATCATCATCAGCAGCAGCATCATTGTCATCATCATCATCATCATCATCATCATCATCATCATCATCATCATCATCACCATCATCGTCGTCATCATCATCATCATTATGGTCATCATCATCATTATCGTCATCATCATCATCATTGTCATCATTATCATCGTCATCAGCATCATCGTCATCATCATCATTATCGTGATCACATAATGATGGTCTGGCGTATTTTCATCATTGTCAGATGTTTACAAATGAAACAAATTTTAACACATGTTATGAGAATTGTATTAGTTATCAATGAATTGGCAGAAAAAAAACAAAGAAATGATAAAGTACGAAAGGTGAAAATAATGTTCATAGCAAAAGAGTAACATCAATGCCAACATTAACAGAGAAATCGGTATCGCTAAACTCTCCAGGCTCTGGAGCCATCACGAGCATGACGAGAGACACGTCAGGAAGAATCCTGGTGCAAGGAGGATGGGAGAGGGGGGGGGGGGTGTGGAGTGGAATATTTAGCTGTAATTCCAGCACTGGTCGTCCTTGTCACACTTGGAGACACGGGCCAGCAATCTTCCCCCTGTGTCAGACTCCCCCCTCACCATCGTCCCTCCATTTCCCCCCACTTCACCCCCACCCCCCAACAACGTCATCAATCGGTATCCATTTCCCTACACCCCTCTCCTTCCAGAATTTCCACTATGCCTTGGTCATCTGTTCAAGCCGTCAGAAAAATGAGCGATTTCAAAATTGTGAGGAAAGGGTGTGAGGGGAAAGGGGGTGGGGATTCACCCCTACTCCACCTACCCCTCCTCCCCTTGTCCTCAAGTTCCATGATGAAATGTGGTAAAGATGAGGAGTTGTAGAGGCGTCAGGAAAAGAAGGGGGGGGGCTTGGGTCCCCCCCCCCTCCCTTTCTCCCTCCTTGGTGTTACGTGAGGAAATGTGACCAGGGCGCATGTCTTTCCGGCGGAAAGGAAAGGCGGCAGTTGGGGAAGTGCTGTCTCGTGCTCCCTCCGTCAACAACGTTACGTACAGCTCACACGGTGGAGGTTGTCGTCATCAACTCGCACTGCAGACAGGACGTCAGTAATCTGAACCCTCTTTTGGCGAATGCAGAAACAGACTAATAGATAAATTATCATCATTACCATCATCATCGTCGTCATCATCATCATCATCGTCGTCATCGTCATCATCATCATCATCATCATCATCATCATCATCATCATCATCATCACCATCGTCATCATCATCATCACCATCGTCATCGTCATCATCATCATCATCATCATCATCATCATCATCATCATCATCATCATCATCATCATTGTCATCACACAAATTATGATCTGAATACTAGGTGTGTGTGTGTGTGTGTGTGTGTGTGTGTGTGTGTGTGTGTGTGTGTGTGTGTGTGTGTGTGTGTGTGTGTGTGTGTACGTGTGTGTGTGTGTGTGTGTGTGTGTGTGTGTGTGTGTGTGTGTGTGTGTGTGTGTGTGTGTGTGTGTGTGTGTTTTGAGAGCAGCATGTCCTCTGTACATGTAAACGAACCATAGGAACAGGCAGTTATCCCTGGCAGAAATGTTGCCGGAAAATTCTATTTTAATGTGTAAATAACATCACTGGCAAGCAGAATTTATTTTTAATAGAAAAGCTGCGCTGTCGCCATACAGTTATCAGTAGACAGCTATTATGGAGTCATACAAGAAAGGTTGTTCGTTTTTCATGATTAAGTCATACAATACAAAAAATACAGAGGGCAGAGGGTACCTCAACTAGTTTTCCCACTATGCATCTTTGCCAGAGTACAGTTTGTTCACACAGGTCACTGAAAGCTTCCAGGCACCACTGTTGCCGTGCACTTTCATGAACTAACTGCTAAGTTGGCAGGGCCGCCCTCTCAGGTAACCATGTAGGCCAGTTTCTTCTTGTAGGTTGTTCAGTGAGGGCGGCTCACTGCCTGCACGTAGCATTTGTTCTCAAGTAAATCACCACGTGTGTGCTTCAAACTTGATGAACTGACACTGTCAGCAGAGAACTGTGGTGACTACACAGCGAACACGTAGACAGAAGGCAGGCAGAGAGATCTCCTGTATACACAATGGGACTCCAACTACCGAAAGGCTAAGACATCATTCCCATTTAAAGCTATCTACAAATACAAAACCTTTTACGTGTTTTGCTATTATTTACCATTATACATGTATTTCAAAATTCTGTGAAATCAAGTTTTGACTATTATGTAATACTGAAAATCTATAATAAGTATTGTTGTTTACTCAAATGGGTTTTACTATTCCTTGATCATTTATTATGTGCATCATCATCATCATCATCATCATCACACTTTAATGCTTCTTTTAATCAGAATCTGACAGTTTTGTTTCTGTTGGGTTTTTTTTTAGCAAATTCTGAAAATTAGTAAGTGGTGCTTAGTAAGTGGTGTTTATGTCACTAATGTCAGCAGTATGATTGTAATTTCTCAGAATTGAGATATTAAAGTATTCTTGTATCTTGTATGATGATGATGATGATGATGATGATGATGATGATTATAATCATCATCATCATTCTTCTTCTTCTTCTGCTTCTTCTTCTTCTTCTTCTTCTTCTTCTTCTTCTTCTTCTTCTTCTTATTATTATTATTATTATTATTATTATTATTATTATTATTATTATTATCATTATTATTATTATTATCATTATTATTATTATTATCATTATTATTACAAGAAGATGAAGTTATGATGATGATGATGATGATGATACTATCTGAGAACTGGAGACAAAAGAAAGTGGGAGGTGGGTGCATGCAATGCTAGCACCATGGTGTCTTACTGCAGCTCTGTCAACCTCGGGTGATGTCGATGGAGGAAGGACTAGCGCACAGCCCAAACACACTCACAGCTTGCTTACAATCTCATTCATATATCATGCATTCGTCACATCAAACCACTAGTAAAGTCTATAACTTTACTACACATGATCATGGAACGAAACATCAATGCATATGGAATCAAACAAAATAAAACATTCTCTCTTTCCTGAACTTCACAAAATCATTTGTCTAAATCATCATTAACTACCGGGTATAAATAGATTTCTGCTTTACCTGGCCAGGTGATCTTAACTATTCACGAATCACTGTCTCTTTTCTTTTCCTTTTTTTTTCTATTTCACTGTCACTTTCACAACACGGCACAACTGCTGGCACTGTGTTGGTCTGCTGGCACTGGGTTGGTCTGGTTGGACTGCGATGAAAGTGGCGCTGGCCAAGTATGAGGTCGAACCCCCGGTTCAGATGGAACAGTGACTATCAACATCGATCTGTTCTCCTTTCTTTCTTCCTGCATTAACGCATTGCACTCTCTCTCTCTCTCTAGTCTGCTCTATTAAATGGACATGGTTGCTTTTCTTTTCCTTTTCTTTTTCTTCTTTTTCTCTTAACTAGTTAGCACTCTCTCCTTCCACATCTCTCTTAGTCCTCCCTTTGCAGACTATATCTGGTGCTAATGCTCAAACTTCACTCCTCTCATCTCTCTGCCTTTCTCCTGCAGAGACTACACCCAGAACCTCTCTCTCCTCTCTGTTCGTTCTCCCCTCATCTCTCTGCTTCTCTCTCGTCAGAGCTTACACAGAGCATCTTCCTCTGTCTCTCTCTGTTCGTTCTGTGCAGACATATCTGGTGCTAATGCTTAAACTTCACTCCTTCATCTCTCTGCCTTTCTCCTGCAGAGACTACACCCCAGAACCTCTCTCTCTCTCTGTCTCTCTGTTCGTTCCCATCTCCTGCCTTCCTGTAGGCAGAGCCTACTCCCCGAACTTCTTCCTCTCTCTCGTCTGTCTGTTCGTTTTCTTCGATCCCCCCACTCTCTCACTCACGCATTACTTTATGCCCTCACTTCCGGTCCAAGCGGCAGTACCATTGGTCGTATTTTTACCGCCTGACGACCCGAAGTTATCTCCCTCTAATCCATTGGATTATTCAAATCATGCCAGTCACGCCTAGACACGCCTTACTCTCTTTGGTGGTCAATTGTCATTTAATTGATTAGCTTAGATTTCACCCCCGACCTACCACTACCTCTCCCTCTCCCTTTCCTGCTTTAACCTGCGACGTCCCGACTAACAATGGCGCTGTTCCACAATTTGGCTAGATGAGCTGAGCCAGGCCTACGTACTCATCTCGCTAGACATCGAGCTCGTCAAAGCTGCTTAGTCCTGCTGGCCGGAACCAGACCCGTCTCTGTGGAGCCTCGCCAAGTCTTAATTGGCTGGATACGAACCATGGGCCCGCTACGTGCGACGCAGAATATTTGAGTTAGAAGCTTATGTCCAAACAACCTGGACCACGACTTGGTTGTTCTATATTGACCGTGACAATTTTCTTTCCCCCTCGCAAAAGACTAAGCACCGCATCGACTCAAAACAACGTACAAAAAAAAAAAAAACCAATTAGCTGACAACACGCCTACACGTGCAAAAGTTTAAAAAAAAAAACATTACAACCAAACGATTATAAATTATAAAATATAATCATTAGTGAATACCACTCCAATGAGTTATCATTGACTGCGCTCTTGCGTTATTTCAATTCATTTAAAACGACCTCTGTGCGCACTTATGCGATTCCCTACCTGCGGATTTGCCATAACTTCTCTTCACAAATCTTATGACAAGCACAATATAATATGACCACGATCCATGACACATCACTGAGGAATCTCATCCTCCTTATTCAAATAATGCATCACTACACAAGCACTGTATGCTCAGCATAACTACATTTACATGAACAAATCTCACACAAAAATATGACACCATAGCCAACTGTGAATGAACCCATATCCAATCAAATAACTGTCCATCAACACATATAATCAACAAAGCACCCCGGATATGACAGACTTCCTCTGATTTGGCAGCTTGTCTAGACTACACGCTTAAATAGTCAGCTTCCAGACATTCTGTCCGACCGGGAATGTACTGCACTTCGGTACCCTGTAGGGCTGCAGTGTCCAATGCCCAACGCAGAACCCGCTGTTTTTTCAGCTGTGCCTCCTGCAGGAATTTGAGTGGTTGTGATCTGTCTCTATCACAACTCTATCCTCATACAAGTATTTGTGGAACTTCTGCACGGCCCAACACGACAGCTAAATATCCTTCTCTACAGTTGCGTACCCTTTCTTCACACTTTGTCAACTTCCTGCTAGCATACCTCGACAGGAAAACTCGACCTCTCATGCTCCTGCAACAATACTGCACCTATCCCACGGCCTGATGCATCTGTCCGCAACAAAAACGGTTTGGACATATCTGTAGCTTCAAGATGGGACGGGAACCTAGCTCTTATCCAACACCGTCTGCAGTGCTTGCTCGTCAGCGTCTTACCACTCGACCACTGCCGGTTGCCCTGCCTTTGACAAAACGCTGAGAGGACTCGTGATTGCGTCGAAATTTGGAACAAACTCCCTATGAGAAACCAATAAAACCTAGTGCAGACTCCTGACTCTGTTTTGTCTTTGGTCTCTCTGAAATCATCATCTTCTCCAGCCCCCCCCCCTTTCCCCTTTCTGGCTGCTTTGTGTCGAGCCCTCCGACAACCAAAACACTAGGAACTCCTACTGCCTAGCCTTCATACATGACCATCCTGTATTGAATCTTCTGGAAACTTAGGGCAACAAATTCTCACCTTCTTCTGCTGTCTCTTTCGCCTCATCAATAGATGCTGCAGCACCTATGTCTGCGTCCTCATCGCTGATATATTTCGGAGAAAATTCGCATGGAAAAGTTTTAGTTTCCCATTCACGATCATCGGCTAATCCCGACCAGACCTTTTCATGATGAGAATGGGCCTTTCGCAATGCCATCAGCAGCTTTGGTGACCCTGGAAGCCGTACCAGACTTGATCTCCCACCTTGATGGGATTGCTTCCCTCACCTTCCTGTCATATGTTTCTTCTGAACGACCTAGCCTCCCTGCAAACTTTCCTTTGCAAACCTTACATGTCACATACCCTGCCCACCTTTGGAACAGGGCGAGATTGGCCAATCAGATCAACAGCCACTCTCCTGAACGGTGGTCAATTAAAAGGGGATGTTTAAAGGCGCCCTTCCACATCAACGCCCTCATGTGGCTGCCCTTTGACATACCCGTCACAGACATCAACCTGTATGATGTCTCCTTGCACCTGGCCAATGAAAGTCATCAAAGAATTCGTTCAGCTGTTTTGGGGGGCTTGGGTGGCCGGAGATGTACCCGCCATGAGGACTCGTGACCCACTGACATGAACAGTGACACGATAACCTGCTGGGTACCTCTAACTGAGTAGTCACCTTACCTGTCCTCCCCTTGGTGAACACTCGGTACAACACCCGCCTTTTCACAAGAAAATCTGTCTCACCTCCTCTAACCTCCTGTTTCTCTCCACCTCTTGCCAACTCCCAAGACTCACGAGCGAAGGGGTCTTGTTCCTGCGCTGGCCCAAAACGCATCAGGCGACAACATCTATGCCTGACTATCCTTGCTGGAACGACTAACGTTTATCCCCCATTTCCTCCTTCTTGCTCCGTGTTTGAACTGCTGCCCCTGTAGCAGTCAACAACTCAGATCCCCTGGATCCTTGCACCCTGGAATTTTTCCAATATCAAAACGGAAAGGGTTTCTCCAACACCAACGCAACAACTTCGCGCTGCGAAGTAAGGGTACGTACTTCTATCTTAGCAACTGAAACTCCCCTCACAGTGCCATCGATTAGAGTACAGGTCTGGATTTGCCCTTCCAATCCCCTTTATCGACCAGCGTTGTTCTACAACCCCCGCATGAACAACCAGTGTCTCTAACACTTTCCACCCTCTGCTAGGCCAATCCAACCCTCTTCCACGGTAACGCGAACCACTCATCCTAGTGGCCCTCCATCCCTGACCCAGACTAGCTGTCTCAGTGCTAGCCAAAGGCTTAGCCTCCACTCTCCTTCAACTGAATCCATTTGGTTCCACTGCAGTCGTTTCCCTTGAAGACCCATATCCACCTCTTGCCAGGCTGCTGCCTTCAGGAACCAATCAAGCCGACAATCCTCGCCACATGTCCTTCTTGTGACAAATGAAACACCTATTGTCCCATTGGTCCTCCTTCTGCCCCACCACTGGTTTGCAGACATGTGCAAAAACTCCCCTAGTCCTCCTAGCCACTCTTCTCACCTGTGCCCTAGCACCTGTTTCTCCTGCACCTTATGTGCCCAAACCATGCCTCTCTATACACCACAGCGAACTTCAACAACTCTCCTGCAGTCTCTGGCTGTCTCTCTTCAAATGTAAGTTAACTCAGGGCCGCAACCTACAAAATCTGTTCTTTCATAACTAGCTCTTTCAATTCAGCGAACTCCATCTTCGTACCGCTCAACTCTAAGTGTTGTTATAGGGGTGTTCTTTTCTTCTGCCATTAATCTCTTTTTTTTTTTAACAAGATTTTATTACTACTACGACAGCCACACTGGGGTTTCCGACACGAGTGACGTAAAAGCACAAATCCTATGAATATTATCGAGCATGGGACAACGTAATTAGTTTTTTAGAAGACGCCCAGCGCCTGACCCAACTAATTGTGAGCGAATTATAGTAAATCTGTGCGAAATGAAGTACTCTGGGTCGAAATGCCAAGCCAGTATTAACTATCGTGGAAGCATGCCAAGCCAAGTATTTAACTATCTTGGAACATACAGTAAGACAACCCCTTGTCTTAGGATTACAACACTTGAAATCCCACCCAGCCTTCCTCCTCTGAGAAGTTGAACAATTATAATAAATGGGCCAGAAATACCTGCAAGCACGCCAATAAATTGTCAACCTCGGTGATGTCGATGGAGGAAGGACAATCCGCACAGCCCAAACACACTCACACTTGCTATACAATCTCATTCATTATATCACGCATTCGTCACATCAAACCCACTAGTAAAGTCTATAACTTTACTACACATGATCATGGAACGAAACATCAATGCATATGGAATCAAACAAAATAAAACATTCTCTCTTTCCTGAACTTCACAAAATCATTTGTCTAAATCATCATTAACTAACCCGGGTATAAATAGATTTCTGCTTTACCTGGCCAGGTGATCTTAACTATTCACGAATCACTGTCTCTTTTTCTTTTCCTTTTTTTTTCTTTTCACTGTCACTTTCACAACACGGCACAACTGCTGGCACTGGTGTTGGTCTGCTGGCACTGGCGTTGGTCTGGTTGGACTGCCGATGAAAGTGGCGCTGGCCAAGTATGAGGTCGAACCCCTGGTTCAGATGGAACAGTGACTATCAACATCGATCTGTTCTCCTTTCTTTCTTCCTGCATTAACGCATTGCACTCTCTCTCTCTCTCCTAGTCTGCTCTATTAAATGGACATGGCTGCTTTTCTTTTCCTTTTCTTTTCTTTCTTTTTCTCTTCACTAGTTAGCAACTCTCTCCTTCCACATCTCTCTTTAGTCCTCCCTTTGCAGACTATATCTGGTGCTAATGCTCAAACTTCACTCCTCTCATCTCTCTGCCTTTCTCCTGCAGAGACTACACCCCAGAACCTTTCTCTCCCTCTCTGTTCGTTCTCCCCTCATCTCTCTGCTTCTCTCTCGTCAGAGCTTACACAGAGCCTCTTCCTCTGTCTCTCTCTGTTCGTTCTGTGCAGACTATCTGGTGCTAATGCTTAAACTTCACTCCTCTCATCTCTCTGCCTTTCTCCTGCAGAGACTACACCCCAGAACCTCTCTCTCTCTCTCTGTCTCTCTGTTCGTTCCCATCTCCCTGCCTTCCTGTAGGCGAGAGCCTACTCCCCGAACTTCTTCCTCTCTCTCTCTGTCTGTTCGTTTTCTTCGTTCCCCCCTCTCTCTCACTCACGCATTACTTTATGCCCTCACTCCGTGTCCAAGGGCCAGTACCATTGGTCAGTATTTTTACCGCCTGATACCCGAAGTTATCTCCCTCTAATTCCATTGGATATTCAAATCATGACAGTCACGCCTACACGCCTTACTCTCTGTGGTGGTCAATTGGTCATTTAATTGATTAGCTAGATTTCACCCCCACCACACACTACCTTCTCCCTCTCCCTTTCCTGCTTTAACCTGCGACGTCCGACTAACAATGGCGCTGGTTCCACAAATTGGCTAGATGAGCCTGAGCCAGGCGCTACGACTCGTCTCGCTAGACATCGAGGCGTCAGTCAAAGCTGCTTAGTCCGTCTGGCCGGACAGACCATCTCTGTGGAGCCTCTCCCCTATGCTTAATTGGCTGGATCCGAACCATGGGCCCGTCTACGTGGCGCCCAGAATATTTGAGTTAGAGCTTATGTCCAAACAACCTGGACCACGACTTGGTTGTTCTATTTTGACCGTGACAAGCTCCAACTTATGTTGATTTTTTGTGTGTGTGTCTGCCAAGCCTCCCCCCTGACACCTGTTTCAGTGCGGAGATCAGTGTGTGTCTGCAGCCAAACTGACCGTGCTGGACAGTGGGGTCAAAACCCCCCTGACACCTGTTTCAGTGTGGAGATCAGTGTGTGTCTGCAGCCAAACTGACCGTGCTGGACAGTGGGGTCAAAACCCCCCTGACACCTGTTTCAGTGCGGAGATCAGTGTGTGTCTGCAGCCAAACTGACCGTGCTGGACAGTGGGGTCAGAACCCCCCTGACACCTGTTTCAGTGAGGAGGTCAGTGTGTGTCTGCAGTCAGACTGACCGTGCTGGACAGTGGGGTCAGAACCCCCCTGAGACCTGTTTCAGTGAGGAGGTCAGTGTGTGTCTGCAGCCAGACTGACCGTGCTGGACAGTGGGGTCAGAACCCCCCTGACACCTGTTTCAGTGTGGAGGTCAGTGTGTGTCTGCAGCCAAACTGACTGAGCTGGACAGCGGGGTCATCTGCAGCCAAACTGACCATGCTGGACAGTGGGGTCAGAACCCCCCTGACACCTGTTTCAGTGCGGAGGTCAGTGTGTGTCTGCAGCCAAACTGACCGTGCTGGACAGTGGGGTCAGAACCCCCCTGACACCTGTTTCAGTGTGGAGATCAGTGTGTGTCTGCAGCCAAACTGACTGAGCTGGACAGCGGGGTCATCTGCAGCCAAACTGACCGTGCTGGACAGTGGGGTCAGAACCCCCTTACACCTGTTTCAGTGAGGAGGTCAGTGTGTGTCTGCAGCCAAACTGACTGAGCTGGACAGTGGGGTCAGAACCTGGCTGGTTAGTGGTAAAGATGGCCCATGGGTCACTCTTTGGTCGGTGACGTTTTGACTTCGTATTTCGTCCCAGTTTGTTGCTCCATAGGCGCTGTTTCCTGAGCGGGACAACTGAAATGATGATGGTTCAATGCAGACCCTGCCGTTTGCTAACTTTAAATGGCTGTCATCCCAACGGCTCACCATGGGGGAGATGGAAAAAGAATTTACAGCGGATAATCTATTATTATTATTATTATCATTATATTATTATTATTATCATATTTTCATTATCATTATTATTGTTCTCATTATGTTATTATTATTATTATTATATTATTATGTTATCATTATTATTATTATTAACAGTAGTAGAAGTAGTAGTAGTGTTGTTGGTGTTGTTGTTATGATTATTATAGTAGTAGTAGTAGTATTGTTATTGTTGTTGTTATCATTATTGTTATTACTATCATCACCATTGTCATTATCATTATCATTACTTTCATTATTATTGTTATTATTATTATTATTATTATTATTATTATTATTATGTTGTTGTTGTTGTTGTTGTTATTGTTGTTACCATCATCACCATTGTCACTATTATTATCATCATTATCATTACGATCATCATTATCATTATGTTGTTATTGTTGTTGTGTAGTATGAAAGATTGATTGATCACATACATCCAATAAATCATGACGATTGATCACTTACATACCATAAAATCATAACGTGTCGCTACTTATATCCCATAAGATGGTAACCTTCACGTAAGGTTCACTGGGTGAAGCAAACAGACAAAGCCAGTTTCAAGTTTGTTACAGGGAGGTGTTGTGAAGCCATCACATGTACAAACCGCGTCCTAAAGATGTACAGTGACGGAAGAAGAAGGAAAAAGTGTGTGTGTGTGTGTGTGTGTGTGTGTGTGTGTGTGTGTGTGTGTGTGTGTGTGTGTGTGTGTGTGTGTACGTGTGTACGTGTGTACGTGTGTGTGTACGTGTGTGTGTGTGTGTGTGTGTGCGTGTGTGTGTGTGTGTGTGTGTGTGTGTGTGTGTGTGTGTGTGTGTGTGTGTGTGTGTGTGTGTGTGTTCTAAACATTTTGACAGCAATCAAAATCCCATCAGGTCTTGTTTTTACGTCCAATTTACATCAATATAATTACATATCGCGTTATTTGTTCTTGGAGTTAGCTGATTATTTATCTGTTCATTTACTTGTTTATTTATTAATGAGCAGTATGTAGCGGCTGTCCACTTGATTACCTCCACGAAGGAGATCATGTTGTCAGCCATTCTGGTTCGTCGTGTTTGTCTGTCTGCCAGTAAGGTGACGCAGAAATCACCGACCCCATATTAACGAAACCTGAAGAAAAGACGGAAGCGTAGCCAAAGGACAGATTCCTTTCATTTCAGAGGGGAGCTGATATCGAACACACATCTGGGATTTTGTCCAAGTTCCTTATTTTCGAAGGAGAGGACATTTCACGGTGTGTATTTTTGGTAAACGTCTCAAGAAGTATTGCATGGATTGTGATCAAAACAAAATCAGGTTTATTGGTGTATTGATTTGGACCATGTTGTCTGATTTGTTGTGGTATGGAGTAGGCTATACCCCTGATCTGGTGTGCAAAAGACTATTGTAAAAAGAGAGAGAGAGAGAGAGAGAGAGAGAGGGGGGGAGGGGGGGGGGGGATTTTGCTACAGCTACTGTTCATGAAGAAAGTAAAATAGAAAGCTGCAACCACCATTTAGTTTAAAGTGAAGTCTGAAAATGAAGATTCAGTTCGGTTAAATAGGTTTAATACACTGTGACGATTTTCTGGATACATCAGGAGATAGATTAGGGTGCGGATTTACTATGGCGGCATCTGTAGCGCTATACAGACCGTTTGACCGGAGTAGAGATTTCCGCTCCCCTGGTTGTCTTTCTTGTTCAGTTCACTCCTTGTTCTCCTGCTGCCCAGGCATAGATGTAGCTGAAGAAGATGGAGCAGAATATTGGACAGATGGGTTGGGGGGGGGGGAGGGGTGAAGTGGTTAGAGGCATGAATAAAAACCAATCAACAACAACAATATTATACCTCACTAATTGTCACATGTTTGTACTTAACATGAATAAGCCAAAAAGAACACAACCTGTTCAGCAATCAACAAAATCTATGACAATCCAGGAAAGAGTAGGGGGGAAAAAAACACCTATACCAACTGAGAGATATCTACATTGCTAAACTCTTTAGTTGCTAGAACCATCATGCTCATGAGCAGAGAGACGTGGCAGGGAGGAATCTTGGTGGAAGGAGTGTTCGATGTTCAGCTGTAATTCCAGCACTGATCGTCTGCTATGCACTTGCAAGCACAGGCTGCAGTCTTACTCCTGGATCAGTTTCCACATCACCGCTCTCCCTCCCTCCCTCTTCCCCTCCCTCACCCCGTCCCCTACCGCCCCCTTCCTCCCCCCCCCCCCCACACACACACCCTTCCCTCTCCTGCCATAATGTCCACGATGACTTGGCCCTCGGTTCAAGCCGTTAGAAAAACAAGCGATTTCGAAATTGTAAGGAAAGGACCTGAGAGGAAGGGGGAGGGGACATTTACCCCCTGCTCCCCGCCATCCACTTGTCCTCGAGTTCCATGATGAAATGTGGTGAAGAGGAGAAGTTGTGGTGGAGGTGTCAGGAAAAGACAGAGGGGGGGGGGGGGGGGCTTGGGTTTGTTTCCTTTCTCTCTCCCTGGTGTTAAATGAGGAAATGTGACCAGGACACACGCCTCTCCCAGCAGAAAGCAAAGGCTGCAGGTGGCGAGTGGTGTCTCGTGCTTCCTTCGTCAACGTTACACATACGTCTCACACCGATGAGATACATCATCGACTTGCACTGGAGTCCAGTATCAGCAAGCTGCACCCGTTTTTGGCATGGCAAACGCGGAAACAGACTGATAGATAGGTTAATCATCATATGCATGACCATCATCGTCATCGTAATGTCATTATCACCATCATCATCATCATCATCATCATCATCGTCGTCGTCGTCGTCGTCGTCATCGATCATCATCGTCGTCGTCCATCATCATCATCATCATCGTCGTCGTCGTCGTCGTCGTCATCATTATTGTCATCATAACCATCACCGTTGTCATCATCACGTTAAGTGGTTGTCTGAATACTATTAGTGTGTGTGTGTGTGTGTGTGTGTGTGTGTGTGTGTGTGTGTGTGTGTGTGTGTGTGTTCAAGGGGAGGGGGGAGACAAGAAACCAGGGTCCAGGGGCAGTGCGTCCTCTGCACACGTAAAAGAACCAGAGGAACAGGCGGTCGTCTCTCTCAGAAATGGTGTCGACAGAAAATTCTACTTTAATATCGGCGAGCAGAACTGATTTTTCATTCCAAAGCTAGACTGTAGTAATACCGTCATTATGTAGAGAGCTAGCTATTAGGAACTCGTACGAAAAGGTTCGTTTGCTTCTTTCTCTGGTTTTCACGATAAAGTTACACAAATACAAAGACACATAGGGCAGAAGGCAATTCAACCAGTTTTCCCACTATGCGCCTTTGTTAAAGTCCCCTTCGTTCAAACAGATCACTGACGGTTTCCAGGTGCCACCGTCATCGCACACCATAGGGAACTGTTCAGCTGGCAGCGCCGCCCTTTGAGGCGTGCCGGTTTATTGTTATTCACTGTTCAGAGAGGGCGACCCACTGCCTGCACGTAGCCTTTACCCATCCGCGATCCACCGTGTGTGTGCTTCAAACTTGACAGAGTGACGCCATCAGTGGGGAACTGTGGCGACTACACAGCTGAACTCGTTGACAGACGGCAGACAGAGAGATATCCTGTATATAAAATAGGCCTCAAACTAGTGAATGGTGAAGATAATTACTATCCCCCTCTATGTCTATGTACATATCTAACGACAATAACAGGAACAATGGGAAGAAGAAGAAAAAGAAGAAGAAGAAGAAAAACCAGAAGAAGAAGGACAACAACAGCAACAACAACAACAACAACAAGAATTACAATAAAATCTGAGAACTGAAGACAGAACAAACTGGCAGGCGGGTGCCTGCTATGCTGATGACGTCTGTGTCACTGCAAATCCGAACTTCATGCTGAGGTGGGGGGGGGGGGGGGGGTGATTTTTGGCCTGCCAAACCTCACTCTGTGACCTGTTTCAACGTGGCAGTTGGTGTCTGTCCGCAGCAAAGCTGGACAGTGGGGTCAGAACCAGGTGGGTCAGTGGTATAGATGATCCCCGGTTTCACTCATTGGTCAGTGATTTTTTTTCCCTGTTTCGTCTCCATCTGTTGGCCCACAGGTGCTGTCTGCAGGGGGGAACACTGAGATTAATTCATCTCCATCTGTTGGCCCACAGGTGCTGTCTGCAGGGGGAACACTGAGATTAATTCATCTCCATCTGTTGTCCCACAGGTGCTGTCTGCAGGGGGGAACACTGAGATTAATTCATCTCCATCTGTTGGCCCACAGGTGCTGTCTGCAGGGGGGAACACTGAGATTAATTCATCTCCATCTGTTGTCCCACAGGTGCTGTCTGCAGGGGGGAACACTGAGATTAATTCATCTCCATCTGTTGTCCCACAGGTGCTGTCTGCAGGGGGGAACACTGAGATTAATTCATCTCCATCTGTTGTCCCCACAGGTGCTGTCTGCAGGGGGAACACTGAGATTAATTCATCTCCATCTGTTGTCCCACAGGTGCTGTCTGCAGGGGGAACACTGAGATTAATTCATCTCCATCTGTTGTCCCACAGGTGCTGTCTGCAGGGGGAACACTGAGATTAATTCATCTCCATCTGTTGTCCCACAGGTGCTGTCTGCAGGGGGAACACTGAGATTAATTCATCTCCATCTGTTGTCCCACAGGTGCTGTCTGCAGGGGGAACACTGAGATTAATTCATCTCCATCTGTTGTCCCACAGGTGCTGTCTGCAGGGGGAACACTGAGATTAATTCATCTCCATCTGTTGTCCCACAGGTGCTGTCTGCAGGGGGGAACACTGAGATTAATTCGTCTCCATCTGTTGTCCCACAGGTGCTGTCTGCAGGGGGGAACACTGAGATTAATTCATCTCCATCTGTTGTCCCACAGGTGCTGTCTGCAGGGGGGAACACTGAGATTAATTCATCTCCATCTGTTGTCCCACAGGTGCTGTCTGCAGGGGGGAACACTGAGATTAATTCATCTCCATCTGTTGGCCCACAGGTGCTGTCTGCAGGGGGAACACTGAGATTAATTCATCTCCATCTGTTGGCCCACAGGTGCTGTCTGCAGGGGGGAACACTGAGATTAATTCATCTCCATCTGTTGGCCCACAGGTGCTGTCTGCAGGGGGGAACACTGAGATTAATTCATCTCCATCTGTTGGCCCACAGGTGCTGTCTGCAGGGGGGAACACTGAGATTAATTCATCTCCATCTGTTGCCCCACAGGTGCTGTCTGCAGGGGGGAACACTGAGATTAATTCATCTCCATCTGTTGTCCCACAGGTGCTGTCTGCAGAGGGGAACACTGAGATTAATTCATCTCCATCTGTTGCCCCACAGGTGCTGTCTGCAGAGGGGAACACTGAGATTAATTCATCTCCATTCTGTTGCCCCACAGGTGCTGTCTGCAGAGGGAACACTGAGATTAATTCATCTCCATCTGTTGTCCCACAGGTGCTGTCTGCAGGGGGAACACTGAGATTAATTCATCTCCATCTGTTGGCCCACAGGTGGTGTCTGCAGAGGGGAACACTGAGATTAATTCGTCTCAATCTGTTGCCCCACAGGT
>CM031611.1:82189091-82209091 GCA_018398815.1 Conus ventricosus | reverse complement strand
ATGTCTTTCCAGCGGAAAGGAAAGGCGGCTGTTCGGGAAGTGCTGTCTCGTGCTCCCCTCGACAGCGTTACAGACAGCTCACACCGAGAGGGTTGTCATCTACTTGCATTTCAGACAGGACGTCAGCAATCTGAACCCACTTTGGCAAATGTGGGAACAGATTGATAGATAAATCATCATCATCATCATCATCATCTTCATCATCATCATCGTCAACATCATCATCATCATAATCATCATCATCATCATCATCATCATCATCATCATCATCATCATCACAAAAGTGGTGGTCGGAACACTAGTTTTGTGTGTATGTATGTGTGTGTGTGTGTGTGTGTGTGTGTGTGTGTGTGTGTGTGTGTGTGTGTGTGTGTGTGTGTGTGTGTGTGTGTGTGTGCGTGCCTGCCTGTGAGTGTGTATGTGTGTGTGTGCGTGCGTGCGTGCGTGCGTGTGTGTGTGTGTGTGTGTGTGTGTGTGTGTGTGTGTGTGTGCGTGCGTCTGTGTGTGTGTGTGTGCGCGCGTGCGCGCGTGCGTGCGGGCGTGCGTGTGTGTGTGTGTGTGTGTGTGTGTGTGACGATAACGTTACATGATACAAAGATGTAAGGGGCAGAGAACAGGTATCTCAGCTAATTTTCCTGCTAGGCATCTTTGTTGGAGTTCCGTTCCTTCATGCTGGTCACTCACGGCTTGGGGGTGCCACTGTCACCGCACCTGTGAGACAATCGTTCAGCTGGCAGGGCCGCCCTCTGAAGTAACCATGTATCTTCTTGTCGCCCACTGTACACATAGCCTTTTCCCATGCTTGAATCACCATGTGTGCGCTTCCAACTCGACAGAATGACATTGTCAGCGGGGATCGGTGGCCACTAGACAGCCAGGCGATTGATAGAAGGCAGACAGGGAGATCGACAGAGTGACATTGTCAGCGGGGAGCTGTGGCCACTAGACAGCCAGGTCACTGACAGAAGGCAGACAGAGAGATCTCCTGTATATACAATGGGACTCGAACCAGCGAAAAGCAAAGATGCCATTCCTCTCTATATCCGTGTACATGTACAACAACAGCAACAACGATGATGATGATGAAGATAATTATCATTATCACTGATTTCACATGCAAGCACACACACGCGCGTTTGCATACACATGCTTACAAACACACATGCAAGCACTTATATAGCGCGTGCATGTTTGCATTCCTGTATACACACACACACACACACACACACACACACACACACACACACACACACACACACACACACACACACACACACACGCACGCACGCACGCACGCACGCACCCACCCACGCACCCACGCAAACACGCACACATAATTTCTACCACAGAATTAGCCAAAATCCCCACCCTCACAAAAAAATGTAATCATGATAATGTAAATACCCAAATCATCGTAAACATGATATCATCTAGAGATCATGACTTAAAAAGAAAAAAACAGAACTACACAAGAAATCGGCCACGAAACATTAAGAAAAGCAAACTGGAAATGCACGCGGTAGAGGTATGACCCCCCTCCCCTTCCCCCCCCCCTCCCCATACCCCACCCCCAGCCCCCTCCTCCCCCCCTAAAGGTCAAACCAAGTTTGAACTGCCTTTTGCTTTAGATCATGTGTGGAAACAGTATTGTTTTGCCACCGAGGGAATCGAATCAGTTAAGGATTTATTCATCGCATACGTTTTTTGGTTTTCTTCTTCTTCTTCTTCTTCTTCTTCTTCTTCTTCTTTTAGAACATGCAAAACGTCTGAACATCAAGCTTTATTTTAAATTTACTGGAAACAAGGGAGATCAATGTTCTTCTTCTTCTTTCCCTTACCGCCTTCATCATTTTGAAGATTCTGTAGACAAAAGGGGGGTTGCGCGAAGTTGAAGTTGCTGGAGTTATTGTTCGTTGGGCAGGGGGGGGGGATGATGGGGGAGGGATGATGGGTGGGGGACAGGGGGAGGGACGTGGATCAGATTAGGGATTTGAAGCCCTCCAGGGTGGGGCTGAGGGCAACCTCAGCAGGAGGGCTGTTCCAGTCGGGTATGGTCCTGGGGAAGAAGGATTTCTGTCTATACAGAGTCCTGCAGCTGGAAGGGTGGTATGTTGCTGGATGGGACCGTCGGGTTCCTTTGGATGCAGAAGGATGTTGGGAGCATTGCTCTTCTTTTAAATGAAATGCGATCTGTGGCTTTGGGGTGTCGATGGAAATGCAGAAAGACTTCAGTCACGTCAACGAGTCGTGCTAAGTTATGGACATGTAGGTCACATATTAAAGACCACGGCGCATTTTCGCGGTTTGTAATGGAGTTTCATTTGTACGCCTACACAGCTGCGTGACTCGGTTCAGCTAATACCTTTCTGTGGAAAAATCAGTACAAACCCCTCCTGTTTGCTAGCTTAACATGGCTGTGAGGCTACAGCTCACTCTAGGGGAGATGGAGAAGGGATTTACAGCAGGTAATTTTCAACTATTATTATCATTATTACTATTGCTATTATTATTATTATTATTATTAGCATTATTATTATTATTATTATCATCATCATCATCATCATCATCATCATCATCATCATCATCATCATCAATATTGTTGTTGTTGTTGTTGTTGTTGTAGTCGTTGTTGCTAGTAGTAGCAGTAGTCGTAATAGTAGTAGTAGTGGTGGTGGTGGTGGTAGTAGTGGTTGTGGTGGTGGTATTCAAGTCTTCATTTATGCATTTATCTACTTATGTCACATATATTATTTGAGTGACGGACTACTTATGTCCCATAGAATCATAACGATCGATTACTTTTATCCCATAAAATCGTAACACACACGTAAGGTTCGCTGGGTAAAGCAAACGGTAAAAATACTATTTCAAGTTTGTTACAGGGAGGTGCTGTTAAACGATCGCCTGCACATACCGCATCCTAAAAATGATATACCGCATCCTAAAAATGATGTTGTTTTAGAAATTTTGACAGCGCCACACATTTTGTGCCATCATCCCTTATGACAACATTTACAGCCTTAAGCCTAGTGAGATCGGAGCACATCCAATGTTCAAATAACAAAAGTGGACTGTAGGAGAGGATTTTAATAACGTTGCTCATTTTTGTTTTTAATCAAGATCACCGCAAATGTAATACGCGCTGAAGTATAATTCGCGTGAATGATGTGTCCGCTGATATTATTCTCGAGGAGTTGATTCATCCTAAACAGTCACCAAATATACAGTCTTCAGGATCTTTCAAGGGATGGTCTACTTTAATGGAAGAAGAAGGAGAAGAAGAAAAAAGAAGTGTGTGTGTGTGTGTGTGTGTGTGTGTGTGTGTGTGTGTGTGTGTGTGTGTGTGTGTGTGTGTGTGTGTGTGTGAACATTTTGATGGCCGTCAAAATTCCATGAGTTCTTGTTTTTATTTCTGATTTACATCAATATAATTACATACCGCCTTATTTGTTCTTCATGTTAACTGATTTATTTATTTATTCAATCATTTATCTACTTCTTCATTTATTTATTTACTTCTTTATTCAACAATGAACAGTGCAGCTGCCGTTTACTTGATTTGGCTCTACGAAGGAGATTATGTCGACAGCCGTGCAGATGTGTCGTTTTTGTCTATCTGCGAGGGGCTGACGCAAAAATCACTGACCCCATTTCAACGAAACCTGAAGTAAAGCTGGTTGTATAGCCCAAGGACGGATTCATTTCATTTCAGAGGGAAGTTGAAATCAAAGGCAGATCCAGAATGCTCTTCAAGGTTGTTGTTTTTTTTTTCCTTCGCAGGAGACGACATTTTTCGTTATTTTGTTTGGTGAATGTCTCAAGAAATACTGCAAGGATTTCAATCCAAACAAACTCAGGCTTATGAGCTGTGTCGATATGGGCGAGCTTGTCCGATTTGGTGTTGTCAGCATTAGGCTACAATCCCTGATCTATAGTGTCCAATAGACCGTTTATAAAGGAAGGGGAGGGAATTCATTCTGCCACTGTGCGTGGATGAAGTGAAACAGAAAACTGCAGCCACCACCACCACAGTACAGTCTGACAATGATGATTCCGTACAAGAATGCGTCTGTTCTATTATCGTATTTTCATCATTGTCTGATGTTTGAAAATGATGCAAATTTAAAAATACTTTATCAAAATGTGTATGTGTTATAAATGAATAAATAGATAGATAAAGACAGAAAGAAATGATAAATAAGGAAGGTATGAATAATCCTCATAGCAGACCCCTACACACACACACACACACACACACACACACACACACACACACACACACACACACACACACACACACACCACGCACGTACGTGTTCACACACACACAATCACAAACACACACTCACTCTCTCATACACAAACTCACACACCAAGGCTTGCACACTCACGTCCGTGGACTCTCTAATTAACACGCCTGCATCACCCCACTGATGATTACACACCAGCGCACACATGTCTACAGTATATGCTGGAGGCCCCGAGAGAATCAAAGTCTTATCTCAGCTGACATGTGTTTGATTATTTGTGTCTGTTATTAGAAAGGCCCAGTATGAGTTTGCCCCAATCTCTAGAAGTCTTCACAGTGTTGGCCTTGAGATCATTCCAATGTTTGTTTGGTCGGTGATGTTTCTTGTTCTTCCCTTTAAGTCTGGATGTGCGGCCACTTCTCTCTTGATGTTCAGATCTGAAAGATGGTCTATGGTATAGTGGCTTTGCTCTTGATTGGTTAAATCCTTCTTCCGATTTCTTCTCACATCAGATCGGCCAAGCTGTGATCCAGTTCTTATCGTTGTCTTGCCAGCCGGTGTGTCTGCTCTCTCGTTTCCTTTCATTAATCACGATCATAGCTAGCTAGAGACGACAGGAGAAATCCTGAAGCGAGCAGGGTGTGGACTATTTAGCTGTAATTCCAGCACTGATCATGCGGAACAACACCTGGAGACATGGCCAGCAATCTTCCTCCCGTATCAGACACACCCCCACCGCTATCCCTTCCCTTTCCCACACCTTCACCCCCATCACCTACCACCCTCTTCAATCCACATCCATCCCCCCACCCCTACACACTCACACCCCTCTCCTGCCACGATGTCCACGATGACTTGGCCCTCTGTTCAAGCCGTCAGAAAGACGAGCGATTTGGAAATTGTAAGGAAAGGATGTGAGGGGGGCGGGAGGGGGAGGGGAGGAGCGTTCACTCCCACTCCACCCACCCCTCCTCTCCTTGTCTTCAAGTTCCATGGTGAAATGTGGTGAAGATGAGAAGTTGTGCAGACTGCTAGGAAAAGAAATGGGGAGGGAGGGAGGTGTGCTTTCTTCCCTCGTTCTCCCCTGGTGTTAAATAAGGAAATGTGACCAGGGTGCATGGCTTTCCAGCGGAAAGGAAAGGCGGCAATTGGGGAAGTGCTGTCTCCTGCTCCCTCCAACCACGTTAAATACAGCTCACACCGAGAAGGTTGTCATCAACTTGCACTGCAGACAGGGCATCAGCAATCTGCACCCACTTTGGGTAGATACAGCAATCAACTCATAGATAAATCAACATCGTCATCATCATCATCATCATCATCATCATCATCATCATCATCATCATCTACATCATCATCATTGAAGAAAAAGAAACACCCGATGGTGCTGGGGAGGACCCAGAGAAGCACTGTCTTCACCTGCCTTTAGAGCAGTCCTGTACCACCCTTGGAGGCCTGCGCTGTGTTGACGATGGGTACAGGCACGCACAGGACACTCCATTAAGATATCAAGGGACATAACTGCTCCTGAACAGAGGTAAATTAGACTACAGGATGCAGCTCATAACAGCCTTAAAGTAGCATCCCATGGGTGTACCAGCCCGTATTTCATGACTGCAGAGCCCACCGGCGAAAAACACCACCCTCCAGCTGCCGAGCACACCCCACAGACCCAACCACCCCTGCCCACGGACAGATGAAGACAGTGCCACTCCAGACACAGCCACGCTTTCGCCATACGGTCTTATGTGCCCTCAAGAGAGAATCCAAAGTTGTAGTCTTTCCCACTGTCAACAGGACTTTCCCTGTGGTCAGTGGGTCTTTCCTCACCGTCACTGGACCTTTCTCCAGGGTCAGCCTAGTTAAGGCAAAGAAGAAAAAGAAACACCCGAAGGTGCTGGGGAGGACCCAGAGAAGCACTGTCTTCACCTGCCTTTAGAGCAGTCCTGTACCACCCTTGGAGGCCTGCGCTGTGTTGACGATGGGTACAGGCACGCACAGGACACTCCATTAAGATATCAAGGGACATAACTGCTCCTGAACAGAGGTAAATTAGACTACAGGATGCAGCTCATAACAGCCTTAAAGTAGCATCCCCATGGGTGTACCAGCCCGTATTTCATGACTGCAGAGCCCACCGGCGAAAAACACCACCCTCCAGCTGCCGAGCACACCCCACAGACCCAACCACCCCTGCCCACGGACAGATGAAGACAGTGCCACTCCAGACACAGCCACGCTTTCGCCATACGGTCTCATGTGCCCTCAAGAGAGAATCCAAAGACAGACGCCAACTGCCGCGCTGGAACAGTTCACAGAGCGAGGCTTGGCAGGTCGAAAAAAGAAAATCAGCACGAAGCTGGGGTTGTAGTGAGATGCCATGGCACCAGCATTGCTTGCACCCAGCTGCCGGCTTGTGTTGTCGTCGGTTCTCAGAGATCATCATCATCATCATCATCATCATCATCATCATCATCATCATCATCATCTACATCATCATCATTATTATTATTACTAGCATCATTATCACTATAATTATCATTATTATCATTAGTATTGTTTTTGTTGTTATCATTATCATTATTATCATTTATTATTATTATTAATTCATTATTGTTGTTGCTGTTGTTGTCATTGTTATTATTATCATCATAATCACTATCATTATTATTATCATCATTATAATTAGAAGAAGAATGATGATGATGATGATGATGATGATGATGATGATGATGATGATGATGATGATGATGATGATGATGACGATGATGATGATGATGATGATGATGATGATGATGATGATCTCTGAGAACCGACGACAACACAAGCCGGCAGCTGGGTGCAAGCAATGCTGGTGCCATGGCATCTCGCTACAACCCCAGCTTCGTGCTGATTTTCTTTTTTCGACCTGCCAAGCCTCGCTCTGTGAACTGTTCCAGCGCGGCAGTTGGCGTCTGTCTGCAACGAAGCTGGCTGTGCTGGACAGTGGGGTCCAGCGGTAGAGATGACCCATGGTTCAGTTCCTTGCCTGTGGTGTTTTTTCTTTCTGTGTCTAGCACCAGTTTGTTGCCCCACAGGCGATGTCTGCAGAGGAGAGAAAAAAAAACCCTGAATGGTAGGGTTGGAGCACCTGGGAAGAGAGAACAGATGCTGTGTTGTCTGGTTATTGTGGTTGTGATGATGATGATGATGACTGTTGCATTTTACCTACATGCACATGCTCATGTGCATGCGCGCGCGCGCGCACGCACGCACGCACGCACGCCCACACACACACACACACACACACACACACACACACACACACACACACACCACAACACACGCACGCGCGCGCACTCTCTCTCTCTCTCTCTCTCTCTCTCTCTCTCTCTCTCTCTCTCTCTCTCTCTCTCTCTCTTTCTTTCTCTCTCTCTCTCTCTCTCTCTCTCTCTCTCTCTCTCTCTCTCTCTCTCTCTCACTCGATCACTCACTCAGGCATGGACACGCACACACACACACACACACACACACACACACACACACACACACACACACACACACACACACACAACACACACATTATATAGGCGTGCGTGCATGCACTTCCTTACACACATGCAAGCACTCGCAGGAACGCACACGTTTGCATGCATTGATGCACACACACACACACACACACACAGAGATATATATATATATATATATATATATATATATATATATATATATATATATATATATATATATATATATTATATATATATATATATATACACGCACACACACACACACACAGGGTTTTCTTTTGTCCGATAAATTTGGCATCCATCCCCACCCACACAGAAAATAATCATCATGATAATGTCACTACCTAGACCGCCCCGAAAAGAAAAAGTTTCATCTTTTCTTTTTCAGTCAAAAGAACTACACAAGAAGTCCTCCACAATACATACACAAACAACCTCGAAAGGCAATTGGGAGATTGACCATCCCCACAAAGGTCAAACGATGGGTTTGTCTTTTGCTTCAGTTCATGCAGCGAAAACTATCTCCTTTGCCAGCCAAGGGACGTAACTGGTAAAGGTGTTAATATGTGCAATCATTTTTGTTTTTTCAAAATGAACATGCAAACCAGCTGTTTGAAGTTAATAGCAAAGTGCAGGCGGAAATTGAAACATATCTGCCTGAAAAAAAACCTAAGAGGTCGAAACGCGTCGTGTTTTGTCTAATAATTCGTTTGTCCGTGTTAATTGGCTGAGTTACTTCAAACACCTGTTAAAAATCTAACTATTTCTAGGGTTATATAGGAATCCTGTGGAAAACAAGGGAGATCAATGTTGGGAGTATGACTCTTCTCGTAGGGACCATAACCAAGGCAGTGGTGATGACGGTGTAGACAGACTCCAGTGATATCACGTCATAAAGTCATACTGAGTCATGGGCACGTGCGTCATGGAAGAGCAGAGCGCACTGTACTTGTGCGGTTTCTAATCGAGTTTCGCGTTTGCACGCCCATACATTTGCGTGACTCGGTTCAGATGATAGTTTTGGAGAACAAACACACAGTAGAGAACCGCTCCAGTTTCCTACTTTGACATGGCTGTTATGCCACAGCTCACTCAGGAGGAGATGGAAGAGGGATGTATAGCGAGTATTTTTTTCAACTATTATTATTATCATCATTATTAGTATCATTATCATCATCACCATCGTTATTATTATAGTTATCATCATTATTATTCTTATTATTGAATTTATTTGTTATCATTGTTTGATTGATTGATTACTGATATCCCAAGAAATCATGACGATTGATTGCTTTTATCCAAGGAAGGGGGGGGGGGATAGCTCAGTTGGTAGAGCGCCGGACTCGTGATCCTGGCGTAGCGGTTTTCGAATTTCGGTACAGGGGGATTTTTCCCTCGGAGTTAACATTGGTTCTGACTCACTTCCCCATAAAGTCCTTCGAATGAGATCATAAACCGAGGTTCCGTGTGTGAATGCACACACAACATCTTGCACACACGTAAAATCCCATCACCAACTTTCGGAAAAGAAGGCCAGTTTGGCCGTTGGTATGGATGACACGTTACACATAGCATACACCTTCCCCGAAGATAGAGTATGGCTGCCTTAATGGCGGGATGAAAAACGGTCATACACACAAAACTCCACTGCCTGTCTATACAGGCAGTGTCCGCAGGAGTATCAGCCTGCGTACGTAGATAGAAAGAAAAGAAATTACTTTTATCCCATATAATGATACACGTAAGGTTCACTGAGGAAAACAAACAGGGAAAGACTATTTCAACTTTGTGACGGGGAGGTGTTGTTAAACTGTCATCTGTATATACCGCGTCCTAAAAAAAAAATAATCTTGTTCTGCAAATCTTCACGGCTCCACCGCGTTTGTTCCAGAGTTCTTCCCTCATGACGAAATCTACACCCCCTAAGCCGAGTGGCATCAAAACACATTTAAATTTCAACAAACTAAAATGAGCTGTTGAAAAGGATGTTAGTGCAGTCGCTTTTTCGTTTTTATCAAGATCACCGCAAAGGTAACGCGCGTTAAAGCTGATTCGCTCGAATGATATACCGCGTCATAAAATGCTCGAGGTTCTGATTCATTCCGAATCAATCCCCGAGCGTACAGCCTTACAGACTTTCCAAGGGAAGTTCCACTTTAATGGAAGAAGAAGAGAAGAAAAAGGAGAGAGAGAGAGAGAGAGAGAGAGAGAGAGAGAGAGAGAGAGAGAGAGAGAATGTCTGTGCACCTTTTGACAGCAGTCAAAATTCCATTAGCTCTTGTTTTTATTTACATCAATGAAATATACATGACATCATTTGTTGTTGTACTTAGCTGATTGTTAATCCATTCATTTATTTATTTGTTTATTATTCATTTGTTGATACATCCAATCTTATTTATGTATTCATTCATTTATGAACGGTGTAGCTGCTCTCAACCTGATTACCTCCACGAAGGAGATTATGTTGTCAGCCATGCTGGTTCGTCATTTTTGTCTGTCTGCCATCAAGGTGGCACAAAAACACGGAAGCTGTTTGAACGGAACCTGATGGAAAGGTGGACAGAGGGCCCAAGGACGGATTCCCTCCATTTCAAAGCAGAGCTGAAATCAAAGGAAGATCTGGCATTTTGTTCAAGTTCTTTCTCTTCGCAGGACATTTTTCATTGTTTTGGTGCACGTCTCAAGAAATACTGCATTGCTTTCAATCGAAACAAACTCAAGCTTATGAGATGTGTCGATAATTATGGACGAGCTTGTCTGACTTGGTTGGTGCTGACAGTAATTAAACCACAACCGTGGATCCTGTGTGCAAGAGACCGTTGATAAAAGAAGGGGAGGATACTGATTCAGTCACTGTACGTAAAGAACGTCAAGTAGAAAAGGGCAACTACCATTAACGTGAAGTCTGACAATGAGGATTTGGTTAGGTTAAAGAGTTTGAGACATTTGTGATAATGGTTTGACTCTATGGAGAGATGGATGAGGGCGTGGGTTCACTCTGGCAGCATCTGTAAGGCAACAGAGACAGCTCGACCTTGACAGAGGCGTTGACTCTCCTGATGGTCTTTCTTGTTCTGTGGACTGGTTTTGTTCTCCTGCTGCAGAAAGAAATGAAATATAGCTGAGGAAGATGGAACAGGATGTTGTGTAAGCAGGATAGTGAGGGTAGTGGTGGTGGGAGGTACGAATCAAAACATGTCATCAACAAGAATATTTTAATTCACTAATTGTCACATGCTTGCAATGTGTCATGAATAATCTAGAAAGAACACGATTTTGTTTTTACATGCGAAACAAAGTGCCCACAAATCCAGTGTACTATGGTAATCTTTATACACAGCTTCATGTTCGCTTTTATCTAAGACTTGGTGCAACTTTGATGCTTGTCCGTGTATGCTATACGTAAGACAACATAAGAAAAGAGGTTGTGAGAGGTAGTAGGGTGTAAGATGTGAAAGGATGAGAGGCTGGATAAATCAGGTTTGTTGCAAGTAACATGCGTTAGTTTTCCCCCGCTACTTACTTCTTCAGCATGTTACTGTTTGGTTGACCAGTGAGAGAGTGCATCTCTTAGCTAATCCAAGTAGAGGCTGTTCTATACAATTCTCAGCTGTCAGCTTCAATATCAGTGACATTACTTTGGCTATTGAAACAGTGGGCTGACTTAGTCAGACTGTTCACACACTTTTATCTCCCTTGCATCTTTAGACCAATCTAAACCATAGGTTCGATCACACACACACACACACACACACACACACACACACACACAGAGCTATATTAATTACTCTTTATACACGATTTATTTCATTCACAGCTTATTTTCTAATACCACTTTCATCCAGTTTTTGTTCTTTATCTTTCACGGACTGCTTCGCGAAGCCATTGGATTTTATCTTGGAGCTTTTGGTGGTGGGAATACCACAGATATATATGCTAAAGGAGGGCCGACAAAATGATATGAACAGTTCTGAATTCAAGACAGACTTTGATTGTCTCGTTATTCTGATAGTGAAATATTTAATTCTAGCATCATTCGCATTTTGTTTCCCTCCGGCCCAGCCATAGATTTGGCTCAATCTTTGTCCAGTCGTTACCAAAATGGCGGCAGAGTTGTTAGCCTGCACTTGTTTTCTCCTGCTACTTTATTGTTTAGCAAATATCTCTCTCTTTCAATTTCTGTACACACGTTCTGTATTGTTCCACGTGAAGGATGAGAAAAAAATTCAAAAGAGTATGTCTTAAGAGTATTGTTTCATACCACAAGATTGATTATTGGAAGGTCGATTCGTTGATTATACCTTAGACCTTTAACGCATGGACTGATTCTGCTGGACTCGGAAAGAAGGCAGGACCGCTGTCACGGACAAAAAAAGAAAAACCGAAATCGTGGTCAGTCGCCAGCCAGTTCAATTGGACATAAGTTCCAAACTCAAACATCCTGGTTTCCAGGCAGACGACTTCATGTGTCGCGTCAGCCAATTAGGCACGGCGGGGAGGCTATTTTCTAGTCCTTCACGGAGACGGCACCGTCCCGCAGACAGACTGAGTGGCTTGACCGACGTCTCAATAGGTCTGGCCAGACGGATCTCTACGTCTAGGTCAGACTGATACAGCTAATTTGCAAGACCAGTGCCCACAGTTAAGTCGGACGTCGCCCTGGTTAAAGTAGGAAGGGGAGAGGTATTGTGTAGTGGGGGTGAAACCAAGTTAATTAATTAAATGACCCATTGACCACCACAGAGAGCAAGGCCGGTAGATGTGACTTTGACGATTTGCATGTCCAATGGAATTAGAGGGGAGGTAACCTCGGCACAAGGCGGGAAAAATACTGACCAATGGTACTCACCCTTTTGACAAGTAGGAAGAGAATAAGAAAGCTTGGGGAGGGAGAGAAGGAAGAGAGGAAGAAAGGAAGAGACAGAGAGGGAGAGGTTCTGGGAGTAGGCTCTGCACGAGAGAAAAGCAGAGAGATGAGAGGAGGAGTGAACAGAACCGAGTTGAAGCATTAGGACCACATAGAGTCTGCAGAGGAAGGACTAAGGAGAGATGTGAGAGAGAGAGAGAGAGAGAGAGAGAGAGAGAGAGAGAGAGAGAGAGAGAGAGAGAGAGAGAGAGTTGCTAATTGATGAAGAGAAAAAAAAAGAAAAAGAAAAAAAAGCAACCATGTCTATTTGATAGAGCAGACCAGGAGAGAGAGAGAGTGCAATGCGTTAGTGCAGGAAGGAAGAAAGGAGAACAGATCAATGTCTGGTAGTCACTATTCAATTTGAATCGGGGTTCGACCTCATACCTGGCAGCACCACTTTCATCAGGCAGAACCACAGGCCAACGCCAGTAACCTGACCAGTGCCAGCGGTCTAACCTGACCAGTGCCAGCAGTCCAACCTGACCAGTGCCGGCGGTCCAACCTGACCAGTGCCAGCAGTTGTGTCGTGACTGGTGCTTGTGAAAGTGGCAGTGAAAAGGAAAAAAAAAAAGAAGAAAAGGAAAGACAGTGATTCGTAAATAGTTTAAGATCACCTGGCCAGGTAAAGTAGAAAATCTATTTATACCCGGGTTAGTTATGATGATTTAGATAAATGGTTTTGTGAAGTTCAAGGAAAGAGAGAATGTTTATTTTGTTTGACTCCATGCGCATTGATGTTTTTTTCTATGATTATGTGTAGTAAAGTTATAGACTTTACTAGTGGTTTGATTTGACGAATGCATGATATATGAATGAGATTGTAAGCAAGCTGTGAGTGTGTTTGGGCTGTGCGCTAGTCCTTCCTCCACTGACGTTCCCCGAGGTTGACAATTTATTGGCGAGCCTGCCAGGATATTCTGGCCCATTTATTATAATTGTTCGACTTCTCAGAGAGGAAGCTGGGTGGGATTCAAGTATTGTAATCCTAAGACAAGGTAGTGTCTTACTGTATGTTTCCAAGATAGTTAAATACTAGGCTTGGCATTGCTTCCAAGATAGTTAACACTAGGCTTGGCATTTCAGCCCCAGAGTACTTATTTTCGCACAGATTGCCTATAATTCGCTCTCATAGTTGGGTCAGGCGCTAGGCGTCTTATAAAAACTAATTACGTTGTTTTTTTCTATGATTATGTGTAGTAAAGTTATAGACTTTACTAGTGGTTTGATTTGACGAATGCATAATATATGAATGAGATTGTAAGCAAGCTGTGAGTGTGTTTGGGCTGTGCGCTAGTCCTTCCTCCACTGACGTTCCCCGAGGTTGACAACCACCTTGATTTGAGCAGTAGCGTTCCCATGAAGACCATGTAACTGGGAACTCCAAGAACAATGAATGTTTTGTTGATTGTGCTGCGTGCATTATGTCTGCATCCATGCGAGACGAATTAAGTAGCAAATGCATAGCGTTACATGCATGCAAGAGCTTCATCGTTGGAGCAACAGTTGTCTCCCTTGTTCGTTAGTTTCAGCTAACTGTGTTTTTGTTTAGTAATTTGTACATTCTTTCATTTGGCAGCGCAGTAATTCTGTCTCTGGTTTTGTTGTTTATAAGCCCCTTATTCCCCTCCTTTCCTCGTGTATTTATTCACGTATTTATTAATCTGGCTGTATCCCTTGCACATTGGGACCACGTAGCTCTGCAGATGTGGCGCAACTGCTACAAACTCAGCGCACGAGCCGTAACACTTCGATGATGATGCTGACACTGGTGGATGCAACCTCCTTACAGCGACCTACATTTAGTATTGCACTGTGGCCAACTATTCAACCACCTACGGCGACCTTTCCTTGAACCCATTCATATGTTGTGGGAAGAATTCGACGAAGATCTCATTGTCTGTCCTTGGACGAATTCTGTCAATCACAGAGTGCAGCAGCAAACTCTCGGGACCTGTTCAGAACCTTGGGCAGATGGTCCGTTTTTGTGGCATCCCTGGTTTAGCCAATAGAAGCTACACACAAAAAGTTAAGGATCACTTTTACAAACATTCATAACTGTCAAAATAAGAAAGTCAATGCGTTGAAGTTTGGCCAACATTTAATTCCATTCTTAAGTGATAACGATACACAATTGCCTTCAATCTCGAGCAATCGTTTGGTGTGTACATTTGATTAAAGTGGGTATGTATCCAAATTTGATTTCCCAAAGTCATTGAAATCACAAGACAGGGCATACTGATGCTCCCAAAAGCTCAGTAATGCGTGTAACCACCATGGCTGTTCTGGCACTCGACGCAGCGAGTCCTCATCGAGTTGACCAGGTTGGTGAAGATCCTCTGTGGAAGCGCCTGCCACTCAGCCTGCAGCATCTGGTAGAGGTGTTGGGCATCCCTGGGAGGGGGGTGGCTCCTCACTTTGTGATCCAGCTCATCCCAGAGGTTCTCAATCGGGTTGAGATCGGGACTGCATGCTGGCCACTCCATTCTGTTGACTCCAGACTGCTGCAGGAAGTCGTTGACCACCCTTGCCCTGTCGGGCGAGCGTTGTCATCCTGGTAGACAGCCCTCGGCCCCATCTGCTGCAGTGTAGGCACAGCCAGCGGTCGAAGGATCTCATCCCGGTATCGGATGCCAGTCAGGTTACCCTGTACATGATACAAGGGTGTTCTGTGGTGAAGGCTGAAGGCCCCCCAGACCATTACAGAACCTCCACCAAAGGCCACCTTTTCTTGGACAGTGGCGTCAATAAAGCGTTGCCCTGGGCGCCTCCAGACCCTCAGTCGGCCATCGTTGTGGTGAAGGGTGAAGCGTGATTCATCACTGAACAGGACCTGGGACCATTGCTGACATGTCCACCTCACGTGACGTGCGCAGAAGGCGCGGCGTGCTGCCCTATGGGCTGGAGTTAAGCGTGGCCGTACTGCTGGGCGACGAGAACGGAGATTACACCCATGTAGGCGGTTCCGTATGGTCTGCTGGCTGATGTTGATGTTAGTAGCCACCCTGAACTGCCTTTGAATGATGCTGGAAGAGGCTGTTATTGTCTGCAGGGCTTGTCGTTCAATGAGACGATCGTCACGTGGGGTTGTCTTCTTCGGTCGACCAGATCTGCGTCTTTCATGGACAATCCCGGTGGCTGTGAAGCGTTGAATCAGTCGGACAATGACCGAGATGGACACATGAAGTCGCCTGGCCACTTCTTGCTTGGGAACACTATCTTGGAACCATGCAACAGCTCGTCCCCTATCCAACTCGCTTAATTTTCGTCGTGGAGGCATTGTCAATCAGGCCTACTACTGGTGGAATGTCTTCTTATAAAGCCAAGCGAGCGACAGCATCTCACACATAAACAGCAGTGCTTGCACGTGCATAATGGTTTTTCCATCTAGCAAGTGCAATGTGTTCAGGCGGAACGGTCCAAAACAAGGTCATTTTTCGCAAGTTTCCGCTTTTCCGTTTGCGGCCCAGCTCAGTAGTAGAGAATCCCGCGCAATTTTCGCACTAACACAACATCGCCCACTTACAGCTGAACAAGAATTCATGACAATTTGGCTGGACTAAGAAATAAATAACAGTAGCGAACTGAGTTTATTACGCACCTGTTTTCACATACCGATCCTTAACTTTTTTGTGCGTAGTATATATATATATATATATATATATATAGAGAGAGAGAGAGAGAGAGGAGAGGAGAGAGAGAGAGAGAGAGAGAGGAGAGTACATTTTTTCAACAGGGAGTACCGTTAACAGCCAAACAAATTAGTAACTAATGAAAGGGTTGGGAAGAGGGTCTAATGGACAGGAATCTTCAGATGCTTTGTTAAACACTGACCCAGCGGTCTGGTCAAGTCTTTGAATAATCGCATAGGTCTAAGTAACAAGGCTTGCTACACATCTGTTGCTGGGCGGGAGCGTTCGGTCATTATATAGATCTACCTAACACGACAAGCTGCACTAATGAAGTTGGGCGCGCGCGGGTTTATTGTAGTTAAACCCTTCACACTCATAATAATAAGGTAGCCTTTGTTATCCCTTCTATAGATAGAATGATACATGTCGTCTACTCCAAAGTCGCTGGATCGCGTTCAGCACGGAGATTCGGTTGATCGTGTAAGTGCTCCCTTGGCATCAAATGGAGATATAATACCACGGTCTATAATTCTATGGTATTCTCACCACCGAGGGTTCAAAAATAGAATCCAGCAGCATCCCAAAGCAGTCAGTGGAGGATAAGAAAATAAGTTACTGAAAAACGAAAAGTCATGATATAGATAGTGTAAAATGTAGCGGGGAATCCACGAACATATGCTTGGGGGGTCCCTTTAAGGATGCAAGGGAGGTCAAGAGGTGTCCAACAGTCCCAGTGGTCAGCTCAGCTGTTTAAAAACTCAAGCATCGTCAGCAGCTAAGAATTGGGCGCAGAACAGCCTTTTCTTGGATCTCTAAAGAGATGCAATCTCCAACTGACTGACCGAACAATATTATGTTGAACAATTTAGTATTGGGGGAAAAACAAGTGCAGGCGAACAGTCACTCTGTCATTACATTGATAATTTGTCAAAGCTTGTATATACACATATTTTAAAAAATAAATAAAATAAACGGTGGAGGTGGAAAGAGGAGCTAGGGAAACAAAGAAAATTAGAATGAAAACAAAAATAGGAAAACATATTAATATTAATCCTTAACTTGATGATTTATCGAAACTAACAGTTTTAGATTATGACGCACTAAAAAAAACCCTGACACTTCACTTCAAAACTAACTTGAAAGAAAAATTACTCTTCTGCCGAATTAAAAAGACCAACAAATCACAAATGTTTTGTCGTGTGATCTGTGTGTCTCTTTCATTCGGTGGAATGGTCTTAATGTGTTGTCGTGTGATCTGTGTGTCTCTTTCATTCGGTGGAATGGTCTTAATGTGTTGTCGTGTGATCTGTGTGTCTCTTTCATTCGGTGGAATGGTCTTAATGTGTTGTCGTGTGATCCCTTCACTACCAGTACAAGCTGCATGGACACACACTGGACACTTGTGTCATCAGTCAAGTATCTCGGCGTCACCATTGAGAAGAGCATCAGCTGGGATTCTCACATTGATGCCATTACTTTGAGAGCAAGCAGGACGTTGGGATTCCTTCGTCGGAACCTGAAAGCTGCCCCCCACAGAGCTGAGAGAGCTGGCTTACCTGACTATTTGTCAGGCCGCTCTTGGAATATGCCAGCTCTGTGTGGGACCCCCATACACAGAGGAAGGTGGACAGAATGGAAGCAATACAGAGAAGGGCGGCTCGCTTCGTATTGAACCGCTACCACAACACCTCAAGTGTGAATAACATGCTTTCTCGACTGGGATGGCCCTCCCTTCAGCGACGCCGGCAGATGGCACGTCTGACGATGCTGTACAAGATTCGCAACTACATGGTCGCAGTCAGCCACAACAAACTTCATCCAGCTCCGGTCCGCCAAAGAAGAGGACATGACCAACAGTACTCTGCCATCCAGTGCCGCACACAGTACCGGCAGAACTCATTCTTCGCCAGAACAGAGTCTGGAATGAGTTGCCAGCAGAGACTGTGGCCGCCCCCACTCTTGACAGCTTCCAGTCAAGAGTGCAACTGCTGTTCTGATTTTTTTTTTTTTTGCTTCTTCGCCGGGCGAACTGAAGTGTCATAAAAAATCAAATTGTTGATTGTGGACACTCAAAAGAAGAAGAAGAAGAAGAAGAAGAAGAAGATAGGTCCACTCAGTCCTGTGTCGTTACCACCAGTGATTTTCCAGCTCCCTCATTCTATGACTGACAGTCAGCTGTTTCTGTGACTGAGATTATCCAGATTTCTGCAGGGATTGTTGCCACGATTTGAAGCCATCCCGTTAGATGAGCAGCCCGGTGTCCTCGATGAAGGCTGCCGTCCGTCGCAGTTCCTCCAGGGTGCCGTACAGCTTGGCTTCCACTGCTGTCGGTGTTGGCCAGTACTTTCTCCTGGATGCTGCATACGTCGTACGCCGTGGTGAGTGTGTGTGTGCACGGACTCGCGCGCTTTTTTTAATTGTCGTTGTTGTTTCTTATTCAATTTAAGGTCCGTCAATATTAGTAATATCAAACAGAGGTGTGTTAGTGTGTGTGTTCGTGTGTGTGTGTGTGTGTGTGTGTGTGTGTGTGTGTGTGTGTGTGTGTGTGTGTGTGTGTGTGTGTGTGTGTGTGTGTGTGTGTGTGTGTGTGCGCGCGCGCGCGCCTACGTTCACATCTGGCACTATGTTTTCTTCGGTGTAGGATATCCGTTAACATCTGGCACTATGTTATCTTCGGTGTAGGGTATCCCTTCATATCTGGCACCATGATACTTTCTCCGTAAGATGTAGGTTATCCGTGCGTGCCTGGCTCCAAGTTTCTTTCGCCGTAAAGTATCTACGGCCATCCATGGTACTTTCGCCGTAAAGTATCTACGGCCATCCATGATACTTTCCCCGTAAAGTATCTACGGCCTTCCATGGTACTTTCGCCGTAAAGTATCTACGGCCATCCATGGTACTTTCGCCGTAAAGTATCTACGGCCATCCATGGTACTTTCGCCGTAAAGTATCTACGGCCATCCATGGTACTTTCGCCGTAAAGTATCTACGGCCATCCATGGTACTTTCGCCGTAAAGTATCCACGGCCATCCATGGTACTTTCGCCGTAAAGTATCCACGGCCATCCATGGTACTTTCGCCGTAAAGTATCTACGGCCATCCATGGTACTTTCGCCGTAAAGTATCTACGGCCATCCATGGTACTTTCGCCGTAAAGTATCTACGGCCATCCATGGTACTTTCGCTGTAAGATGAAGGATATCCGTGCACTCCTTGCAACATGTTACTGACTCCATGCTGTGTAGGATATCCATGCGCACGCGGCGCCATGTTCCTTTCGCCGTGATGTGTAGGATACCCAGTCCAAGCCTGGGACTGCTTGTATCTCCTTGAGGTGTAGGATATCAGGTGCACGCCTTCTCCGTAAGGTGCAGGTTATCAGGTGAACGCCTTCTCTGTAAGGTATAGAATATCAGGTGCACGCCTTCTCCGTAAGGTGTAGGATATCAGGTGCACGCCTTCTCCGTAAGGTGTAGAATATTAGGTGCACGCCTTCTCCGTAAGGTGTAGGATATCAGGTGAACGCCTTCTCCGTAAGGTGTAGGTTATCAGGTGAACGCCTTCTCGTAAGGTTGATCAGTGCACGCTTCCTAGGTAGGATATCAGGTGCACGCCTTCTCCGTAAGTGTAGATAGGTGCAGCTCTCGTAAGGTGGATATCAGGTGCACGTCTGGTACTGTTACTTTCTCCGTTAAGTAG
>CM031611.1:82159832-82178969 GCA_018398815.1 Conus ventricosus | reverse complement strand
TCAACATTAACGTTCATTAACCTTCAGCCGCCGCCATCGCCTCCGCCTGATAAATCATGGTAAAAAACAGCTTGATCATCTTGCGAATTTATTAAAAAAATTAGCTGTAAAGCCGTAGACGCTTTACCGGAATATTGGGGAGTATTGTCCAGCTGGCTTTTGTCTACTGCAAGCAAAGTAGTTGGCTTTATGGCCAGCACTTATGGACATTAGTTCTCTAATATTTGGGGTTAATATTTAGTAAGATAAAGACCAAGTAATCCTAGGCCAGTTAATCCAAGAACAAGCGCTGTCTTTTCATATTCATGGTCTCCGAACAGAGCGCGAGCTTGCTGATTCTTCAATGATTTGGGGGTTTGGACTTCGGGATTAGATGACTTAATCTTGGCGTTTCTTTTATTGTTTGTAATATTACTGGCTCAGAATTTATGGTCGTTTTTCCCAACCTTCTGTTCATTGCCTGCTATAAGAATTTCATTATTATAGTTTATTATTATCCTACCTGGTCTGAGGTCAGAAGGCAGCATGTATAAACCAGTGCCAACAGCAAAGTCTACTTTTGATCTTGCGTATTGTAAAACATTTTGGTATCTTTCAATACTTGAAGGTAAATCAACTGTAGAATTAAAGGCATCCTCTAAATTTGCTAAGTATTGTTTTTGCGCGTCAAAGCCAGTAGAAGGATCATTATGCTCGATCTCGCCTGTGCTTGCGAACCTAGCAAACACCAAACGTAAGTGCGAATAGAGTCGTTTATTCGTTCTATTCCCGCCCTAGTTTAGCCCTTAGAAGTGTCCTAAGATAAATGTGTCCATGCTGTTTTATGCTCTTGCTGTAGGGACCCGGCTCAACAGTTTGCCAAAAGAAAGATTTGAAAGGAGGATGCCAGTCATAGTTATACTTTCTGTGCGTGCCCCGAAAAATAAAGGTCGCCTAGGCCATGATTATGATCCAACTTTTGTCTAAAGCCTGTCTTGATGTTAATATTGAATTCGTTACAGATCCTTTCAAAAGCCTTCATGTCTATTATGTTGCGAAGTGATTAAATGTTTGTCATTTGGTAATGGTGCTCGCATTCAGTTCAAAATACGTCTGAAGGTGTAATAAAATGAAATCTGTACACTGACCTCACCAAAGGATCATGGTGATTTAAATGATCAGCATACGCCACTCCACACCCAGTTGATGCGCAAAACACAGCAAAGTTTAACTGGTTCTGATAAACTGCATCGGATGACTAAACCACCTTTCTTGGTGTGGTCGTTTTCAATAGGGGGGTAAGATACTGCTTAATGGAGTACTCACCTTTTATGAAAAGAGGCAGTCTGGTCACAGCAATGTCAAGAGTAATCAGTTGCTATATTTTAAGATTGTAGTGCGGCCCAACAGAATATTTTGCATCAGTAATATTTGAATGCACTCATTTTTAAATTTGTTCAAAAAATGTTTGTAACAATAACAACTCAAGACCGCCCTTCGTTTTAGAACATGCTATTAATAACGAATGCGGGCCAAAATGGTTGCGCTTCATGAAATATTTACAAAGTCGTATGGTTTAATATAAGTGAAGCCAGGGAGAATAATAAGGTTCTAAAAGTTAACAAGCAGGGACCAAAATGAGCCAGTTAACAATACCTGATGGTTATTACGGGTTTTGCTCACTAAAAGAAGCAATGAGTAACTTTGACATTTACTCTCAAACTAACAATGCAAATCTAAAAACAATGTTAACATTTAAGCTTGAAGAAGAAGAAACATCTTACTTTTTGATAGACTAGCTAAAATGTTAGGCTTTACAACTAGCAATTTACCCACCTCATAGTTTTATTGCTGAGCCAGACAAAACTACTTATGAGGGGAAAATCCGCTCGATCTTGCATTACATCATTACGTCTATGTTCATTTGGATGAGCTGAGCACTGATGAAAACTTATATGATGGAAGGCCCTCAACTGTTTTAAGAGCTCTTCCGTCAGGAAAGCTGCATATTGCGATTATGAATTATACAATTCCTAATTTACAGTTTAAAAGATTAGTTTGTGGGAGGGTCGGATCATTTAATATAAAACCACAGAAAAAGGGGGGAAAAAGATTTTAAAAATTTAATAACCGCAAATTTTTTGGAAATTAAAATTATTTGAAAAACTGCCCCTTAAAAGAACGGGGGGGAATTTGGGTTGGGGGTATAACTTTTTTAAAAAATTCAATTGCGGACAACAAAAGGGTTGAAAGCCCTTTTATTTTTGGTAACTAAAATGGGGGAATTTTAATAAACCAAAAGCCAAAAAAAAAATTTTTAAAACTAAAAAACTCCTTAAAAGAAACAAATTTAATTTGGTCCAATTTAATTAAAATATTAAACCCCTCCCCCAATTTTGGACAAAACCCATTTTAAAAAAAATAAAATAAAATTAACCCCCTTTAAAATTTTGGGACCCGAAAAAAATTTAGAAAAAAACCCTCCCTTTTCATTAATTTTTGGGACAAACTGGTTGTGGAAAAAAAAGTCCCCCCCGAAAAACTTTTAAAATCTTTAAATTTTAATTTATTGGGGTTTTCCGTTAAACAAAAATTTTTAAAAAAGCTTAAAAGATAAAAGGGGGATTTTGGGGGCAAGTGATCCTTTTTTAAAAATTTAATTTCCTGGCAAAAACCCTTGGGGTTAAAGTGTTAAAACGTTTTTTAAATTGTTTTAAGGAAAACCCGCAAAAAATAATTTATTAAATAGAAAAAATTCGGCAAAAAGGTTTAATTTTTAAAAAAGAAATAATTTTCAAACTAACTTTTTCGGGAAGACAGGGTAAAAAATTTGGATTTTAAAATTCAAAAAAAACTCATTTTAAAAACTTAAAAACAAAAACCCCTTATTTCTTAATTTTAAAACAGGGGGGAAAAAAAATAGCCTCATTTAAAATTTTTTCCGAAATTTTTTTAAAATTTGGGTTTTGCCAAAAAAATGGAAAAAAAAAACAAATCTAAAAGGGTTTATAAAAGATTGAAAAATTCCCCCTTTGCAAAATTAGTATTTTTTAAAACTTTTTATTTTTTGGAACGCAGAAAATTAAATATGCGGGCTTTTAAAAGGCCATTTTCCCCCCCAAAAAATTTCGGGGGAAAGGAAATGCGGAATGGGGGTTTTATTTTCCTTAAATTTTTTAAAGGGGGCTTTAAGCAGAAAAAACGGAGTTTTATTTCAAAAAAGCAAGAATTTAAAATGGGGGGCGAAAAAAAAAATACCCAAAAACAAAGTTTTAAAACAAAACGAAACAAATTTTGGGGAAAAATTAAAAGGGATAACCCGCACATAAGGTTTTTTGTATCTTTTTTTAATTGGTTTTGTTCCGGCAAAATCCCCCTTTTTAACCTTTGAAAAAACCCCTTTAACCCCCGTAAACCAAAAAGGGGGTTTAAAAACCTCTAAAAAACCCCCAAAACAAAGCTTTTAAGGAGGAAAAAGGACTTTTGGTAGAAAGGGGAAGGGTTAAGTGGAGGGAAAAACAACAAAACCCGCAAAATTTTAAACAAAACTTTTTAAAAACCGCCCCGGGGGTTCTCCAAACCCGGTTTCCGGGGTTTAGGGCTTTTTTAAACGGAACAAGGTATTTTGGGGAAACCCTTTTGTCAAAAAAATGAAAACCTCGTTTTTCTAAATTGAAGTGCCCTTTGTGGGGGTTCAGTCGGAAAAAAACACCAACCCAACCCATTTTTAAAAACGCGCCCGTTTTTAAAACCCATTGGGCCCAATACATGGGGAGAAAAAGAAAAGCGAAAAAATTCCTTTTTTGGCCCAAAAGTGACTTTTTGGGTCCCCACATTGGAAAAAAAATTTTCTGCTTCAACCCACCCCTTTAAAAGGCCGGGGGGGGGGGAAAACCCCCCCCTTTGCCCCCCGGTCCCACACCCCCTTTTTTAAAAAAAATTTTTAAAAGGGAGGGCAGGGCCCTTGTTGTGCCCAAACACACACTGATCTTGGAGTAAAAACCCCAAACCCCGTTTTTTCGGGAAATTTTGGTGAAGGGGTTTTCCTGCCGGCGTAAAAAAGGGGCCCTTTGATTAACCCCAACCCCATTTTGGGCTAAAACGTTAAAATTTGCCCCGGTTACAGCGCTTAACGGCAAAACCTGGACCAACTCGCCAAACCGGGGCTTTCACAAAACCCCACAGCAAACCAAGCACCCAAACGGGGGGTCAAGGGAAAAGGGGGGTTTTCCAACATGACCGAGCTAGGGGGTGATGTCGGAAAAGTGGAAATGGCAAAAAAAAAATTTAAACGGGCACCCCTTTGCAGGGGGGATTTTTTGGGTCAAATCAGTACGCAAAACTGCAATTTTAAAAATTCATTCAATTTTCGGGACAAATTCGGACAGGTCAACTTTAAACTGCTGGAGATGGACACAGATTTTCACTCTACATGGCGCTTGGGCCCCCGAGAGTTTTAAAGAAGTCAAAAAACCCATCTTTGCGCCAACATTTTTAACAAGGAGTATCACCAGTGGTTTCCACTAGGGGGCTCACAACACACAGGCTTTTGTTCCAACCACACCACCGGGGGGCCTTGGGGGAAACCCCCAAAACACCTGCCCTGACTTGCTTTGACCGGTGCGAAAAGACAAACGAACACCGGTTTTTAAAAACCCAGAATACACAGGAGACCCTTTGGGGACTGTGTTCAAAAACCTTTTCTTTTCCGGACAAAAAAAAAACAATTCAGTTGAAAAGGACCCCACAAACATCACAACACGCTCACCAAAAAATTTTTTATCAACGAGGCTCACACACAGGAAAATGGCGGTGGTACAAAAAACCGGGTTTTCCGTACAGACGGAAAAGCTAAGTTCATTTACACCCAAGATCGCAAGTCTCTTTCCTTCTTCTACTTTTAAAACCAAATCGCGTTTCCCGACGGAACCCCCCTTTTCCCAAAACCCCCCCTGTTTTAGCATTTTTTCCGGTGAAAAGCCATGCTGGTAACTTTCCCAAAAGCTGTCGTCTCTATAAATGATCTGATACTGTTTGAAAACTCATTTTTTAAAGTGTTTATAACGCTTGGTGTTCAGAAAAAACCCAAATTTTTTGGGAAAAAATTTCCCCCCACCTCCTCTTTGGGTGTTTCCGGGGTTTGATTTTTAAAACAATGAGGCTAAATTAAAGTTAACGTTTGAATATTTTTGCCAAATTTTTTCTTCAGCCTCATATTTTTAAAGGGGGTCAGCGGAGGGGGAAAAACACAAACCACGCTGTCTTTTTCCCAATTTTACTTTTTTTTTTTTTTTCCAAAAGCGGTTCAGCACAGCATTCCCAAAAAAGGGTTAGCAGCCCAGGCGACCAAATTTAATCCTAGGGAAGTGATTTTTTTTTTTTTCCTTCTCTGTTTTCGGGTGCCCCGAGACAGAGTTAAAAAAAATCAATACACACACCCCACACCACACCACACACACACCACACACACCCCTAATTATGCAGACCTCCCGGATATAACGTCCCCCCTGCTAGTTGGCGGTGATGGCCAGAAAAAAAATAAAAATGTGTGGGGGGTCTGCTGTTTTTGGGTTTGCCCCCAGTACCCAGGTGGGGTGTAGGTCGTAATGGAGGTGGGGGTGGAAAATGGTTCAAAATAGTGAACGGGGTGAACTAGGGTGGGGGGGTGGGGTATGGTTTTTTCGCTGCCCTTTCTTGTTGTTGTTGTTTTTCTTTTTTGTTGTTCTTTTTGTGCCTCTTTTTTCCCCTCCTCCCCCTCCTCCCCCCCCAAACCGAACCCGGAAGACTGACCGTCCCCCCAAACCATATGGGCCATACCTCCCCCATCTCCTCTTCCCCCGCCTAAATATCGTTCTTTGTTTTCGTTCCGAGCAGGGGCAGTCATTTCGTTTTTTAGAAAATGAAACAAAATTGGGGTTTTTGGGAGTTTATATTAGGGTTTTTTTCCCGAAAAACCCGTGGACGGACTTCCCTTTTTGGGAGCTTTTTGGGTTCAAACCACCCGTACAGACAAAGAGAACAAAACCCGTCCCGGGGAAACCCTCAAAACCCACACACAAAGAAACAAAAAAACACCAGCACATCTTCCCAAGAAAAGGGAGAACAGACTCCACAGAAGGGACCAAGCACACCAATGAGCCCCTTTTTCAAAGCTTTTTGTGAATATCCAAAGGGCCACGAAAAACACACCACAAAGCCCGGGAACAAAACCTGGTCAGTCTCTCCTTGTTCGAGGGGGCAAAAACCAAATGCAAACCTCACCCACCACAAAGATTTCGGAAACACACCGGGCCCAAAGTCTCTGCCCCACTCTTTTTTCCCAACGAGTCAAGCCGCGCTAAAAGGGGCACCAAACTCAAACCAAACGACACACTCGCGTGTTCACAACCCACAAGAGAAACAATTCCTTGTCTCCTTTTTTAAAAATTTGATGACCGTGGTCAAGGGTTCCGATTTCACCCGGGGGGGCGAAGCAACCCCGGGTCAAACCCTTTTTACAGCTGCGCCCCAACGCTACAGTTTTGCATGCGCGCCCCCGGGGCGCGCCCCGGCGGCGCCCCTGGTCCTGAGAACCAAACCACAATGAAAGAAGAGAAGAAAGAGAGAGAGAGAGAGCACACAAAACACAAAATTGCCGGTTTGGGTCCGCTGTTGTTTTTCACAAAGAACTTTTCCCTTTTTGACCCGTTGCTGACAGGGAGCCAAGCGGTATAACAACAGGAGGCCTTTAAAAATAGAACACCTCTCTGACTGATATGCCTTTTTGGGTTTTTGCCCTTTATTTTCTTTTGGATCAAAAATTTTTTCAGGGGGACAACACCCAAAAAAAATACATTTTTTTAAAAAAAACTTTAACAACGACAACAAAAGTCACAAGAAAAATATTTTTTTCACAACAAAATATAACTGTTAACAAAGTCGTACAGCCCGCCCAACATTGAAACACAATTATTCAAAAGTAACACCGCGCCCCATCAGTCTTTCTTAAAGGGCCGGGATGGGGGGATCCTCGCTGGGGCAGTAGTATTGGCACTGGAAGTGTGGGGTTTTCGGGTTCGGGGACTGTGGGGCTCTGTAAACAGGGTGCAGGACCCCCCACGGGGTTTGTGTGTTTTCCACCTTCACACCATCCATCGTTCCAACGTCAGGGGGAGATGGGCACCAAGGCATTTGGGGGCTTCTTTCGCCCCCTTTCCCCTTTTGTTTTGGGTCCCACAACCCCCATTTGGAACTGCGGCTGTCTTCAGAATCCCCAAAACCACTCCGCGTTGTCAGGGCCGCTCAAACAGGGGGGGGGTTTGGGGGGAAGCCCATCGGGTTTTGTTCCACTGCCTGAGATTTTCCAGCAGGAGTCCTTAGAGCGAAGGGCGAGATGGGTACAGGATGGACTGCTGCTGCTGCATTTTGGGGAAAGTTCGTTTAATTTGTCCCCCCGGAAAGAACTGATGTTGGTTTTTTAAACGTCCCCCCCCATTTTTTCTTCAGTTTACCATCTTTCAAACTTTTTCAACCCCAGTGAAAACCCTCGCTGCCCCCCTGCCCAGACACCCCCCTTTGGGGTTTTGGGGGGGGGGGGGGCTCTTGTAAGGGGCACATAAATTCAACCCAACCCTTTCCCAAAGGGTTTTGACGGAAACAAAAATGTTGCGTCCCAGCGGGTAGAGTTAGGCTCGGGCTCCTTGTTTTTTCAGGTACTGGTCAAAAGGACGTTGTTGTCAGGGGCGAGCGGCGTAGAAAAAGGAAATTTAACACAGGGTTTAAAACCTCTCTTATATAGTTCGTGTGTTTCTTTTTACACAAAACGGGTTTTTAAACCCCTCAGCCCACCTTCAAACGATATTCAAAAAAAACCAATCAGAAAAGGGAAAGGGTTGGGCCAATCAACTTCAAAAATTTGGTTTTTTTTTTTGGTTTTTAAATTTTATGAGCATAAACTGACGACTTTTTTTTGAAACTCAGGGTTTTTTGTATCATGCCAGGTTTTTCGGCCTTCAAACTCAGCCATTTAAAAAACCTTTTTGGTACTTAAATACGATAACAGAAGATAAACCCATGTGGAAAAAAGCATCTCTGTCGAGTCTCAAACCACAATGGTCTCCAAGAGTAAAAGAACAGGGTGACACATTCCCCCTTCCGCCCCTCTGTACATTTTTGGCTCAAACTTGGTGCATACTTTGGAACAACCTGTGACAAACCCGATGGATAAGATCAACGCATCTGAGTTTTTCTTTTTTTCAATCCCAATTTTAAAAAAATTTTTTAAAAAAAAACCGTCTCCATTGTGAGTCGCAGTGAAACGGTGTTGTTTTTGGGGCCCCCCCTTTCCCTCCCTTTACAACGCTTTTAAAAGACTTTTTCTGTAAACAAAAAATGAAAAAAATGTTTTCACTTTTTGATAAAGGGTCCTCAGGGGTATGGGGGGGGAAAAACCGCAACACTTGGGGAAGCCCTGTGACCGCGATTTTTTTCTTAAAATGAAATACGCACATAGTACCCAAAAGGCTAGCGGGTCAATCTTTAAAAAGTCTTTGGTTAAAAAGATAACTGAAACTGTGTTTCAACAAAACTTTTCAATGTCTGGATAAACGAAGGGGGTAACCAAAAATGTCAAAAAAATTCTGCTTTAAAAACGAACCCTCAAACCCAAAAACCCGAAACCCTGTTTTCCCCCCGGGGCCCGAGCTGTGGGCGGTGGTTTTAATTTACCAAGGCGACGGGTCCCTTGGGTGGTAAAAAAAGAGGGAGCTTGTTCCTTGCCCTAATTCCCCCAAAGACAAAGTCGGGCGTGAATGTCTTTTTCAAAAAAAAACCACCCAAAGTCCCACCCATTCATGTTGAAAAAATCTGTCACACTTGGCGACGCGATCATTTCGATCATCTTTCCACCCCCTGCATACAAAATCACATGGACAGGGTTTACCCGAAACTTGAAGAACTTCATTTCCCCGACAAGTGCGCCCCCTCCCACCAAAATTTTTAAACGGGTGGCTCCATCCGCAAAAATCCCGGGGCCCGAAACAAAAACATAAAAGGGGGAAACCTCGATCATAAACTTGATACTTGATGGGTTTCCCCGCGTTTTTCTGTTCACCACCCCCGTGCCCAGCATCCCGACTGTGGTAGGCCCTCACAAAATCCGCCCGTTCAAAATCCGGGGTTTAGGGGCCCTTTGGGGGGAAATCTGGCGTCCGTCCATGTACAGAAAACCCCGGAAAATTTAATTGGCGTGTTGAAAAAGTGGGAAAGGATTTCTGTTGTACCCTCCCCGAACGCCGCGCTGTGTACAAAGCGACGACGATCTTGTTTGGGGGGGCTGACTGAGAAAGGTTGTCTTGGGTGGCGCTGAATTGCCTTGGGGGATAGCGAAGGTCTTTTGAAAGTTCTCTTTTGAGGGTACTTTCACGTACCCCTTTTTTCCCCGCCTTTTTTGTGAGCCCAAGGGAAAAGGGCCCATTCATTTCCCCTTTTCGAACAAACAGGGAAGCGTGGGGTGATGACACTTTTATAGGGCGCCCCCCGCACCCCCATCATGTCCATGAGGTTTTAAGGCGGTTTTTTGGGGGGGATGAAATCTGAGTTTGACGTCCACTCCCCTTGATTTAGGTAAACGTTTCCCCGGGGCATAAAATCTGTGGGAAGGGCGTTTCCCCAAAATATCCACTTCCCCCACTCCCAGCTGTTTAGCTCCCGCGAATTTTTCACCGACATTGTTAAACCCCCCCCTTTTTTGGGGGTCCTCAAAAACGACCGGGTTTTCCAAAAAATACAAAACCCACTTTTTCAAAAACCCTTTTTTTCGCATCCTTGCCGGGAGTTTTAAAAATTTTTACCGATGTGGCCCCTCGATAGGGGGAAGTGTTGGGGCTTGGGTGAAAAACAGGGTTTCTTTCAGGGAGACATCCACCGGGAAAAAAACAAAGGAACCAGTTGTTGACCCGGGGGAACGTCAGTCCGCGTCAAGGGGTGTGCCACGGCTTTTTTCACTTTAGCGCGGATGGGAGGGGTTGGGGGGGTTTTCCCCAATCCCGTAGTCTGAGGGGGCAAAAACCCCTGATGTGAAATTCAAATTGGGGGCACCAAGGGGGAAGGTTTTTCTTTGTGGATTTGTTCTACAAATCACCTTCTTCTCCGCTTATTGAGTGAAACCCAAAACCGAAAACAAGTCAAGTCCCCTATTTTCCCCTTTTAAAGGAAAAAGCTGGTGAGCAACGACAAGGGTCCCATCCAAAAATGTCCGAGGGAAACCTGGTGGTTTTTCTTTTTCTTCCCTTGTTGCGGGCTGGAGTGACCCACCCCTGGGTTTTTGGCCTAATTTTTTTACGCCCCCAAACGGGTTCCCCCGGTGGTGTCGCAGGGGGGTTACTCTGCTTTACGGCTTTTAAGCAACAATCGTTTTCCCCGCCTGCCCAAACCCCGGGGCGAGACCCGGGCTTCACATTTTTTCCCAGACAGCACATCTTGCGCGGGGGCCCGCATGCCAGTTTTGGGGGGTCCCTTCCTTTAGGAAACCTTTCCACCACTTTTTTAAAAATGGGATGAAAAGGGACGCCCCAATCCTCCTAGAAGGTTTTTAAACCCTCTCCCTCGGGAATTTCTTCCCCATTTAAAAACAGGGAGCCCATACCAGCTTTGGGGGCAGTAAAGTCTTTATAAAACTTTTTTTCCCTCGGTGTTTAAGGGAAACGTGACGCACCATCCCTTAAAGGCCCTTCCCGGGGCGCTGCGCCCCAAAGTGAAAAGGGGGGTTCCCCCCCCCCCGAAAGGTTTTCCCTTTGTCCCAAAGAAAGAAGTTTGCCCCTGTCTTTGTTAAAAGGATTTCCCTGTGTTGAACGGAACCTACTCAAGGAATATAGTTGGGTTTTTCAAAAAATGATTACGCCCTTTATTTTCTGATTCCCATTTGGGACAATTCGGAGCAAGGGAACCACACATCACCAACAGGACTTGGGTTTAAAACCCAAATCGAGTGGACCTAACCCCTCTAAAAACCCCAGTTTGAGATGAAATTGGTTTTTACCTTTTAAAGACAACCTTTCCCAAACAAAATGTCTCTCTCCAGACCCAAATATCTCCCTTAAAAGCGGGGCGAAACTGAGAACGCTATCCCGCCCATACAGCCCAACTGTCCTTTTCGGGAGCACAATTTTAATGCAGTTTTATGTTTTTTTCTTCTTTTTCTTTCTTTTTACAGGGCCGACGATAAAAATTGGTTTAAAGCAGCGTCAAAAATTTTGCTGTTTTATACCAAACCTGCAGGTAAATTTCTTTCCACTGTTGATCAGCTCCCCTCGGGGGGAAAAAGAAACCAAATTTTTTTTGTTCTTTAATGTTAAAGTACGGGGTTGCGAAAAAAATTTCAGACAGGCCCACTTTGTAATCTCCGTTCAAGTCACACGGTTGGGGCCGGTTTTGGGAAAAAGGGACTTGGGGTTTGGTTTTCGGGGTAGTACGACATTAGCTGTTGCTTTGGGAACGTCAAGTAGAACCCTACTGGTTTTTAGTGGGTCGTTTTCCGTGGATCGGTTTGGAGGATTTGGGAAAGGAAAGTAAACCCCAGACAACTCCCAAGAAAAGCCCCCCAAAAAATTGTCCACTCCTTTACCCGACTCAGATTAAATAGAAAAAACCCCCAACCACCACAAAAAACCCGGGGCGTCGCAACCGAAAACAATTTCCCCCGCGAGGGAAATCGTTGTCCAAACACCGCCCCCAAACGCAGATGTTTTTTGGGCCCCGTAGAGTGCGGTTTTTATCATCTCCTCCGATTCCCGAGCTGCTTCTTTCTTGGTTCTGATCAGGCATTGGGCCTGCCGTAGGTGGTTTAGTGCTGACTAGGGAATCCATGAAAATTTAAAGAAGAGTCGTTTGCCCAAACCCTTTGAAATTTAAAAAATTTAAAGCTGTCCAGACAATTTTTCGTTGCTTCAAGATCGCTTCAAAAAACGATAAAAACTGTTTTTCCCCCACTTTCCGTATTTCCCCGGTCATAAAACGTTCCTTGAAGCTCTTTTTTCCCCTGATCGTCTTTGAGGGTGTAAGTCCCCTTTGGATGGTTTTTTTTTATTCGACTGACTGGGGAAAAAATTCTTCAGACCAAATTTGGAAAAAAACCTTTTTTAAAAAGGGTTTTTCCTCTTTTCCCGACGCAAAACGATCTCCTAGTTTTTTAGTTGGGGTGAGGAAGGGGGACGTAGGCTGGTCGCCCGTTGTACAGAGTCCCGCCATACATTTTCTTTGTTGGTTTGTCACTTCATTTTCGGGAGCACGGGTGGATCGCGGTGAAACGAAAGGGTTTTTAGCCTTTACCAAATGTGGTAAAAATTCCAAAATCTCAAAATAAATTTTTTTGGTAAAGTAACGCCCCAAAATTTCTTTCAAAGTGCGATTTGTCCCCCTCTAACCCCAAGGGTTTTTGTATCCCCCCGTTTTTTGTCACAAAAAAGTGATTTTTTCTTTCCCTTTAAAAAATTTGAAATGTTTTGTTCCAAAAAAATCTGCCCCTTTGTCTGTTTGGAGTTTGGGGGGGTTTTCCCACCCGTTCAAGGATGCGTTCAAAGGCCTCTAACCCTCACAAAGGGCCCCTTTTTTGTTTTTTTAAAGGAACGACCCAACTAAATTTGACCCCAAACGATGACTGTCGCAGATAAACTAAAACCATCATTTTTTTCCCTTTAAAGGGGTTTTGGGTGTCAAACAGATCAGCTTGCCTTGAAAGGTCCAAAACCTCCTACAAAAAACACGCCCCTCTCAAACTTTTTGTCCACAGGTTTATGAAGAAAATAACATCCTTTGGGACTCAACCATTCTTTTTAGCCCCAACTCTTTTGCCTTTCCCTTATACCCTTTTAAGGCGTAACACCACCAAAAGAATTTCCCGGGGGTTGTGGGTGTAGTAAGCCGCGCCAACAATTTTTGTTCTGTTTTGATATGTTTTTTTTTTTTTTTTCCGCGAGCCATTTCGGGGGTAGTCAGTAAGGGGCTCCCAACCAAACAAAGGGGCCGTCCCTTTCTTAACCCTGTTGTTTTCCCGGGTTCCCTTTTGTGTGTCTTTTTTTTTTCCAAAAAAAAAGGTGTTTTTCCCCCCCCCAACGGGTCAGAGTCTTTTGTACCTCGGGGGTTTCCCCGATCGGGTTATAAGGCGACGTTTCTCAGTGATGGGGGGGTGTTTGGCATGGATGGTGAAAAAACCGGGTTTAGGGGGAAAAGGAACCCACACGGACAGGTCCTTTTCCCTAAAACTGTGAAAAATAGGACAAAGGGGGCCGGGAATTTTTGTTGTCATAAACTTCCAACGGTCGGGTTTCCAACCCAAAACTTGGGGATGTTTTGGCCCTAACTGAGGCAGCGGCAAAAAATTTCCCACCCCAAAAAATTGGAAGGGGGCGACGTTTTCCCCAGCACATCATTGACCAAAACAACGAGGTTCGAGTTTTTAAATTTAGCTGTCCTCGGGCCCCAGATTTCCCCTCGCTGGTTTTCCCTTTCAGATCTGGGGGATTCGAAAAGCCGGGTTTTAAAAATCGCTCCGCTTTGCTTTTCACGTTTTGGGGACACTCTCCACAACATCCTTCTCCCACGCTCGCCACGTGGGAGTGAAAGCTTTAACAACATTCCCCCGTTTTTCTGATTCGGGTTGGGTTGAGCGGGTTATTTAAAAGTCACTACTCCCAATTTGGTTTTTTTTTCCCTTTAAAATGATCAAAAAGTTTTAAATTTTTTCCAAAGGGCTGAAACAATAGCCTTGGGCTCCCCGCTTTTATCATTGTTTTTCTAATATAACAACCCTCGCCCGTTCCCCTTTTCCCCAAGACGTCAGAAAGTGGCATCAGGGAAACCCGGGGGTCCGCGAAAAGGTCTAGCCCACGGGGCCACTAAAAACATTTTCCTTTTGTATCCCATTATGTGGGGTTTAAAACCCCCCCCTAACCTTTCCCAGCACCCCCAGGACAGGTTTTTTGAGGGCACCGAGAAAACCCCCCTTCTCAAGATCTCTTCTTTTTCTTGCTGATGGGTTCCTTTTTTTCCCCAGGGAGCGTAAGCCCCTGTTGTAACTGCAACAAATGTTTTATTTCCTTTTGGGCAGGAGTTTATCTCACGTGGCCTTTTTAAAAAGTTGAGGGAAAAATTCACTAGGGGGTTGATCAAAAACTGGCGGGGGGCCCCTTTTAGAGCCCCCTTAAAACAAAGGCTTGGCCCCCCCAAACAACAACTGCAACAGGGGAAATTCCCTTTTCCCTAAAGCGCCGACATGATGGGGAAGAGTCAATGTTCCGGTCGCAAATAACCCGTGTTGATGGGCCTCGCTTTTAAAGACCCACAAAGTCTCCCCTGAAGGGCCCACCCCCGAAAAAGGGGAGGGGTTTACTCCAGCGTACACGGATCAAAGGAACCCCTTTACATGTGTTAAAAACAATCCCACACATCCTTCTCTCCCTTTTCTCCACCAAAAAAAAAAATATCGTTTCCCGGAAAACATGGGATATTTGGGAAAACAAAAAAAAAAAACATTTCTGCACATACACGACTTTGGGTCGGGGGTATAATATGGTTTTTTCCAAAACGGAGAGTTCCCGGGGGTTTCCCCCTTTACGAAGGTCAAAAAAACAAATAACCGTGGGGTTTTGGTGTCGCCTCTTTAAAAACTTCCTGGAAAAGACTTCAATCTTTCCGGGGGACTCTGGGTTTTGGGTAAATGGTGAAAACTGTGAGGGGTCTCTTGGGGTTTTTTTTAATACCACCAGATAATGACTGTTTTAAGCTGATGGTCCTTTTTCTTTGTTTTTTCCCCAAACAGTTCTGCACGATGTACATGACACTCATGTTGGATGATGAAATTTCCTTTGTAAATAATTTTTGTCACCCTGTTATCCTTTTTGCTTTATCAATTTATCCATCACCACCAAAAAGCGTTTTTTGAAAATCCCTTTTTTCAACTTTGGGGAGTCCTTTCGATAAAAGGAAATCCTTTTAAAAAAATGATTCCAGACTGCCACTCTCCGTAACACCACAAAAAATCTCATCGGGAGGTGTGTCATTACTTCGGGATGTGATTTATAAAATTTTTGACCCCAAAAAATTTTTTTTTTCCCCTTTTCCCGTTGGACCAGCAATCACACAGGTAAAGGGATGTTTCCACCTGGAACCATAGCTTCTTTTGTTTGGACCCCCATTGACATTCTTTTTTTTTCCCGGGCTAACGATTCCCCGTCATCATCCCCCCCTCATCCCAAGGGATCATCCCCCGCCGTCCCTGGGCTAACACGTCTACGTACCCCCAAAGCAGGGCCAAAACAAAAACCAAAAAACGGCCGGGCCCCATCGATCCGCACGCCGCGTAGCAACACGACCAAACCCCCATCTATTTTTTAAAAAAATTTCGGCAGCAAACCAAAAAAAAACTTTTTTTTTTAAAGACGTGACCCCATGGGACAAAAAAAACAAAAACAAAACAAAAGGACCCCCAAAACGCCACCTGCCCCCCACCCCCCCCGCCCCCCTCCCACCCACCTGACACCCCCCCCCCTGCCGCGACAAAACCCGGGCCCTATTGCGCAACAAACCGGGGGGGATCCTCGGGGAGATCCTCAAAAGAGGGGGAAGCTCCCTTACCCTACTACTCCCCCCCCCCTCCCCCCCCCCCCCCCCCCCCCCCCCCCCCCCCCCGCTCCATTTCCTTCAGTCTGAATCACGCACTTATCTGGTATGATACCTCATTGGAGACATCTGCCAGCACCTCTCCCACCTCCTAACCGCTACCCTCCCGGACTTTCCGTCCCCCCCCCCCCCCCCCCCCCCCCCCCACTCTTACCCTTCACCCGCCTCGCCTTTTCAAAGACTGGAAATGTCACGTGGTTTTCTTCCCCTTTCGTGCTCCCCCGCATCATCTCCACCCCCAACTCATCTCTCTCTCACACACACACACGCGCGCGCGCGCCCGCGCGCGCGCAGACGCGCACGCATGCACGCACTCACGCGCGCCTAAGACCGCGCGGGGCCGGGGCTGTTGTTTGACAACACACGCGGCAATGACGGTCAGTATCAAAACCTGCGAGCGGCTGTGGCTGTAAATTGGTAGAATTGTCGATTTTGTTTCTACGATGCGAGATATTCTGAGACGTCATGTGTTCTCTAAATCTGCATGTTGTATCACTTCTTCCTGATCACCTTGTTCTGACACGTCGGATGCCTTTTGTCTTTCTGTCTTCCTCCAACCTATTGTTTAACTGATTCTACGAGCGTGTATCTCCGAACTCGTCTCTCCCCCCCCCCCCCCCCTCCCCCCACCCCTTTCCCCCACACCCTTTCCCCACACTTTGCTTCTCATCCACTGACGCATGCCCGCTTCCTTTCTTCCTGTGAGTGAAACGGAACGTCACAACATCCTGGAGGACAGGACAGTAGAGGTCCCACGAAACTCATTCCTGCACTAGCTTACATTCTCTGAGCATCCTGAAACGATTTTCCAGCGTTGGGTGCCAAGTGAACACAGTTCTTACACTGCTGACCTATTATGCCGCATTGCTACGAATTTAGGAAACGGTCATTTCCACAACTACCCCTTTACTTCTCTTTCGGCGGCATTGAACAGCAGGGTGGACGTACCATATCCAACTCCATCCAGATCTCCTCTTCCTATCCCGCCCGTCATTCATCATTCTTATGCTCTTCTCCCATCCATCATTCATTCTCTAAAGCTCCTTCAGAGCATCATTCATCAGTTTCACGTCGTCTTTTCCTCACATCCAACGATCTTCGATCTCCTTGTCTTCATTCGTCCGTCATTCATCCTTCTCACGTTCCCCCGTTGCCGTTCCGTCTCTCTGCTGTCATTCTCATGTTCTCTTCTTCTCATCTTGTTCCTCGTTTACTGTTGTCATGTTCTGCCCCCCGTCCTACACTCGGCATCATTATGTTCCCTTCGTCTCATCGTGTCAACCATTCATTATTAACGCGTTCTCGTCTCCTCATTCCGTCTCATTCTGTACCGATAGCGCCCATCATTTTCATTCATCATTCTCGCCATCACTTCATTTGTTTTATCCTTTATTGAACGGTTCTGACAATATCTTACTTTTATGTAGTCTAGTGCCCAGGAGCCTTTTCTCTTCTTCCATTGTGATTGTCCCGTCCCCTCTTCGCCATGTTCACCAATCTCTGTTTCAACTCGTAAAAAAAAAATGGATTGTTCTCTCGTTGTTTTTTTTTTTTTTTCCACAGTGTTGTCCGTCACTGGATCATTCTCACGCTGTTCTGTTGTCCGTCACTGGATCATTCTCACGCTGTTCTGTTGTCCGTCACTGGATCATTCTCACGCTGTTCTGTTGTCCGTCACAAGATCATTCTCACGCTGTTCTGTTGTCCGTCACTAGATCATTCTCACGCTGTTCTGTTGTCCGTCACTGGATCATTCTCACGCTGTTCTGTTGTCCGTCACTGGATCATTCTCACGCTGTTCTGTTGTCCGTCACTAGATCATTCTCACGCTGTTCTGTTGTCCGTCACTAGATCATTCTCACGCTGTTCTGTTGTCCGTCACTAGATCATTCTCACGCTGTTCTGTTTAAATGTAATCTCTCATTCTCCATGCTGCTCTCGCCTTGTCCTTCTCCTGAACCCTTCTTTTGTCAGTCTCCTGCTACTTCTCAGTCCACCGTTCAGCATTTTCATGTTCTCCTCTTCTGGTTCTCTTCCATGGATACTATGTCATCTCATCCCACCTGTCATTATATAATCGTCTGTTATTCACCATTCACGTTTTTCTCCTTTCATAGCTCCTTCGCGGTTCTTTCGTTCCGCGTTTATCCCGTCCATTATGTGTCCTTCTTACGTTCTTATTCTGTCGTCCGAACTATTTTCATCATTGTATCGTTCTTCTCCTATCCCGTTTTTAAGTGTTTCCTCTTTTTTTCCCGTCTTTTATTTATCATTTTCCCTTTCTATCATTCTCACATTGCCTTTACGTTCCGTGTCTCATTCATCATTATCATGCTCTAGTCCCGTCAGTCCCCTAGTCCCATCTAGTCCCATCTAGTCCCGTCAGTCAGTCATTGTGTGCATATTCTCCTCTGAATCAGTCAGTCATTATTTGCAACGTTCCTCTGACATCAGTCATTTATCGCTGTCAATTTCTTCTCAGTCAGTCATTCGTTGTTTGCGGGTTCTTCTCCAGAAGGTCATTCATCGTTTCGATGTTCTGTTGCTGTTGGTCATTTATCATTTTAAACACTTCTCCAGTCCTTCATTTATCCTTTTCACGTTCTTCTCCGTTCAGTCAGTAATCGTTTCTTCTCGTTTTTGTCTCCCGCCATTCATTATCATTTTCACTTTCTTCCGTCGTCAATCGTTCTTCATGTTCACGTTCTTTCTTTTGTCATTCCTCATTTTCGTGCTAAAAGAGAATTGTTGCTGAAACCAAAATTGTATCATTTTGTGATTTTCGGCATTCTTGAAACATTTGAATCCCAAAAAATATGCACAGCATGTGGGAAAAATAAAAGAAATTAAGACTATCATAAATTCCCATTGTAGCCCATTAAATGAGGAAACATTGTTGTCGTGAGATCTTTTGACAAAGCACAGACGTTTGTAAGGCTTTCTCGGAGAACAAGTTATCGTCAAGCCTCACTTCCGATATCAAAAGTGGAAGAGGGAAAGCGGAGTCTATGTCTGTTTACCAAAGACCAAATTCTTCTGTTATATACAAGGAACTTAAACAAACCATTTGACAGAGGGCGTGTAGCTGAATGCGTGATCTGGTGCGCGTAATGGGGAGAGGGGGCGCGGGTTTAAGAGAGTGACATTGGTGGGCGGGGGAGATGGGGAGGGGGAGATGGTGCGTGCTTTATTGGGCAGAGGGGGTGCGGATGAAGGGTGTGACATGGTGGGCGTATTGGGCAGAGGAGGGGGTGCGGATGAAGGGCGTGACATGGTGGGCGTATTGGGGCAGAGGAGGAGGGGTGCGGATAAAGGGCGTGACATGGTGGGCGTATTGTGGCAGAGGGGGTGCGATGAAGGGCGTGACATGGTGGGCGTATTGTGGCAGAGGAGAGGGGCGCGGATGAAGGGCGTGACATGGTGGGCGTATTGTGGCAGACGGGGCGCGGATGAAGGGCGTGACATGGTGGGCGTATTGTGGCAGAGGGGTGCGGATGAAGGGCG
>CM031611.1:82152332-82154832 GCA_018398815.1 Conus ventricosus | reverse complement strand
CTCTTGGGTCTTCAGGCGAAAACAAGTAACATTTAGGACAGTGACAAGAAGAACAATGACCGCCTAGCTTCACCTGTTCGTCTCGCCATCACGAGTTTTGATCGTGAGATGAACAGGAGAAGTTAAGTGGTTCCATGTTGTTCTTGTCACTGTCCTAAATGTTATTTGTTTTCGCCTGAAGAAGACCCAAGAGGTCGAAATGCATTGTGTCTAGTCCTGTACTCTGACTGTGTCCCTGGCGGTAACTAGCCCTCTCTACTTTCCAAACAAGGTGATTGGAATATCATCACCGGCGGGATGGTCGATTGACTCAGAGGACACACTGGGTCGTTGGCGTTGTACAGAGAAGCGTTGGCGGGGGCGCTTACCTCGTGGGTTTCTTCTTTTTGGATAACACAGGAGGTGTCGGTAGTTAACATGAAATGAAGGCCACGACTTGACTTACCTGTCATAAACTCGGCAGACCTGACCAGCCGCCGTGGCGAAACGGTTAGCGTCGCGCACTCCCGGATGGGAGGTCGTGGTTCGAATTCCATCACAGTCATGTGGGTTTTTCTGCCCCGACCGGCTCCTACCCGGAGTTGAGTTTGCTGCGGACTCAGTTGGAAGACTGGGACCACACAGTCGAGTTTTATCCACTTAATGGATGCGTTTCTGAGAGTGTCGCTCAAATTTCCTGACCAACACTGCAGGTGTCTGTATCTTCTCTCGGGCCTGGTTGACGCCGGGATATATTATGAAAGGAAGTGTAGAGTACAGCCCTGTCATGTAGTCTCAGACCGAAATGGAAATCCGTAGCATCATCTTAATCATCCTCATTCTCATCGATCAGCATTTAAAAGAAATGTCTCAAATTCTGTGGCCCTTCATGCCCTACTCTCATGGTGACCTCAATTTCGATGTCCTCTCCACGTCTGTGGCCTTGGCTTGGTTCCGTCGGGGTCACCGGTGTCGGCGAGTCCATGGGGGCTGTCGCTGGACGGACGTGGTGGCGCCCTCCGGAGGGAGAGCTCACTCACGCCGGCTCCGCGACTAAGCAATCATTGTCGTCAGTAGGGGACTCAGTAGGAGGTGTCTTGCGTATGTTAGATCAGAACAGGCGCCACTGAACATCACCGAAGTGACTCGGCAGCAGTGCAGTGTCTCCTCCGATGGGTTGTCTCTTGACGACTTGACATTGACTGCTCCATGCGGATTGCCGGTGCCGGGGCTGCGGCGGGACCGACCGGGCTGTGGCTGTGGACGGGTGTGTCGGAATGAGCGGCGTGGGTGCACTGCCTCTGAGGTGGCGCAGAGGTTGGGACAGGAAAAAAAAAAAAAAAACACCCACCTCACAGACTTCCAGGTAAGATGTGAAAGGAAATGAAAAGAGGCCTTTGACAGGCTCAGCAAATATATATATATATATATATATATATATATAGAGAGAGAGAGAGAGAGAGAGAGAGAGAGAGAGAGAGAGAGAGAGAGAGAGAGAGATTTGCTGAGTCTATCAAAGGCCTTCTCCTCTCCTTTCTTTTCAATCACATCTACCTGGAGGTCTGCTCAGCTGGAGAAACGGAGATTGTCTATCCTTCATGACAGAACTTATTGCAGTTCAGAGGTGCACATCAAGCATGATGGTGTCTCTGTCTTTTCACGATTTTCTTCTGAAGGAAACTTGATACTCCCTGGGAAGGGAGGAGAAAGGGGAGCAGGGCAGAAGGGAAGTGAGGGAGGGGGGGGGGGGGGTTGGCAGCCACCATGGCACCATACGAGGGGCAGTTTCAAGTGGCGTGGTAGTGGACGTTCTTTCTCCATGGTCCTTGGTGACCTTTACTGTCGGTTGCTTTGAGCGTGGACCATGTCTTACTGCGTGACCGTCGGTTTACCCTCCCTCTTCCCTCCCCTCCTCTCTCTCCTCTCTCTCTCTCTCTCTCCTCCTCTCTCTCCTCTCTCTCTCTCCTCCTCTCCTCTCTCTCTCTCTCTCTCTCTCTCTCTCTCTCCTCTCTCCTCTCCGTCTCTCTCTTCTCTCTCTCTCTCTCTCTCTCTCTTCTCTCTTCTCTCTGTCTGTCTCTCTGTCTTCTCTGTCTCTGTCTGTCTGTCTGTCTTCTGTCGTCTCTCTCTCTCTCTCTCTCTCTCTCTCTCCTCTCTCTCTCTCTCTCTCTCTCTCATTAGCGTGCGCACTCACTCACACACACACACACACACACACACACACACACACACACACACACACACACACACACCACACACACACATACGCGTGCGCGCGTGCACACACCAACATTGATACACAGAGGGAGGGAACGCTTTCTTTCTGGCTCTACCCCATCGCTTCCCCTGAATGCCAATCATTGGACTTGCAGCGCAAACAGAGCGAACATCGAAAACCTCTTTCTGCACACAACACTGACCCCCTAACTGACCGTGTGACTCCCCTCTGTTTGTGTCTGTCGACTCTCATCAAACCCTCGTCCACTGCACATCGTGTGTGTGTGTGTGTGTGTGGTGTGTGTGT
>CM031611.1:82137332-82147332 GCA_018398815.1 Conus ventricosus | reverse complement strand
ATTCTGGCACAAAGTATTAATGAAGAAACACAGCACCCTATTTCCAACACACTATCAGCCAGACAGCGAGTATCACATTACGCGTAGGGAGGACAGCTCATGGGAGGTAAGCGTGAGGAAGCTGGCAGCTGTAGGCTGCAGCGCGTTGTTTTAATCAAACCAGGGACCGTACAGTACTGTACGGTCCCTGATCAAACTGAAGCCATCTCCATCCCTTTCCTCTCGCGTTTCCTCTGCGACCGGTAGGCGGTCAGAAATTATTGCCCTTGTCTTCAACAAAGTATTCCTCTGCGGACAAGTGCGTGATCTGTTTACATTAATTTACAGCCATATTTCGAACACAATGTTAAAAAAATCATCTTTACTAAACTATATAACAGCCTAGGAAACTAGCTTGATTTACTGCCCATGCATGGGGGCACACACACACACACACACACACACACACACACACACACACACACACACACACACGCACGCACGCCCGCGCGCGCGCGCGCGCGCGCGTTCGTGCGTGCGTGCGTGCGTGCCTGCGTGCGTGCGTGTGTGTGTGCGTGCATGCGTGCGTACGTGATTGCGTGTGTGTGGGGGGTGGGGGGGTAAGTGGGTGGGTAGGTGTGTGTGGGAGAGAGAGAGAGAGAGAGAGAGAGAGAGAGAGAGAGGAGAGAGAGGGAGAGAGAGAGAGAGTGAATGAATGAATGAATACTTTAATCAGAAAGCCATTGGCCCATTCTGATGGGGCATCAATCAGAATAAAGTTACAAACGGTAATCATACACAGTGTAAGTTCATATATGCAGGTACAATGCAAAGTGTCAAATTGAACAGCTAGCTAATGATGACAGAACGTCTTACAAAGGCTTTACACATGTATAATGCCAAGTTTCGCATCGTTATAACGCTAGCTGATGAAAGTAAGAGGCATAACCTGAACAGACATGGATTCATATAGTACTTTCTTGAGATTAGTTCTTTTCTTAGATCACTATAAGCTGGGCACACAAGGACAAAATGGATCTCATCTTCCTCAGCGGATGAACATGGTGGACATAACAACTGTGACTCAGTTGTTCTTGTACACCTTAAAGAATGCGTAAATATAGATGAAACCCCAAATCTAAATTTAGTCACAGCATTCTTTACAAATTTACTTATATTCATAGACACATAAGACTTCCTTAAATAACAATTTTTAAACGTTCAATCTATTATATAAAGCTGAGTTTGTCTGTCCGTCTGTTCGCTTATACACGCCCACAGTTTTGGGCCGATCGCCACCAAATTTGGTATCAAGTATCCTTGGTGTCCTACCAACAGCAACGTCGGGTCGGCGATCACGTGACGCATTGCGTCGTGACGCAATTTGTGTCCACAGACGCAAAACTGGACGTCGGAACACTACACGACAGACAAACTCACCGGGCCGAGACGGGGTCGAAGCGCGTTCTGAATTTAGGTTAAATGACGCCTTGAGCCTGACACATCTGTATGACGTCAAAATGTTTTCAGACTGTCGTAAAATATCTTTACGTAATCTCCATCGCAACCGCTTGAATAAGTCCTTTTGGGATGTGCCAAAGATACATCCCAAAGTCGTCATCTTCTCTGATGCACTGTCAGTACTGCAGGCTGTACAGAACCCAAAGAACAAGGACCTCAACCCCCTTGTCTCTGCACTTGCCAGACTGCAGCAGGCCACTGAACTAACCGTCATTCAGTGGATACCCTCACACTGCAACATAGCAGGCAATGAGGAGGCAGACCGACTGGCGAAGGAAGGAGGACAGCAGCCACAAGAGGAACAGGAAATCTCCTATGAAGAGGCCAAGACGATCATCAAGGAGAAGCAGAGGAAAGGATGGCTTCAGCTACATCCAGATTATAACCAGACAGATCCCTACTACCTCCTACCCAGACCAGACCAAGTAAACTTTGTGAGGCTGAGGACGGGCCACTCCAGGCTACACTATCACATGTTCACAAGGTTCCGCATTGGCGAGTCTGCAGTGTGCCCCTGCGGTACAGCCCCAATGACAGTGGAACACTTCCTACAGGACTGTCCAACACACCATAACCTGAGAGCAGAGATCTGGCCTGCTGACCAACCGATGAGGGAGAAACTCTGCGGATCTCTGCAGGGCCTCCGCCGGACGGCAGCCTTCGTCAGTGCATCGGGGGTTCCTGTCTGAGCGAACGACGAAGGAGAAGAAGAAGAACTCCTAATTGGAGAAAAAGCCAGCCTTCGTGTATTCCCATGAACGATCATTGCTATACAATCTTTGTTATGTCTGTGAATAATCATTACTGTACAACCTTTGTTGTATTCCATATTCCTTTGTTGTACAACCTTTGTTGTAATCATTACTGTACAATCTACGTTATATTCCATGTATTGCATAGAGGCTCATTACTGTACAATCTACCTTATCTATTATATAAAGCTGAGTTTGTCTGTCTGTCTGTTCGCTTATACACGGCCACAGTTTTGGGCCGATCGCCACCAAATTTCGTATCAAGTATCCTTGGTGTCCTACAAACAGCAACGTTGGGTCAGTAATCACGTGACGCATTGCATCGTGACGCAATTTGCGTCCACAGACGCAAAACTGGACATCGGAACACTACACGGCCACAGTTTTAGGCCGATCGCCACCAAATTTGGCGTCAAGTATCCTTGGTGTCCTACAAACAGCAACGTCGGGTCGGTAATCACGTGACGCATTGCGTCGTGACGCAATTTTCGTCCACAGACGCTAAACTGAACATCGGAACACTACACGACAGACAAACTCAGCTTTATTTAATAGATTTATTATTTTATAGATTTGGAAAAGTGTTCACGTGAATGTTTAGGGGAATAAATATCGAACAAAACGCGCATACCCCCCAAAATTTAATTTGAATTATGGACGAAACCATGAACTTCTGATTCACGAAGGTCATTCAAAAACTATGTAAACAACATTAGAGAGCTGTGAGGTATTCACAAAAAAATCGCTCGATTTCTCTCTCTCTCTCTCTCTCTCTCTCTCTCTCTCTCTCTCTCTCTCTCTCTCTCTCTCTCTCTCTCTCTCTCTCTCTCTCTCTCTCTCTCTGATTAGTGCACTCGCATGCACGCGTGTGCATGTACACACACACACACACACACACACACACACACACACACACACACACACACACACACACACACACACACACGCATACACACGCACACAGAGAGATACAAACACAAACCTACACATATACACAAAGGGAGGGAACGCTTTCTTTCTGGCTCTGCCCCATCGCTTCCCCTGAATGCCAATCATTGGACTTGCAGCGCAAACAGAGCGAACATCGAAAACCTCTTACTGCACACAACACTGACCCCCTAACTGACCGTGTGACTCCCCTCTGTTTGTGTCTGTCCACTCTCATCAAACCTCATTCACTGTCTGCCCACAACGCGCGCGCGTGTGTGTGTGTGTGTGTGTGTGTGTGTGTGTGTGTGTGTGTGTGTGTGTGTGTGTGTGTGTGTGTGTGTGTGTGTGTGTGTGTGTCTGTGTGTGTGTCTGTGTGTGTGTGTGTGTGTGTGTCTGTCTGTCTGTCTGTCTGTCTGTCTGTCTTGTTTCATTCAATGATAGTAGGCGTCTCTCAGAGGGTGTCGCCAATTTCCCAGTCAACACTGCAGGGTCCTGTATCTCTCAGGTCTGATTTATTTGTTCATGAATGAGCTTGCTGGATAAACAGTCACTGTACGTTTCTGCGGTTAAAACCTCACCACCTAGTCGTCAGATTACAGCAGCGTAACTGGCACATTGTGAATCTGTAATTTCCAGAAGAAGTCCAGACCATCCTCATCTGTGTTGAAGTGTACACAAAAACGGCTCTCGTGCTATGAACTGACAGCAGCCTCAGTGTCATCCTCCTTCCATCCCCACGTCTGAGAGCAGATCAAAGTTTGTCCGCGTGTCTGAAGCGGGAAGATTCTGAGCTGTCGCTGAGGCAGACGATGCCGTGCACAGCTAAGTAGATGATGTCCTGTGCGTGTCAGATTAGAACACGCACCTCTGTAATTCAGTGGTGGTGCTGTGTTTGCATTATCCATACCCAAGAGTACAAAAGCACCAACCATGTGCCTGAACGCGTACAGAGACAGAGAGAGAGAGAGAGAGAGAGAGAGAGAGAGAGAGAGAGAGAGAGAGAGAAGAGAGAGAGAGAGAGAGAGAGAGAGAGAGAGAGAGAGACAGACAGAGAATAAGAGATTCAGATTCAGATGATTTATTCATATAAATGGCCAAGGCCCCTTATGAATGAGTGTGTGAACATTCATAGCACCATAGTCGTAAACAATTGAATTAAATTACTGAACAAAACATGGATGATTCGAAAATGTTTTCAGGAAGGGAAGATTTCTTTATACTTAAAGAATTTGAACAAAAATAATGAAACATATTTTAGCAACTTCAGCAAACGTAGATGAACATAGTAGGCTCAGTTTAAGCAAAGATGGCTGTAGTAGTTGGGTTTAATAAACTTTTCTGTAATACTCGTGAGGGCTGGACAGGACAGGACGAAGTGTAATTGGTTTCATTTGGTTCTTTATAATATAAAGGACAAAGCAAATCATAATCATTACATGATCAATATCTAAAAGGTTGGATGGCTGTTGCAGATATAATCTGCATTTAGCTGTTACGTGTTTTATGTGCCTGTCTGTATCTAACGTTAAGTTTGTTTTCAGGACTTGAACATTGCAAAAGTTCCTATAAAAATCAAATCTGTCACTGTTATTAATATGATTAGACCATTTCTGCCACCTGCAATCATTAAACCATTGGAATTCCTTAAGAATTTCTTAACATTACCAGCCCCTTGATTAAGCCAAGCAAAACCAAATCCATGTTCAAACAGACAGAGGCGCGCCTTGGTCACCCAGTTACTTTTAATTATAGTATCTAAGTCATACAACATGTTGTTTGCCTTTCGAGGAAATCTGAAGTCTTCCACTTGTATCAATTTGAGCCAGTAGCAGATGCATCTAACAGCAGAAACAACATAAATGGGGAATCGATCAGTTTCACCGTAAATGAGATAATTTGGATTCCGTCTCTCTACACCTAGAAATCTCTTCAGAGCAAAGATATGAACAGATTCACAATAGACAGCCGCTTTTTCTAGTCCCCATAGCTCAGAGCCATACCGTACAATCAGCTGAACCTGAGTATCAAACAGTTTTATAAATAGCGTAAATGAAGAATTATTAAGAATACGTAATGCTTTCATAATGCAAAGCAAAACATTTTTTGCTTTAATTGAAAGGTCTTTGTATGCACCAACAAAACTCAAGCGTATTGAGAATAATATATCTAGATACTTATAAGCATTGACGACTGGCATACGAATACCATCGTATACCCACCTTTCTCTAGCACTTAGAATACACCTTTACTAAATACTGACATTGCTCTTATCCATATTAACTTTCAACTGTAGTGAATCAGCGGCTCGGTGCAAACTATTCAATTGTGTTTGTAACACTATAACAGTTTCAGACATCAAAATAACATCATCGGCTAACAGGATAAACAATTCAAAAGCGTGGAGTGACAATAAAGCACCATGTTTACAATTGTTGATTACATCAAGAGCTAACTCGCTGATAAACAAGGAAAATAAGACAGGGCTGCATGCACCTCCCTGCTTGACTCCTCTGGAACAATTGATGTAGTCAGTAAATCTTGCTCCACAGCGAACTCTGGTTCTTACCCTATCATACATACTTCTAATACAATTTTAGAGTTTACCTTTAATGTCGCGTTTTATCGAGACAGGCCAGAGCAGATTTCTGTTAATGGAGTCAAATGCTTTTTCAAAATCTAAATAAGCTACGTATAACTTCCTGTTATAAAAAAAACTGCTTATTTATAAGTGTAACCAAAGTAAACATACAGTCAATGGTTGAGTAACCCTTTTGGAAGTCTGTGTGGTGATCACCTGTGATGGTATGTTCCTCTACCCACTCTTGTAGTCTCTTATTAATGATACTCTCAAAGAGTTAATTACTTATGTCACTGACAGAGATCCCCCTGTACTTATTGGGATTATTAACGTCACCCTTTTTTAAATGGGCAAAATGATTGAGTCGGTCCAGTTTTCTGGAAACGTACCATTATCAAACAATATAGTAAACAGTTTCAGAAAGAACTGCATTACCTGATCAGAAGCATGTTTGAATAGCTCACCAATAATGCGGTCAGGGTCAGCTGCCTTGCGATTTTTCAGTGTTCTACACGCTAATAACACTTCTTCTTGTGTAACTGGTCGGTTTATATAAATATCATTGTTCATATCAAGTGTTTCGTCAACTAACATCTGTCTCTAATAACGCCTGTGAATGCTTAAACCATGCATCAATAAATTCTAAATGTAATTAATAGCGCACCACAAAAATAAGTAGACACACGAATCACAAAACAAAACACGACTCGTTTCGACCTCTTAGGTCTTCTTCAGGCAAGATACAAAACACTCAGGACAACGAAAATGAAGCAGCAATCACTTATCTTCCTCCACTACAGGGCAAGATGGGTGTTGAATGAAAACCATTGAGAATGTACAGATCTAAAGCAGTGCGTACATTCAGTAACAAACTTCCATAATTATTTAAAGTAAAGTCTTCAGAGTGTCGATTGATACTGAGAAGACGGCTGTGGAATTCCTCATCAAAATTTAATATCGTCTACAAACATGTCTTGTAAAATGTTAGAGGTTCTGCTGTTTAAATCACCATGTAATATAACATAAACATCCCTAGGCTACAACAAATCATTAAGACCTTCTTCAAGTAAATTGATGCCATTATCAATATCAAAGTGAACATAATAAGGTGAACCTTCTGGAGGTACGTATGAACAAGAGTACAAAACATCCTTATCGGTTCCAAATAGACTTTTGTCAATCAAAAATACAAGAAAGTTTGAGTGATCAACATCAATGATTTTTTTTTTTTTATAAAGGAGTCAACAAGTCACTCCTCATCGCCTCTCTTGTTTGGAAAATGTAGAGAGAGAGAGAGATAGAGGGGGACACACACACACACACACACACACACACACACACACACACACACACACACACACACACACACACACACACACACACGTATGATGGTGTCCAAGCGTGCTGGCAAATACGCGTGCGCGCACACACACACACACGCACGCACGCACGCAGGCGCACACACACACACACACACACACACACACACACACACACACACACACACACACAGAGGTATTTGTGGAAAACCAAAAAGAGGGGCATAGGAGTATTCCCACTGAGATGACGCGGAATATGGAGCAGTTGAGTTAAGGAACTTGATTTAATTATTAATATTCAGGCCAGTGATAACAACATCAGCCAGTGATTCTCTTTCCCATCCTCACCTGCTATGTCTTTCTTAAACCTAACTAGAAATATGAGAGGTTACATAGTGCAGATGTGCTCAAGACACGAATGTTAAATGTAGTGCGAGGGCCTTATAAGAAACCAAGGGGGGGAAAAACATCATCTGGCTGCCAGTGACTATCTTGGGAGATCTCATTCTGCATTGCTGATGGCTTGCTTTGTTGTCTACCCTGTTGACCTACATGCCATTCCGACCGTGACATCGTATGAAATGACTGTGGTAGGAGCTGCCCGTTCTAAAACGTGGTGTTGTTTAAGAGTATTTTTGTGCATCCTTTCTACTGATGCTATACAAGCACACGTCCATACGTAAACTGACGTGCACACAGAAGCTTGTATGCATACTTACACATGGTCTTGTCACAGTCCTTCAAATGAGACTATAAACCGAGGTTCCGTGTGTGGACGCACGCATAACATCTTGCACACACGTAAAATCCCATCACCAATTTTCGGAAGAGTAGGCCAGTTTGGCCGTTGGTATGGATGACACGTTACACATAGCATGTACCCTGCGTGAGAAATGGAAAGAATGAAGGAAGTAAGGAAAATGGTTGATCGATATTGAACGATACTGACTGGATGACATGGGAAACGACTGAATGAAGCACCAGCTGGCAGCTCTTCAGTCGGCACTACCCAGGTAGGCAGCCCGTTGTGTAAACGAGTGTTGATTGTAAAGCGCTTAGAGCTTGGTCTCTAGCCGAGAATAGGCGCTATATAAATATTCATTATTATTATTATATATGTTTGCGCCCATGCACACACACACACACACACACACACACACACACACACACACACACACACACACACACACACACACACACACACACACACACACACGTATATACACACAAAGCTATCTTTCTGGCTCTACCCCATCGCTTCCCCTGAATGCCAATCATTGGACTTGCAGCACAAACAGAGCGAACATCGAAAACCTCTTACTGCACACAACACTGACCCCCTAACTGACCGTGTGACTCCCCTCTGTGTCTGTCGACTCTCATCAAACCCTCATCCGCTGTCTGCACACTCTGTGTGTGTGTGTGTGTGTGTGTGTGTGTGTGTGTGTGTGTGTGTGTGTGTGTGTGTGTGTGTGTGTGTGTGTGTGTGTGTGCGTGCGTGCGTGCGTGCGTGCGTGTGTGTGTGTGTGTGTGTGTGTGTGTGTGTGTGCCCTGTGTGTCTGTGCCCTCTGTGTGTGTGTGTGTGTGTGTGTGTGTGTGTGTGTGTGTGTGTGTGTGTGTGCCGTGTGTGTGTGTGTGTGTGTGTGTGTGTGTGTGTTTTGTGTGTGTGTGTGGTGTGTGTGTGTGTGTGTGTGTGTGTGTGTGTGTGTGTGTGTGTGTGTGTGTGTGCGCGCCATTGATAGCAGGCGTTTTCTGAGAGTGTAGCTTCGTTTCCCAGTCAACATTGCAGGTACCCGTTTCTCGCAGGTCTGATCTCTTTGTTCATCAATAAGGCTACACAGCAGACGGTCACAGTACATTTCTGTGATTATAGCCTATTCGCCAGATTAGAGGGCAATACTTAAATTATGAATTGTAAATTCCAAGACTGGATCCAAAAGAAGTGGGGCCAGGAAAGATGAAACGCAAGAGATGACAGTGAAGAACGATTTAGGACAAACCAAAGGAACGGCACTGTCCAACAGAATAAGGGAAAGCAGACAGGAGGGGCGGGCGGGGGGGGGGGGGGTGATAGGGGTACGATTCTACAGCCGATAACGCAAAAAGTGTGGACACAGCATCTTCACTTTGCCAGTGGGGCATTGAACGTGCGCTGGCACCACAATATGTAGGTAGATGTGTGCTGCACAACTTTAAATGCTGGAACCAGCACCATCGAAGTCTCGCCCATCTTCATCTTTGTTGAGCTGTACAGAACAACAGCTCGCGCCATGTTCACAGATAGCAGCCTCAGTTCCATCTTCTTTCCATCCCCAGATCTTGAGATTAGATCGAAGTCTGGTTGTCCACTGTGTCTGGAGAGGGGAGATTTTGAGCTGTCTCTGAGGCAGACGATGTCGGGCATGGCTGATTAGATGGTGTCCTGTGTGTGTCTGGAGAGGGGAGATTTTGAGCTGTCTCTGAGGCAGACGATGTCGAGCATGGCTGATTAGATGGTGTCCTGTGTGTGTCTGGAGAGGGGAGATTTTGAGCTGTCTCTGAGGCAGACGATGTCGGGCATGGCTGATTAGATGGTGTCCTGTGTGTGTCTGGAGAGGGGAGATTTTGAGCTGTCTCTGAGGCAGACGATGTCGGGCATGGCTGATTAGATGGTGTCCTGTGTGTGTCTGGAGAGGGGAGATTTTGAGCTGTCTCTGAGGCAGACGATGTCGGGCATGGCTGATTAGATGGTGTCCTGTGTATGTCCGATTATAACGCACCTCTGAAGTAATTCAATTGTGTTGCCATGTTGTCACTGGTTCATGGTCTGCTATCAATGCCCAAGAGAATTGCCATGCACATGTACTCTCTCTCTCTCTCTCTCTCTCTCTCTCTTTGTGTGTATGTGTGTCCCTCACACACACACACACACACACACACAC
>CM031611.1:82124832-82132332 GCA_018398815.1 Conus ventricosus | reverse complement strand
GCGATAATTTTGGCATTGCTGTAGGTTGCCTTTCTTTGGTAGCGTGATGGTAAGTGACTGCGTCCAGGGAGTAGGCCATTCCCCGTTTCCCAGATTCTGTTGCATATTGCAAGTAACATGTCCACCATTGGATCACCTCCTGCCTTGTTCAATTCTGCCGGTATGTTGTCAACACCGGGCGATTTTCCTGCTTTCATTGATGATAAGGCTCTAATGATTTCATCACGTGTTATATTATCCTTGCTGTTATTTGTTGGTTCCGGCGCGACAAGGATTGATGAATTTCCCTCAGCGTTGTGCGAGTAAAGCTCAGAACAGTATTCTGTCCATCGTTGTAGTATCTTTTCATCATCGTTGAGACATTTACCGTTTTTGTCATGGATCGTTGTTGTCTTGGCTTGTTTCTTTCCCGTTAGGTCCTTGACAATTTTGTAGGCTGCTTTTCTGTTGTTGTTTTTCAGATTATTATCAATCTCTTGGCATTGGTTGTCAATCCAAGTTTTCATTGCTGCCTTCATCTCAGTTTTAACCTTCTTGTTAACATCATTGTACTCTCTTTTTCCTTCTGGGTTGTTCTTTTTGTTTTTCAATTCCCGACGTTTGTCACAAATTTCCAGAATTTCGTCGGTGACCCATGGATTCTTCTTCGGCCGATGTCGCTATAGCAAACCAAAGAATCCCCAACCAAAAAGTCTTAGCATGGCTTTAAACTCACGAGTTTGCACAAACCCGGCTGCAGTAGACCCACGCTTATAACATGTATTTTGTTGTTGTTCCACAGACAAGACCGTTCTCAGATACAGCAAACTGCTTGCGTGGCCATTGCGTCTGAAAATAGCTGACGCAAGAACGATGGTCAGAATCTGCCTTTCTCTCCATAGGCGCATGCATTTTGGCATTTGTCAGATTTATACAGTATTTCTGGGTTTTGTTGTTTTCACTTAACACTCACAAATCTTCGCTGAGACTATTTCTGTTCAACGCCTATGGCTTTTTTTTTTTCCAAGAAAGGCAGTGTCAAAAAAATTGGCGGGCGTTCCAAAGAGACGGTCTCTCATCTGAAGGGGGAGATTGATGTGATTGAAGAGGTGGGAAAGCTGCCATTGAAGAAGAAAAAAATCTAACACGTTAGAACCGTTTTAACTTCACCCTTCAACTTGAGGTTCGATACTGAAAGAAGCGAAGAGAAGCTTTAAGAGCAGTTTTACCTTGCGCTTTGATGCCACCCGTGATCAATGCTACATAGAAGAAGATTGGACAAGCCAAGCACAATGATGTTCACGGTCAAAGGTCAAGAGGCTTTGTCACGATGCAAGCTCTCTCTCTCTCTCTCTCTCTCTCTCTCTCTCTCTCTCTCTCTCTCTCTCTCTCTCTCTCTCTCTCTCTCTCTCTCTCTCTCTCTTCCTTCTCAATGCATGTTTGTCGTGTGGAAAATGAGAAAGTTGTTTCCTTCTTAAATCAAATTTCAAACAGAGCACCTTTGATTTAGTGCAACAAAAGGGGTTCTCTCGGTTATATGAAAGAAATTAAACCTAGCCGCCGTAGCGAAGTGGTTAGCGTCGCGGACTCCCGGCTGGGAGATCGTGGGTTCGATTCCCATCAGAGTACGTAGGATTTTTCTGTCCCGATCGGCTCCTGCCCAGAGTTGAGTTTACTACGGGCTCAGTTGGGAAGACTGGGACCACACAGTCGAGTTTCATCTGCTTGATGGATGTGTCTCTGCTCTAACCGCCTGACCAGCACTGCAGGTGTCTGTATCTCTTGGACCTGGTTGATGCCAGGATATCTTGTGAAAGTAAGCGTGGAGTACAGTCCTGTCATGCAGTCTGAAACTGGAATGGAAATCCGTAGCATTCTTCATTCATTCTTTCATTCTTCCTAAAATACTGGTTCAGTCAAAAACGAGTAGGTCACCAGCGCGCATGTTAAAAAGTAAAATAAAATAACATAAAATAGTGCGACTCAGACTGTTGGCCTCTGTTGGCATCATCTTCATCGTCCTCAGTCTCATCGATCAGCTTTAAAATGTTTCAAATTTTGTGGCCCTTTATGCCCTGCTGTCATGGTGACCTCAGTTTTGATATCCTCTCCACGTCTGTGGCCTTGGCTGGATTCCGTCAGGGTCACCGGTATCGGCGAGTCCATGGAGGGCTGTCGTTGGACGGACGTGGTAGCGCCCTCCGGAGAGAGAGCTCACTCACGCCGGCTCCACGACAAAGCAATTATTGTCGTCAGTAGGGGGCTTAGTAGGTGGTGTCCTGCGTATGTTGGATCAGAACAGGCGCCACTGAACACCGCCGAATTGATTCAGCAGCAGTGCAGTGTCTCCTCCTGTGGGTTGCCTGTTGATGGCTTGACATTGACTGCTCCCTGTGGATTGCCGGGCCAGGCTGCATCTGTGGACAGGGTGTTGGAATGAGCGGCGTGGGTGCACTGCCACTGAGGTGGCACAGAAGATGGGACAGCAAAAAAAAATAATTTTAAAAAAAGAAATTAACCTGTGCGTGCCGCATGAGTTGAACTGTTTTATTCATTTGTCTTTTCATTTATAGACAAATCTGTTTAGTTATTCATTCATTTATTTATTTATTTGTTAATTTACGTTTTGCGATAAACACTTAGTTTTTCTCTCAGAAGAAATCCTTGGCCACGTAAGGAAAGGTGTCTGGTCTCTCCCCCCTCGTGAGGATCGCAACAGAGAGGGCTTCGGTAGCTAAGCCACTGGTTCCATTCGATAAAAAGGGGGAAAGGGGAGGAGGAGGACAAGAAATGATGATTATCAGTGTGTCACCGTAACCTCAGTACAAGCATATTAACCCAACAGCCACGCTCCCTTCTGGACTATTGTCATGCTTTGTCTTGATCAGTTTCATTCTGATTTTCTTTTTACAACAATCATCGAAAAGGCTTGTAGCAAGTTGTACTGTGCTGTGCTTTGTGAAGACCTTGAGGGAGCAACTAGCTGTGAACACCAGTGCTGGGTTCTGAATGACACAAAGAGCTGTCTACAGTGTGCGACTGCGCATTAGTTACTGGTGTTAATACATTTCTAAAAAGTATTTACGATGACTCCGCCGAACAACGTGGACAAACGAATCACAAGACAAAATAAGTGTGTGTGTTTTTTTCTTGTGATTCATTTGCCCACGTTTGTGAATACTTTTTTAAAATCTGTTTCGATTCCGGCTTGCAGTCGCCTCACTTTGCAACTAACTGTGTTAAGAAAGTGATTTCTGTACCGTTTTCCTTTGGTTTGTGATGTTTTGTGGTTTTGTGGTGTTTTAAGGACAAACGATGGTGTGGGGTAAGTCTAGTTAAGCGTTCATGACAGTTGTCAAGGGGAAGTTCTGTCGATGACCAACGACTGGCTTGGTTTTCGCGTGTGAAAGTGTGCAGTTGAAAATATGTATGGCTTATCATGCCATAGTGTGCAATTGAAAATATGTATGGCTTATAATGCCAACGTGTGCAATTGAAAATATGTATGGCTTATAGTGCCAAAGTGTCCAATTGAAAATATGTATGGCTTATCGTGCCAAAGTGTGCAGTTGAAAATATGTATGGCTTATAGTGCCAAAGTGTGCAATTGAAAATATGTATGGCTTATAGTGCCAAAGTGTGCAATTGAAAATACGTATGGCTTATCGTGCCAAAGTGTGCAATTAAAAAATACGTATGGCTTATCGTGCCAAAGTGTGCAATTAAAAAATATGTATGGCTTATAGTGCCAAAGTGTGCAATTGAAAATACGTATGGCTTATCGTGCCAAAGTGTGCAATTAAAAAATATGTATGGCTTATCGTGCCAAAGTGTGCAATTAAAAAATATGTATGGCTTATCGTGCCAAAGTGTGCAATTAAAAAATACGTATGGCTTATCGTGCCAAAGTGTGCAATTAAAAAATATGTATGGCTTATCGTGCCAAAGTGTGCAATTGAAAATATGTATGGCTTATAGTGCCAAAGTGTGCAATTGAAAATATGTACGGCTTATAGTGCCAAAGTGTGCAACTGAAAATATGTATGGCTTCCACTTGAGGCAGTGTGACGTCAAAACCAAAGTCCTTGCCATGGAATTTGGAGCGGGGCAGGGAGAGGGGGGGGGGGGTGTTGATGGCTCATCAGCCTATGATCCCACGGACCGGCTTGCCATTTGAAAAGGCAATGGCAGAGGCAGCTGAAAAGAGTTTCAGCTGAATCTCGTCGTCGAAGAACACGGGTGGGCTTGAAAAGGTTTAAATCTCCCCCCACTTGCGAGCAGGTGCCCCATAGCGTTTTAGGTCAGACCTCCGTCTAAACAGAGACGCTTTGAGATGCCCGCCCGCTGGTCCGGATCCCGGCTGCGCCAGGGTAAAAAAAAGAAAACCGACAGCAGGTCTTTCGGGAGTGATGATATGGATACAGTCCGGCCCCTCCAGAGTGTGAGGATTTCATGGTTGAGGGAGGTTTCTTCTTTGAAGACCTTCTTCTGCTGTCAAGCTGTCTTTTAGTTTCGTCCTGTTCCGTTATTATGGGGCTTATAAGATACTGACAGTATTATTTTTTAGTGGTGGGTCATGACCAGACTAAAGTCGGTAATTTCTGACGCCTGCCTCTCTCTCTCTCTCCTCTCTCTCTCTCTCTCTCTCTCTCTCTCTCTCCTCTCTCTCTCTCTTCCTCTCTGTCTCTCTCTGTCTCTCTCTTCTCTCTCTCTCTCTCTCTCTCTCTCTCTCTCTCCTCCTTCTCTCTCTCTCTCTCTCTCTCTCTCTCTCTCTCGCAACATAAAGAAACTAAATGTTTGCATGTGAACAGTTGTTGAAAGATAACCCTTGAACACCAAATCAAACCGTATACGGAGAATCTTGCCGATTCTTACTCTCTGTTCTTGCTCTGGATGTGTCTATCATTGGGCCTGACTTTGTACGGTACCATCTGATAGATTTGCCAGTATGGCTGATGACATATCGAAAGAACTGGGCAGAGAGGAAAACATACATGGGTATCGAACGTAACGAAGCGCTCACTTTTTTTTCAAAATGGTTTTCAGTTTGTTGCTTTTCACCGTGTCGGAAACACTCGGGCTTGGTGTTATGAAAAGACACATTGATGTGATAGAGCCGAATGTGTGTGTACGTGTGTGTGTGTGTGTGTGGGGGGGGGGGTAGCTGGATGGCTAGACGCACGTGAGCGCGCGTGTGTATGTGAGGACGTGCCTGCGCGGTCGTGCGCGCGAGCGTGTGGTGGTGTGTGTGTGTGTGTGTGTGTGTGTGTGTGTGTGTGTGTGTGTGTGTGTGTGTGTGTGTGTGTGTGTGTGTGTGTGCGCGCGCGCGCGTGTGTGTGTGTGTGTGTGTGTGTGTGTGTGTGTGTGTGTGTGTGTGTGTGTGTGTGTGTGTGTGTGTGTGTGTGTGTGTTTCTCTCTGTGCTAAGGAAAATAATTGCCGATGAAATGTACACTTTTTCCTCTAATTTGTTAAATGCTGACCCCATGAAGTAGACTTTTACGTTGACACATTAAACCTCTCTCTCTCTCTCTCTCTCTCTCTCTCTCTCTCTCTCTCTCTCTCTCTCTCTCTCTCTCTCTCTCTCGGGATAAATACTTTGCAGTCAAGCAAGCAGGACGTGTTTTTGTGGTCCTGCGAAGATTTGATAACCCTTGTTTATGTTTTGTCCGAATAATCATCCGAAAGTGGTCAAAAACAGACACATTTTAGGATGCCTTGTAGTAATCAAAGCTTTCGCGTAAAACTTGAAATGTTTCGTCCAATTTTCATAATGCTGTTGAAAAACAAAAAGTAAAAGATCAGAAATGCAAAATCGTATTGCCCTTTCACGCATGAGATTTCTTTACAGACTTGTCCTGTCGTATGATTGTGACCTTTGTGTGCATGATGGTTTTCATGTCAGGCATGCGGTGCACACTGACCGTGCAACCGAACTGGTGCAGTATGTGTATGCCTGGTAGGGAGGAAACGTCAGCGAATGTCAGTGTTGTTGCCCGCGTCCGTGTCAGCTTGCGGCGCCAAACCACAGTGACTATGGGGGGGGGGGGGGGGGGGGGGGGGGGGTATAAACAGACTGTCTGTCAACAAAATATGTCAATCCTTCTTCAGGACTTTTGTTATCCGTTTCTGGTGACCTTGAAGAAAACCCCAGTCCCCCAGTTGAAGAAATGTAAACATACAGGAAGAGGTCCATAGATCACCGCTTTGACAGTGCAGCGAATGGTGTACAGTCTCTTGTTTTGCTAATGTCTCCTCTATATCCATCCAACGTCAACATACTGCCGAGCAATTCAAGAACCGTGAAGAAAGAAACCTTGTTTGATAGAAAATGTGAATCTAGACTCGAAAAAGAAAACGGAACAACAACTCGAGCGACTCAGTAAAGCGATGAGAAAGGACCACATTGTGCTCTGTGGAATACAGAGGAAACAGACAGTGACCAATCAGGGAAGGACTGTCCACAGACTCTCGTTGACTCACTCAATCAGCATGACATATCAAGAGCTTGGTCTGGAGACGATTTTTCCTCCACATAGAGACTGGCTCAGAGAAGGCAGAACCAAAGTAGGCCATTGGTAAAGTTCTGAAGGAACACAGACATACGAATTCTGACCAGCAACAGAACGGTTCAGAGCAAACTGAACGATGTTGGTGCACGCCTCAATGACAACGTGACAGGGGAGCAGCGCCGCACTTTGACGGACCTTAAGACGGAGCATGCTGCAGAAACAATCACAGACGAAATGACGCCAGAGAACCAGGGCCTCCAGTGATCAGTCACAACAAGACTATGACCCACAGCGCATTACCTGTGCTGACAGTGATACTGAGGATTCAAACTCGTCAAATGCAGAAGTCGGAGACAGCATGACGGCGGCACAATCAACAGGTATGTAGGAGGCATTGGTACACAGACGACACAGACCTCTCATGGCTCTGACCCATCTCCCTCACGTCTTCTCTACGAAGTCGCAGGAACAATCGGAAATCCCGCCCGGACGACAAGCAATGACCTACACACAGGATGGGTGGCTCACGGGGACTGCGGAGAGTTGCCGCACACCTGTCATCACTACAGGTGAACAAGGCCAGGGCACAGGACCGGGGGAACGGGTGGTCATCCGACACTTGATGCTGCTGTGCAGGGATCACCACGGGGAAGGGGAGGGGGACGGCTGGTGGTCGTGGTCATGGGACCACGCCTCCAAGCTAAGGTGCTATAGCTGATGATGTAACACACATCCCAACCACGGATACCAGCTTAAGTAGCAAAAACCATGATTCCGCTTTCTGTGGCAGGACCAGAAACAATACAGCGAATGGAAGTTGTTCATTCTCTCTCTCTCTCTCTCTCTCTCTCTCTCTCTCCTCTCTCCTCTCTCTCCTCTCTCCTCTCTCTCCTCTTCTCTCTCTCTCTCTCTCTCTCTCTCTCTCCTCTCTCTCAGACAGAGAGAGAAAGTGTGTTTTTGTTGTTGTCTTCAATTTAACGTCTATCCACATAGTGATATTAGACGGTGAGA
>CM031611.1:82104832-82119832 GCA_018398815.1 Conus ventricosus | reverse complement strand
CTCAAAAAAAAAAAATCTAGTCTCCCGTGGAACTCTCTTCACCAGGGCCATCCACATCAAAGCTGAAAAATTCCACGGAGAACGAGGTGATTGCTGTGCATCCTTCGAAACTTCTCTTCCGGAGGTGATGGTTGTGTGTTTTGTTACCCCAATCCCCATCCCCATCCCCCGCCCCATCTCAACCCCCATCTCTCCTCCCATCCCCTGACTCCAGCCCTGCTGTCTCTCCCACCCGTCACCAACTCCTTTCCCTCTGGCACCTTTCACAGGGAGGAGTCCTGGCTGTCCCTTTGGACTTCGTTGGCACCGGCTGTTTGTGCTGTCTTCTAGTGCTCGCTGATGTTCTTTGGGTTAAATGACGGGTGAAAGACATTATATCACGTGGCATGCATTGCACGCGCTGAAATGTGTGCATGGCGGAGGTAGAAAAGGTGGATTGTATGAGTGAGAGCATGTTGAGAGAGGGTAACTGGGGGTGGGGGTGGGTGGGGAGGCGTGTCACAATGTGTATGTGTGTGTTGGGAGGGGGGGGGGGCGAATGATTGGGGTAGGGGGGGGCACGTGAGTGTGTGTGTGTGTGTGTGTGTGTGTGTGTGTGTGTGTGTGTGTGTGTGTGTGTGTGTGTGTGTGTGTGTGGAGTAAGACATATAATCCTCACCACTTAAGTATGCATTTACCTCTATGTGTCTCTCTGTTGGCTGGTCAGTCAGTCAGTCAGTGCGCATATCCATCTGCCTGTATCTATCTCTGTGACATTCTCTCTCTCTCTCTCTCTCCTCTCTCTCTCTCTCTCTCTCTATATATATATATATATATATATATAATATATATATATATATAATATATATATATATATATATATATATATATATATACACATATATATATATATGTATTTATATAGAGAGATATATATATATATATATATAGATATATAATCATTTCCTTTTCAAGGTATGAGGGTCATGGTGCAAACAAACAAAAAACTTTTACCTTCATCACTCAGACTTTATTCTTTCCCTCCTTTATTTCCTGTATATTCTCGCAGATGTCGTGTGAAATACTTTCAGACAGGTACTATAGACTTAACGCCGCACGTCCCATTTTTCTCACACACCCCCTCACCCCCCCCCCCCTCACCCCCCCCCCCCCCCCTTATTTTTCGGGGTGTATGCGTCCTCACCCATCTCCACCTTAGCACCATCTATCCCACTCACCTCTCACCCCTTCAATGCCATCCACCCCCTTCCGCTTACTATGAGGATCTTCTGCCATGCACCGTACCTCACACAATAATGCAGCGCCGGCGGTCAACTAAGCGTGCACGTGCTAATGGCTGTGGCCGTCACGCGCGGCGCGCTAAGCCTCATGGGAACAAAGATAGAGCACTCTTCAGACAGCAGTAAAATGTCACTCTAAAACAGCAGACTCTGAAAAATGGTAAACGTAATCGACGAGCTTGCTAACGATGCTTTCATTCCAAGAGCCATGTAGCCTCACACTTATCTCTCTTTAAACCCCAAGGGCAGGAACTCCGTGTGCAGCTTGCAGTTACTTTATCAACAATCAGACCAGTGCATGTTTGGCTCTGTTGCCACTAAAGGGAAAAAGACTTCCTACTATCGTCTCAACAAATTCTTTTTGGTCTTCCTTTTTTTTAAGATGATTGCGGCCCAGCCGTCCATGGGGGCGGGAGGGGACGGAGGGGGAGGAGAGAGCTTTTTGGTTGGTCTCTAAAATCAAGGGTCTGTTTTGGAAGACCAAACTATTGCACATGCTTTGTTTTTTCCGTCTGTGAATCCATCACACATCCATTCAGACATGGTTGATTTCCATCAGACTGTTCTTAGGTGGTTGTCCTTTGATGTTCTCCAGGACGAACAATCACGCAAAAACAATCTGTAGAATCTCAACCTTCTCGACCTTCTTGTGTGGATGAAAATCAGGGAGTAATTCATCCTCAAACACAAGGGGGCCGGATAGCTCAGTTGGTAGAGCGCCGGACTCGTGATCCTGGGGTTACGGGTTCGAATTTCGGTATAGGGGGATTTTTCCCTCGGAGTTAACATTGGTTCTGACTCCATTCCCCATATAGTCCTTCGAATGAGACTATAAACCGAGGTTCCGTGTGTGAACGCACGCATAACATCTTGCACACACGTAAAATCCCATCACCAACTTTCGGAAGAGAAGGCCAGTTTGGCCGTTGGTATGGATGACACGTGACACATATAGCATGCACCTTCCCCGAAGATGGAGTATGGCTGCCTTAATGGCGGGATAGAAAAGGGTCATAACACACAAAAACTCCACTGCCTGGCTATACAGGCAGTGTCCGCAGGAGTATCAGCCTGCGTACGCAGAAAGAAAGAAAGGAAAGAAAGAAAGAAAAATCCTCAAACACGAAAGTCCTCCAAGCTGCTCTCACCATTCCTTAGTTCAGGCCTCATATCATTTAATAAAGACTGAATGAGTCGCGAGCAATTGCAAACAACCTTTTGCAAATTTCTTCTTGTTATCGTCTTTATTCAGACAGATAGTAAAACGAGAGGGAGAAACCAATGAAGGAAGAGAAAGAAAAAAAAAATCATAAAAAATGTCCAGATAGAAGACAGGCAGTTTGTTAGATACATACATTGTCACACGGCTGATAAATGATATAACACTATGGCAATGCCATCTTTAAGCGCTTCATAAAGATCTGGACAATGTCTATCTGGACCATACACTTTAATATGTATTATGTTCTTATCAGGGTTACTGATGTTGATTAAACAAATACTATTTTGAATTCCATATCATTGTTAAACAATGAGTTTCCTGTAGACTGTATACTGTTCATGCAAAAAAGAAATCATGTATAATGCCATCTGACCTTGTAAGGAAGCTGGAGATCTGAATCCAAACTATGCCATGAAGAAAATGAGCCGACTGATGTATCTGTCATCGGTCAGGAAACACACCTCACCGTGTCTCACAGCTACCGAAACTGGGACAATCCATTGAAATAATATCACTTTTTTTCATTGTTTTCCTGTATTTATTTTATATTACCCGATGCTCTTTAAAAGATTTAAAGATGAGAATCAACCTTTCTAGTTGCATGGTCCTTCCTAGTTTTCACAGAAGGGTGAAAACATGGTGGGTAAAAGATCACAAATTCATGGTTATAAGGTTATACGTGATGAAAATACTGGATAAACTTCTTAAGAATATTGGTCTATCCATAAAAGAAAGATGCATAGAATAATAGAACTACAAAAGATGGAATAGACCTGCCCTTAAAAGAAATGCGCTTATATTGACAGAGCAACACAGGCGGAAGTGGATAACCTTTCAAGAGAGAAAAAAAGAATAGTTCTACAGTTTTAGAGCCCAGGTACAGCCCCCTCAAGGTTTGCTAGGCTACAAACACCATGGAATTGAATTGATGATACAGAAAAAAAAACAAAACTGAAGTGGGTCTGTTCTTAGACGAAAGGTGCATTCTATGATATACAAACAAAAATGGACCAGGCCCATCCTTTCGGGACTTGGATGTTGTGATGTGACATAGTGGAAAAGACACGACAGGTGAGCCCCAAGCGCGTGTTCAACCATTCACAGGAAAGTTTACGTAAGGCAGCCAATCACGTGGTCCGAAATAAACATTTAAAATTCATCGACGATAGAGACAAAAATGAAAAGAAAAAAAAAACCAAAGATGAGGTGTAAACAATCTAGTGTCTACTTCAGCGTATTCTCATTTGAAATCTACTTCATCTTCAGAACAAACAAGATAAATGGTGTTTGTCCTCCACACCTAAGGGTCATGGAAGGAAATTCTTTCTAATTGCGTTCAGCCATTGTTATTCCCCGTTCCCCCCAACACACCAGAAATAGTCGAGTCTTCTGATTGACGGGCGAAGCACTCGGATTTCCCTCTCTCTCGACACCCCATCCCACCACCACTCACACCACCTCATCACACTTCCTCTGTTTGTTCTGTCAGCCAATACAATATGGCCGACACTGCCAGCCAGAGGGAGAGGGGACTGGAAGAGAGAGAGAGTAGGGAACAGGGAGGAAAGCAGCTTACTGGGAAATGGGGGAGGGGGGGGGGGGGGGAGGGGAGGGGCAGGAGAGAGCGTAAGGGTTGGGGGTGCAAATCTGAAGGGGGAAAAAAAACGTGTCTTCTAAAACACAGAAGCAAGGTTGTAACACAGGCTTTTTCGCCCGTCACACGAACTTTCCCAGTAGAAAGGCAAGAGAGTGGAACAGACCCAATTTGTCTGCTGGTGTAAACCTTTCTCCATTTCCCTCCTCTCACAGCGTTCCGGTGTGTCGCTCTGTTTGCCGCTCTCTCTCTCTCTCTCTCTCTCTCTCTCTCCGCTCTCTCTCTCTCTCTCCTGGCCTCGCCGTTCCCTCTGGTGATGTTGGGGGCTGCTTGGGCCCCAGGGTCCCTGAGGACTGCTGTGGCTGAGTGAACACAGAAATGTTAAAAAGCCCGGGGATGAATCCCACTGGAGAGGGAGTCAAGCCTGACTGTACAACGGTGTATGACGGCTGGCTAGGTGGGAGGGTCGCATCTGACAATGTCAGGGTTGCTGACTGGGAAATTGTGTCCCCAGGAACCAGTTTTATCAAAGGTAGGAGAGAGAGGCTGTAAACATAGATGTTCCTGAGTTCTGGTAACCAGATCATAATGTTTTGAGAGAGAGAGAGAGAGAGAGAGAGAGAGAGAGAGAGAGAGAGATAGACAGACAGAGAGACAGAGAGAGAGAGACAGAGAGATAGATGTGCGTATGTGTTTATGTGTGTGTGTGTGTGTGTGTGTGTGTGTGTGTGTGTGTGTGTGTGTGTGTGTGTGTGTGTGTGTGTGTGTGTGTGCTCTCGCGCGAGCGTGCTTTGTGTGTGTGTGTGTGTGTGTGTGTGTGTGTGTGTGTGTGTGTGTGTGTGTGTGTGTGTGTGTGTGTACACGCGCGTGCGTTTTGTGTGTGTGTGTGTGTGTGTGTGTGTGGTGTGTGTGTGTGTGTGTGTGTGTGTGTGTGTGTGTGTGTGTGTGCGTGCGTGCGTGCGTGCGTGTGTGTGCATATGTGTGTGTGTGTTAATGTTTCTTATCCTCAAAGAGAGTGAGAGACAGACGGACACACACACACACACACACACACACACACACACACACACACACACACACACACACACACACACACACAGAGGCAGGGAGGCAGGCAGATGGACAGACACACAGACAGAAAGATACAAATAGAGACAGAGACAGAGATCTTGCTAAGAAAGAGAGAGAGAGATGAAAGAGAGAGAGAAAGGGAAAGAGAAGTTGAGCATTAGTGCGCAAGAGAGAGAGAGAGAGAGAGAGGAGAGAAGAGAGAGAGAGAGAGAGAGAGAAGACAGACAGACAGACAGACAGACAGACGACTGACAGATGGACAGACAGACAGATGGACAGACAGACAGAGAGAGAGGAAGTGAGACAGACAGACGGAGCTGGTTGGGACAGACAGATATAGAAGGGCTAAACTTGGATTCAGAGAAGAGAGAGAGAGACAGAGAGACAGAGAGAGCACAAAAGCAGAGCTACTTTCTGTCCTGGGGATTTCCATTCAGAACGAAGACCCAGTACAAGTCCTTGAAACCTGGAACAGCTGTTGACATTATTTTACCGATAGTTTGGAGAGTGCCAAACCAGCATCGTTGAATGAAGAACATGAACTCGTACAGGTACTGCAGGGGAACAGAATACTGCTTACTTCCCTTTTGTTGGGAGGAGGAGGAGGAGGAGGAGGAGGAGAAGGGAGAGGGGTTCGTGGTCTTCTTGGTCTAATATCTGCACGAAGATACGATGGGGTAGTTTTTAAACGTATGGTTGTTGCTGCTGCTGTTGTTTCAACCAGGCGTTGTCTTTTCCATTACTCTTTCCCCTGTCCTTGGAGAACTCGGAAGCAGGACTGTTTTCAAAATAAAGAACATGCTGCCCTCACTTTTCATTTATTTATCGATTGTTCCATCCCTTTATTTACTACAGATTTCTCAGAGTGAATCGCCTGTAAAACATTCAGTGATGCAAAATGAGCAAATGCTCACACAAATTTATGGTGTTAACCTTGGATGTTTTTGTATGGACACCACTGAGAAAGAAAATACATTTGATTTTTCTGTAACAGCATAAGTATTTCTAATTGTAAAACTGGAAAGTTCTTTTCAAAGAGCGTGATGTTTCTCGAAGACTCCAACAATTTGGCTAATTTGTGACATGTAGACATTGTGATAGATCTTTGTGTCCAAAGATAATGAACATAATTTGCATTCTTAATAATGTACTGGACACAATGATCTATAGACACGGTACACACATCACCATAATGTGACTGTCTGGTTTAGCACAAACGATCCTAAAATGTTTTGACATGATAGTTCCTGTTCTGATCCATGGTGTCTTTCTTTGGTTATGCCTTTTGCAGTAAATTTCTAGAATTCAGTTCAATGCCAGTGCAGGACATGACAGACAGATAAAATGCGGGGGTAGGGGGGGGAGGGGGAGGGGGTATTTAAGCAATGTTTTGGAATCCAGTACTTTCGGCTCATCAAGGATCTGGTTCTTGCGTGTTTCCAGTGCCAGAAAAATCACATCCCTCTGAGACGTTCTTCGTGAATGCCATCCACATCAAAGACACGATTCCATGGAGTGGAGAGTATATCAGTGCATCCTTTGCAACTTCTCTACCATAAGGGTGGTTGTCTGTTTTGTTACCCCTCCCCCCCCCCCCCCCCCCCCGCTCTCACATCCCCACTCCTGTCTTCTCAACCCTCAAGCCCCTCTTATCAACCCTGCCCCCATCTCTTGCCTTTGTCCCCCTACCTCCCCCCCCCCCCCCCCCCCCCACCACGTCCACCTTCGCACCGAGTTTGTCGTTGGGAAGAGTCTGGACTGTGTGTTGTATATCAAAGGTAGCGGCTATTTTGTGATGTCTGCTATCAAGTATTAATGATCCTCTTTTAACGTTTAGGTTAAATGATGCTTAAAGCCACATTAACACAGAAAAACGCAATGCGGTGGTGAGTAGGAATCAGGGGGAGATGGGGGGGGGGGAGGCAGACAGGTTGGGGTTGACAGAGGATGAGTGTGCACGTGATTGTGTGTGTGTGTGTATATATATATATGTGTGTGTGTGTGTGTGTGCGTGCGTGCGTGCGTGCGTGCGTGCGTGTGCGTGTGTGTGTGTGTGCAAACGTGTGAGTGTGTGTGTGTGCGTGTGTGTCTCTGTGTGTGTGTGTGTGTGTGTGTACTAACCCACCGGTATATTTATCACAGTGTAGCTATCTGTCAGTCAGTAATAATCAAATCTCTCTCTCTCTCTCTCTCTCTCTCTCTCTCTCCTCTCTCTCTCTCTCTCTCTCTCTCTCTCTCTCTCTCATACTGTGCATGTGATGACTGTGTTCTTCTTTTTCTATTTGTGAGGGCATGGTGTAAAGAAGCTTCTAACCCATCAAATTAAACATCGTCCTTTCACTCCTTCACACGGTCTATGTTCAAACAAGACATAGTGTGAAAGACTTTCACGCACGTACATTGTGAACGCCACAAATCCCTATTATCTCAACACCTTCCATCTCTTAGGTGTATGCTTCCTCATTCACCCTTTCACATCTTCTATTCCACTGGTACCCCATACTACCCACCTCTCAATATCATCAACACCCCCCTATCCCTCCCCCCTCACCACCAGGCCTACTGCCATTCACCGTGCCTCACACAATAATGAACGGCCGGCAGTCAACTAAGCGTGCACGTGCTAATGGCTGTGGCCGTCACGCGCGGCGCGCTAAGCCTCACGGGAACGGGAGGTGATGTATTTCACAGACAGCAATGTTCTGGCGCTCTAAACAAGAAACTCTGAAATAGTTATAAAGCATAATATGGCGAGCTTGCTGTTAATCCTTGCACTCCAAGAGCCATTCCATTCTCACACCTACGGTCTGGAGTTCTAAACCCATCTGGTAAGCACTCCATTGTCGGTCCTGCAATCACCTTGCCAGTGTCTGTCTTCGCCCATCTGACTCCCAAGGGTAGGGGAGGAAGAGGAGGGGCACATACAGAATATCTCTTTGGTGTGAGGTCAAAAGGTCCAACTAGCAGACATGCCCTGTTTTTAGTCCCTGCCAACCAATGGCACATATGTGAAAATGGTTGGCAGTGCATGATTCCAGACACTGTCTGTTTCCAGCAGGCTGCTTCATGGGTCCAGACAGTTTCCAGCAGGCTGCTTCATGATTCCAGACACTGTCTGTTTCCAACAGGCTGCTTCATGATTCCAGACACTGTCTGTTTCCAGCAGGCTGCTTCATGATGCCAGAGGTCTGTTTCCAGCAGGCTGCTTCATGATGCCAGAGGTCTGTTTCCAACAGGCTGCTTCATGATGCCAGAGGTCTGTTTCCAGCAGGCTGCTTCATGATGCCAGAGGTCTGTTTCCAACAGGCTGCTTCATGATGCCAGAGGTCTGTTTCCAACAGGCTGCTTCATGATGCCAGAGGTCTGTTTCCAGCAGGCTGCTTCATGATGCCAGAGGTCTGTTTCCAACAGGCTGCTTCATGATGCCAGAGGTCTGTTTCCAGAAGGCTGCTTCATGATGCCAGAGGTCTGTTTCCAGCAGGCTGCTTCATGATGCCAGAGGTCTGTTTCCAACAGGCTGCTTCATGATGCCAGAGGTCTGTTTCCAGAAGGCTGCTTCATGATGCCAGAGGTCTGTTTCCAGCAGGCTGCTTCATGATGCCAGAGGTCTGTTTCCAACAGGCTGCTTCATGATGCCAGACACTGTCTGTTTCCAGCAGGCTGCTTCATGATGCCAGACACTGTCTGTTTCCAACAGGCTGCTTCATGGGTCCAGACACTGTCTGTTTCCAACAGGCTGCTTCATGATGCCAGAGGTCTGTTTCCAACAGGCTGCTTCATGGGTCCAGACACTGTCTGTTTCCAGCAGGCTGCTTCATGATGCCAGAGGTCTGTTTCCAGCAGGCTGCTTCATGATGCCAGAGGTCTGTTTCCAGCAGGCTGCTTCATGATGCCAGACACTGTCTGTTTCCAGCAGGCTGCTTCATGATGCCAGACACTGTCTGTTTCCAACAGGCTGCTTCATGGGTCCAGACACTGTCTGTTTCCAACAGGCTGCTTCATGATGCCAGAGGTCTGTTTCCAACAGGCTGCTTCATGATGCCAGACACTGTCTGTTTCCAGCAGGCTGCTTCATGATGCCAGACACTGTCTGTTTCCAACAGGCTGCTTCATGATGCCAGACACTGTCTGTTTCCAGCAGGCTGCTTCATGATGCCAGAGGTCTGTTTCCAACAGGCTGCTTCATGATGCCAGACACTGTCTGTTTCCAACAGGCTGCTTCATGATGCCAGACACTGTCTGTTTCCAGCAGGCGGCTTCATGATGCCAGAGGTCTGTTTCCAACAGGCTGCTTCATGGGTCCAGACACTGTCTGTTTCCAGCAGGCTGCTTCATGATGCCAGACACTGTCTGTTTCCAGCAGGCTGCTTCATGATTCCTGACACTGTCTGTTTCCAACAGGCTGCTTCATGATTCCAGACACTGTCTGTTTCCAACAGGCTGCTTCATGATGCCAGAGGTCTGTTTCCAGCAGGCGGCTTCATGATGCCAGACACTGTCTGTTTCCAGCAGGCTGCTTCATGATGCCAGACACTGTCTGTTTCCAACAGGCTGCTTCATGATTCCTGACACTGTCTGTTTCCAACAGGCTGCTTCATGATGCCAGACACTGTCTGTTTCCAACAGGCTGCTTCATGATGCCAGACACTGTCTGTTTCCAACAGGCTGCTTCACAGGCTGGCGCCCTCTGGTGATTTCCAGGACACACCTTCACACTTCAAAAGCCCACAGAACCACTGCACCTTTCCTTGTGAGCAAGACTCCGGGATGAAGCCTTCCCTACACGTAGAATTACTGCAGTCAGCTCTTATTGTTCCGTGTGCAGTTCGTCTGATTTTATCACCATAATTGCTAAACCTTTTTCAGTCTAAAATATCATGAGTGACAGTTTAGTCGATAAAGAAGCCTTACCACAGTTCAAACAGCTTCTTCTGTCTTGAGACACAGGCTGTGAATGAGTGGTGGAGAAAAAGATGAAAGAAACAGTTGGCAAAACTGACAGTTGGAAAGGCAAACAGATAAACAGAGGCCGACACAGTCACACCGCAGACATGTTATGTGGAATGGACTGATGAACCCTTCATGTTTTACTGTTTAAAAAAAGTAAGTAATTCGTCTTCTTCTTCTTTTCTTCTTCTTCTTCTTCTTCTTTGATGTCGTCGTCGTCACTTTCAATGTCTCCTGTGGCAAAATGATGTTGAGGGCTTCATATTATTTGGACAAGCAGTTTGCAGACACTATGCGCCGAGTGTGCCCATTTATGATGAGGGAGGCATGGTCAAAACATTCAGGTCTCCTGTTTATAGAATATGGCCTTTATAAGTAGTTGGGGTGGGGGGGGTGGTGGAGGGATATGATCAAAGTGTCCAGTTCTCTGTTCGTGGAATGTGGAGGCTGATCAGCGGATATAAATATATATAAAAATATCATGTTATCTGGCCTTTTGCTCTTTCAAGAAAAGGTGTATGCTGAGAAACCTACATCTGTCTTTTCAGGACCAGGATGTCGTGTTGTCGTGGAAGAAACACGATGTATAAATCCCGAGCACTGCTCCTATCCCTCACGAAGATGTTAGCAGAATTTGGCGAATCACAAGCCCAACAAAAACATAACAGTTTTTAGAGGAAAGGAACGGAGATGAGAACCAAAACACACGACGTTCAGACAGTTAGACTCTACATCAGCTTATTTCCATTTAAAATCAACTTTATCTTCAAGACAAATCACAAATGTTGGTCCTAAATTCATGTTCACTCGTTGTTTTCGCCCAGTTATATCGACAGAGTTACGTCCCCTGATTCGTAGGTGAAGCACTCAGAAATTTCACTCTGAACACGCTGTTCCACTCATTACATTCCTTCCTCACGCTTCCTCTGTTTGTTTTGTCTGCAGGGACCCTTTCGCTAACACCGCCACCCAGACAGTGGAAGAAATGGAACAAAAAGCAGGGAGCAGGAAGGAGAGTGTTGAGGGGGGGGGGGGGGGGGGAAGGGTGGTAGGGGAAGGCGGGAATCAGGGAGGGAACAGGGACCTGAAATCTGAAAAGGTGTCCCTCCCACACATAGGAGCCACGCTTTTTCATTGGCTTTTTCGCCAGATACACGAGTTTCCCCCACAGAAGGCGTAGAGCGGAACAAACCTATTTGTCCACTGATCGAATCCTTTCTCCCACTTCCCTCCTCTCACAGCGTTTGATGCTCCGCTCTGCTTGCCACTCGCCTCAGGAGACATTATCTCTCCACAGCCGGTGGTGTTGGGGGCACTTTGGGTCCAATGTCTTGGGGGGGGGGGAGTGGGGGGGAGGTTGGGGGGAGGGGGGAGAGGGGGGAGGTGGGGGGAGGGCGGGCATCGTAAAGGTTGAGTGAGCACAGAAATGTTTGAAAAGCCCGGGGACGAATCCCACTTGAAAGCGGGAGTCAAGCCTGACCACCTCCAGATTTACGATGCTGTATGACAGCTAGGTGGGGGAACGGTGTCTGACAATGTGAGGATGCGACAGAAATAGTGTCTCTAAGACCAGATTTCACAGGCTGGAACTGTATGAAAAAGCAGATCAGTCCACAATGGAAATCTGATCATAAATTTCCGTTTACTTAATCCATTGTTTTACTGTAAAGGTGTGTGTGTCTCTGTTGACTGATTTTTTTCTTTTAGTTGTAGTATTTTCAGTGATGTGAATGTGATATATTGGACTATCACCAGCTTTTAGTTCATCCACTGCAAGTTATTTATGAGAGAGAGAGAGACAAAGAGAGAGGGGGGGAGAGGGGAGAGAGGGAGAGTTTAGTATTATTTGCTGCTGCTGCTGTCATCATTGTTGTTATAGCTGTTGTGATGCTAGTAAAAGTAGCAGTAGAGGTAGCTGTTCTTGCTACATCATCAGGAGCAGCAGCGACAGCAACAGCAGCTAAACTTTAACTATCATTGCCAGTACCATCATTATTTTCATCACCACCATAATCAAAACAGCTATCATCACCACCACTTCCATGATCAAAATCATCGCCTTCATGATCACCATTGCCATCGTTATCAGTAACAGAACTGTCCATCGTCATCATCATAGTCGCTATCACACGATGTGATGTGGTGGAGTTGATGGAATCATTTTTGCTTGTGACGCATCGTCCAGTACTCGACAAATTGTACCTAGCCCTACATTATCCAAACTTCAGTCACTTCCATTACTTCCTGGTTACTAACCACCACTGGCATCAGTTTGTGAATGATCGTCCAGCTTTGCGAATCCATGTCAAGTCTAAAGATGTCACAGATGTTTTCATCGCATTCCAAAACACTTCTGTGAGCCATTTTCTCTAACTTTAACTTTTTTTTAAATTCCAAGCAAGTGATTTTTTACTTCTCGCAGTTCTGTACTCCTACTTCTGTGTGTAATGAACTATAAAACGTGAGTACCTTATGAAGGAGATCCTTTTGGTTTGATAGAATATTGATCCTCTTAATCAGTCAATCCAGTCGTTTACGAAGATAATGTGGCTTCTCCACACTTAAAGAAATGACTTAAGACTTTTTCCGTTTGCTATTCACCTAGCTCGTGACTTATATAAGATTCATAGTAATTTCTCATCATATACGTGTATGTATTTGTGCCTATTCCTAAATTTAACTCGACTTCACAATTTCTTTTCATAACTGTATAAACTTCATCGTCCATCGTTAATCTATGTTTTTCCTTGAAGCACCTGAAATTATCTCAGAATTTACTTTCGTTCAAACGTAGGCTTGAAAAAAAATTCATCACGGTTAAAAAGAAAATAACTCCTCGATGTGTATTCCACACACCTTAGTATTCATCACATGCATCTTATAATATATTGTCCTACATTATTTCTATTATTTACGTGTATTCTATCTTAAAGAAAGATAAAATAAACTTGTAGCACGGCTTATGTCTTATACTCAGCCTGTACTTTCCATAGAGTTTCCAAAATGCTCTGTGAAATATCAGCATCCAGTGTCCATATCCTATCCGAATAGAGCCATTTCATCTTAAAACTTTTGAAAAATAGAGTCTGCCCAGTCCAGAATGATTGGTTTGTCGTCGCATGCAGCATGGAGAATTTCTGAATTTACGGCTCTCCAATTATCAGTCAAATCTAACATTGTCATGTCTATGTGTAACACCCTGACACCCCAAATATTGGCTGGCCTCCCCTTTTTCACAATCCACCTTGTCCCTGTTATTCCCCATTTCTCAGAGAGAGAGAGAGAGAGAGAGAGAGAGAGAGAGAGAGAGAGAGAGAGACAGACAGACAGACAGACAGACACAGACAGACAGACAGACAGACAGACAGAACATAAAAGCAGACCTACTTTCTGTACTGGGGATTTCCATTCAGAAGGAAGACTCAGTACAAGTCCTTGAAACCTGGAACAGCCGTTGACATTCACCGATAGTTTGGAGAGTGCCAAACCAGCATCGTTGAATGAAGAACATGAACACGTACAGGTACTGCGGGGAACAGAATACTGCTTACTTCCCTTTCACTAGGAGGAAGGAGAAAGGAGAGGGAGAGCCTCTTCGCCCGTCTAGTTTCTGTACAGAAGAATGTTTTGGGGCAGTGTGTGTGTGTGTGTGTGTGTGTGTGTGTGTGTGTGTGTGTGTGTGTGTGTGTGTGTGTGTGTGTGTGTGTGTGCGTGCGTGCGTGCGTGGGTGCGTGCGTGCGTGCGTGCGTGCGTGTGTGTGTGTGCGTGTGCGTGTATGTGTGTGTGTGTGCGTGCGTGCGTGTGTGTGCGTGCGTGCGTGTGTGTGTGTGTGTGTGTGCGTGTGTGCGTGTGTGTGTGTGCGCGCGCGCGCGCGCGGTGCGTGTGTGCGTTGCGTGCGTGTGTGCGTGCGTGTACACTCACGTGCGGTTATTCTTGCTGCTGCTTCATAAATGACCCCCCCCTCCTGCTTTACATGATTTTCACCCCTCCCTTTTGGGAACTTGCCCTTGAGAGCATGGTTGCTACACAAATAACACTTTCTTTTCTTTCATTTTATTTGCTTGCTTATCTATTCTTCCATGTAGTCAATCAGTCTAAATGTACTCAGCACTACATCGTTCCATGGAACATTCAATCGATGTGAAATTGGAAAGTGTCCGTTCTAATAAGACATTAAGGTTATATTTTAAAGATGTATGTGGACTGGCATTTAGAAAACAATTCATTTGATTTCATTTTAATGCTTGCAAGCATTTAGAAACAAATACATTTGATTTTATTGCAATGCTTGAACAACAATCTTTTTGTTAGAGTTTCATTAGAACATGTTTTCCAAACGAACTCTTCTTTTTACTTTCAGACAGCAGCGTGTCCCATTAAAGAAGAATATTTCATCCAACATGTTTTTGCAAAGTTGTGACATCGCAGGAAGTTTGACAGCATCTTAATTTCCAGTGAACAAAACTGAAGAACACAGTGCTTTTTTTTTTCAACTTTCATTTCATACATTCTGAAAATGTAGGATCTTAGTGTCCAGAAATGAAACTGAAGATCATGCCAAATTTTAGCATAATTTAATACATGCTGGTAATGTAGGATCTCGGTGCTAACAAACGAAACTGAAGAATATATTGCCATTTTAACTCTGATTTGGTATAGTACGGTAGAATAGGGTTTTAATTTCCAAAGCTAAACTTAAGAACACAATGTCAAAATTAACTGTTTATTGCTGTTGTCCCATCTTCGATGCCACCTCAGTGGGTGTTGCACCCACGCCGCTCATTCCGACTCCCCATCCGCCCCCCAAACTGAAATCACCATGAGAGCAGGGCATGAAGGGCCAGGAATTTAAGACATTTTTTTTTTTCAATAATGCTGATCGATGA
>CM031611.1:82084832-82099832 GCA_018398815.1 Conus ventricosus | reverse complement strand
ATACCGTTGTCACGAGTTTGTTACGAGGCCTATGACGATTGGCCCACCTAGGCTAGTAGAATTATTCATTTATTTATTGTCGTCGTTGTTGTCGTATATCCGTCCTTAATGTGGCTTGTGGTGTGGTTGCACCTTTGGTGTAGTTCAGCTCAGGTTAGGTTTACTTTCTCTCTCTCTCTCTCTAATTCCATGCCCGTGCAATTCATCCTGCAGGTTCACGGGTGGCTGGTATCTTTTTCTTGTACTGGCTGTCTCTATCGGCCTCTCACCTGTCTTTCACCTGCCGCACGTGCAAGGTTCCTCTTAGGCTTGAGGTATTCTCACCGTGACGTAGCGTGGCATGTTGGCCGCCATCGTTTAGGCAAGGTTTCTCTTCACTCGAGCGGAAGATGTCTCTGGGAGCGCCTGCTCCGGTCTTGGTTCTTCACCTTATCGTCGAAGGTACAGTCGGTACCTTCATTTCCTACAGTCGGCCTGTAGGAGGGAGACATCACTTCACCTTTTCCGCATCTGCGCTGCTGTCCTCTCGACTGGACAGAGGGCAGAGAGAGTCGTTTGACCCGCCTCTTTTGGGTCACCCACGGGTAGCTGGTAAGCATCAGTTTCGTGGTTTATTTGTTGTTGTTGTTGTTGTTTTTTTATGTTAGCCGGCTAATTCTTCTCTTTGCGCAATTTGTTTTGGTTTTCAAAATTATAAAAGAAATATTGTTTGAGACCACTTTTTCTGGTTAATTCAATCTTTAACCTGGCCAGTCAAAATTATATCTTAAAGTCTTTCTCCTTTTTATGCATTTGGCGATGCGGTAGTCCGTGGGGATGGGAGAGAACCTGGTGATTCAGGGTTGGTACTTGCTTGGTCTCGCTCGTCCGCCCCTGTCACAATTGCCGGTCTCACATTCTTCGGCCACCGTCTGTTTGTGTGTGCAGGAGAACGAGTTTTATGTTCGCGAGCGTGCGTATGCATGATTAGTTGTTTGGATGCGTGGTTGAAAATTTGTGTTATTTTGAAATGTTGCCATAAGATGTGGGGATAATTGTGCCATTGAATTATTATTATTTGCAAATGTGGTGGCAGATGTAAAGCCATGGTTGCTCTATTAGTTCAGTTCCTAAGAAAGGAAAATGTTAAACGTGAGTGAGAGAAGGATGAAGATGATTCACATTTGTTTTATATGCCTGTTAATTTAATGCCGTCTCTTACCTGCTTCGTATGAGAAGACTTTAACGAACATTCTGATTTGGTTGGTTTGCGCGTTATGCTGAAGTCTGTGTTGAGCTTATGTTGGTGTATTTAGTAGACCTCCCCTCGCCATCATGCGAGTGGTGTTAAGGTTTAACAGCATGTGTCAGACAGTACTGACTGCGGGGTTCCAGTACCCGTCTTTCTACTTTCCTCCCAGCTACCTTTTCCCTCTTCCCGGAGGCTTCACCCGGAGCACGCACTGGTTGGGGCCGCGCACTGGTTGGTAACGCACACTGGTTGGGGCCACGCACTGGTGGGGTCCACGCACTGGTTGAGGCCACGTACTGGTGGAAAAGCCGTGGACTCGGCTGGACGGTCCTGATCCCCGTCTGGACCTCCAGCAACAACGCCCCGTCCCCCGAGACGCGCTCTCCACCGTCTGTTTGTGCGTGTCAAAGGTGTTGGCCTTGAACAACTCTCTTCAAGAACGGACCGGTTTGGGGCACCTAGTGCGACAGGGTGTTCCCAGTGGACTTTGGAGAGGCAGGAGTGTGAGGGCACTGCATATCAGGGAAAGGGATGGGTGCTGGAATTATTTATTTGTGATTATGATTGTGTATGTCGTGTATTGAGATGCTTGATTGTGATTGTGCATGTTGTGCATGTTGGAATGCTTGATTGTGATTGTGCATGGTGCGTGCGTTGAAATATTTATTTGTGACTGCGTGTGTTGATGTGAATAAATAGGGTGTTGTATCGTAATCGTTCTTGTGTGGTCTCTGCGAGGCGTGTGAGGTCAGTCACTCCCTTCACTCCCATTACATCGATCCTGTCAGGGCAGACCTCCAGGGGTCGGTCGTGACAATTGTGGGGGCTCGTCCGGGAGTGAAGGGCTCTGACTGTCTCTCTCGTTTCGCGGAGTACCTGTTCAGTTCTGTCTGTTTTGTATATGTTTAGTCAGTTTGTCGTGTTTGTTCGTGGGTGGTTGGCTGGGTGACTCAGTGTGAAGGGAGTCTCTTGGTGGCCTGAGGGAACATCCGGTGTGACTGGGGAGTCGAGGTGAGACCAGGGGGAGTCGACCGCGACCAGACCTCCTCCTTCCGCCGGGTGCCTTACGCAGGTACGGCCGTAAGTCTTGCCTTTCTGTTGCCGCTCAGTCTGCCATTCCTGTTTTGTAGTTAGCCGGTTTTTTTTTTTACCGGGTTATTGAGTACAAGTAGGTGTATCGGACGTTAGTGTCATTTTTTTTTTTCTCCGGATTCCGTCTGCCAGTTTGTTTGTTTTTTTTTCCGGCCAGCCCACCGCACTGTTGCTCGTGCTGTGGAGCGCGGTGTTGCCAGAGTGGGAGCAGCCGGAACTTGTCCGCACACACGCACACACACACTACACAATTACACACACCCTAAAATATTTGTTTTCAAGTGGAATCGTCTTTCCCCCGTATTTGAAAACTGTAGGATATTGTTGTCATGGCGACGTCCGGTGCTGGTGGTATGGGCGACTCGTGCGTCGAAGAGAAAGGTCTTCAGAATGTAGTCCCTACTATTAGTACCAGCACTTCGATACAGTGACTTCCACTTATTCCAGTGCTGTAGCCGATAGTCCAGTGAGTACTTTCACTACTTCTTCACTAGGGGATCTTTCTGCTGAGACCCCGACTGGCGCTCGGAAGCGTCAGAGTATAGTGAAGCAACTGTGGGCTTCTGTTGAGTCACAGAAACCGAAGCCCTCTCTTCTCCATGCTTCCCCTCGTAAGGAGTATGCCCCGGGAGACTTTCCTCATGGGAAGGTCGAGACCAAGGGATGGGTCAGACGGGTCATCCTCCCGTGTCGGGAGTGGTGAACCCGCCCAGGACATCACCTCCGTCCTGATGTTTCTGGAGCGACAGCGACGGGAGGATGAGGCCCTCCGTAGGGAAGAGGTTGTCAGCAGGAAGCCCTACGTAAGGAAGAGGCTCTAGGCAGGAAGCTCTGCGTAGGGAAGAGCGCAGAGAGGGAGGCTGTCAGGCAGGAAGCCCTCCGTAGGGAAGAGCTAGACAGGCAGGAAGCTCTGCGTAGGGAAGAGCGCAGAGAGGAGGCTGCTCAGCGTAGGGAAGAGGCTGCCAGACAGGAAGCCCTCCGTCGGGAAGAGTTGGATCAGCGTAGAGAGGAGGCTGCCAGACAGGAGGCTCTACGCAGGGAAGAGATGGAACAACTTCTTTCGCGGGCTCCCGCATCTGTAAATCAGGGGGTTAATCACCAGGCAGGTGATAGAGTTAGAGGCCCAAAGTTAAAACTTCCAGAGTTCAGACCCAGTGAGGACATAGATATGTTCTTAGAGCATTTTGACAAGGTAGCTAGTTCATACCAATTGTCTGAGGAGCAAAAGGCCTTGCACCTTTTTTCGGATTGTCGGGTGCTGCAAGAGAGTGTGTGCTCACTCTAAATGAAGGCGCGTCTTATGCAGACATGCAGTTGGCTCTGCGTAAGCGTTTCCACCTTATCCAGAAACGTACAGGAGGAAGTTTAGGTCCATGAAAAAGCACAACGATGAGACCTTTGTGCAGTTTGGAGATAGGCTGCGCAAAACGCTAGGGTACTGGCGTCAGTTGGCTAAGCTGGAGCTGGGGGATCTGATTCTCATCGAACAGCTTACCAACACTGTGTCCCAGAGTTGAGGATTCGTATAGGCGAGACAGCACCTCAGGATTTCGCGGCTGCGATTCATACCGCTGAGGTGTTTGCGGAAGCCCGTAGGGCTTATGGGCACCGCCCAGATACGGACAGGAAGACCCCACAGGATTTGGTGGCAATAAGGCGCCGACGACTGCTAGCGAGTCGAACAAGGCAGGCAGTTCATCGGGGACCTCAGCACCCGATTTTGTTTTCTTGTGGTCGTCCCGGCCACATTATGAAAGATTGCCCTAAAGCCGCTGGTAGTCATGGGGCTAGTCCTTTCCAGCATCTCGCGCCTCGGCTAACGTGGGGTCCATCCAAGCTTCTGGTGGTACAGAGTGTCCAGTGTTTCTTTCTGTTGTTGGTTCATCCTTGGTCGACACCATCAGGGATTCGGGAGCATCAACACTCTTTGTGGATAAGGATTTAGTTTCCCTAAGGCCGGCGGGGCGCCAGTTACGATGTGTGCGGGTTGGAGGCTGGTTTTACCTCCACCCGTCCTTCAGTACTCGTTTCTATCTCCACCCCTATTTCTGTGGCGAAGTATGGGCCATCGCGGTGGAGCGACCTCTGTATTCCCTTATCATAGGGAATACTATCACCTTCGCAGACGGACGCAGTCAGTCCGTGTCTACGGATTTGCCCGTACAGGCGTGTGTGGGACTCACCACACGCGCCAAAGCTAAGAAGCAGGAACAGGAATTGCGTCCCGTTCTTCAGCCGATCTGTGACGAGGTTCTGGCAAGGGCCGATCCTGCTAGCATTATCCGTCTTCAGGCCAGGGACTTGGATGTCCAAGCCTACGACAACTTGTGGATCGTCCCGCTCAGTCGGCCCGACACGCCAAGGTGAGCTTTAAGCTCCACAAGGGGATCCTCTTTAGGGTTTTCACTCAAGCAGATCGTGTGGCCAAGCAGCTTGTCGTTCCCCAAAGCTTGAGAGAATCTGTTCTCCGGCAGGCCCACGATTCACCCATGGCAGGTCATATGGGCTCAAAGCGGACTCTCAAGCGAGTAAGACAAGACTTCTTCTGGCCGGGGATGAATTCTCAGGTTAGGCAGCACTGCCACAGTTGTGATGTCTGCCAACGGACAACGCCTAAGGGTCGCTTGAAGCGTGTTCCCCTAGGGTCAGTGCCACGGTTGGGGAGCCATTCAGCAAGGTTGGGGTCGACCTGGTGGGACCCTTTAATCCACCATCCAATCGCGGTCACCGCTACATTTCGGTAGCGGTAGACTATACGACTCGATGCCCAGAGGCTGCCCCGCTTGGGACTATCGATACCCCTACTATTGCTGAAGCTCTCCGGCAGATTTGGATGCGCACTGGCGTGCCAGGAAGAAGCACGGCCGGAAGTTTGTACTGGAGAGCGATCATCATCCTCTCCAGTGCCTGGACCGGATCCGGCCAGTCAGTCGTCGACTCATGAGTTAGGCAGTGGAACTGCAGAGTCATTTTCGCCATATCAAGGGTTCCAGCAATACGGATGCTGACTATCTTAGCCGAGCTCCGTAGTCAGCACATTGGAAAATCGGTCAGAGGGACACTTCCCCTCAACCAAGGTTGTATCCCCTTTTGGTCTCTGTATCAGGTGTAGTGACAGTTTTCACTTCAGTGATGTTAACGGTAGTGAATCGCCAATGGTTCGGATTGTTATTTTCATTGTTGGAAGGTTTGCTTAGTTGTTTGATAAATGTAGTATTATGTATCTCCCTGTGGAATTCTATCGTGGAATGTTTGTATTGGATTTGTCGTACTCTGTCGGTCACAGAGGGTTGGGTTCGGTCCCATTGTTGTGAATTTGCACATGCATCAAGGTTCAAAGGAGCACTGTATCTCAGAGAAACAGATGCTTTTAGAAGGGGGGTTTGTCACGAGTTTGTTACGAGGCCTATGACGATTGGCCCACCTAGGCTAGTAGAATTATTCATTTATTTATTGTCGTCGTTGTTGTCGTATATCCGTCCCTTAATGTGGCTTGTGGTGTGGTTGCACCTTTGGTGTAGTTCAGCTCAGGTTAGGTTTACTTTCTCTCTCTCTCTTCTAATTCCACTGCCCGTGCAATTCATCCTGCAGGTTCACGGGTGGCTGGTATCTTTTTCTTGTACTGGCTGTCTCTATCGGCCTCTCACCTGTCTTTCCACCTGCCGCACGTGCAAGGTTCCTCTTAGGCTTGAGGTATTCTCACCGTGACGTAGCGTGGCATGTTGGCCGCCATCGTTTAGGCAAGGTTTCTCTTCACTCGAGCGGAAGATGTCTCTGGGAGCGCTGCTCCGGTCTTGGTTCTTCACCTTATCGTCGAAGGTACAGTCGGTACCTTCATTTCCTACAGTCGGCCTGTAGGAGGGAGACATCACTTCACCTTTTTCCGCATCTGCGCTGCTGTCCTCTCGACTGGACAGAGGGCAGAGAGAGTCGTTTGACCCGCCTCTTTTGGGTCACCCACGGGTAGCTGGTAAGCATCAGTTTCGTGGTTTATTGTTGTTGTGTTTTGTTTTTTTTATGTTAGCCGGCTAATTCTTCTCTTTTGCGCAATTTGTTTTGGTTTTCAAAATTATAAAAGAAATATTGTTTGAGACCACTTTTTCTGGTTAATTCAATCTTTAACCTGGCCAGTCAAAATTTATATCTTAAAGTCTTTCTCCTTTTTATGCATTTGGCGATGCGGTAGTCGGTGGGGATGGGAGAGAACCTGGTGATCAGGGTTGGTACTTGCTTGGTCTCGCTCGTCCGCCCTGTCACAATTGCCGGTCTCACATTCTTCGGCCACCGTCTGTTTGTGTGTGCAAGGAGAACGAGTTTTATGTTCGCGAGCGTGCGTACGCATGATTAGTTGTTTGGATGCGTGGTTGAAAATTTGTGTTATTTTGAAATGTTGCCATAAGATGTGGGGATAATTGTGCCATTGAATTATTATTATTTGCAAATGTGTGGTGGCAGATGTAAAGCCATGGTTGCTCTATTAGTTCAGTTCCTAAGAAAGGAAAATGTTAAACGTGAGTGAGAGAAGGATGAAGATGATTCACATTTGTTTTATAGCCTGTTAATTTAATGCGTCTCTTACCTGCTTCGTATGAGAAGACTTTAACGAACATTCCTGATTTGGTTGGTTTGCCGCGTTATGCTGAAGTCTGTGTTGAGCTTATGTTGGTGTATTTAGTAGACCTCCCCTCGCCCATCATGCGAGTGGCTGTTAAGGTTTAACAGCATGTGTCAGACAGTACTGACTGCGGGGTTCCAGTACCCGTCTTTCTACTTTCCTCCCAGCTACCTTTTCCCTCTTCCCGGAGGCTTCACCGGAGCACGCACTGGTTGGGGCCGCGCACTGGTTGGTAACGCACACTGGTTGGGGCCACGCACTGGTGGGGGCCACGCACTGGTTGAGGCCACGTACTGGTGGAAAAGCGTGGACTCGGCTGGACGGTCCTGATCCCCGTCTGGGACCTCCAGCAACAACGCCCCGTCCCCCGAGACGCGCTCTCCACCGTCTGTTTGTGCGTGTCAAGGGTGTTGGCCTTGAACAACTCTCTTCAAGAACCGACCCGGTTTGGGGCACCTAGTGCGACAGGGTGTTCCCAGTGGACTTTGGAGAGGCAGGAGTGTGAGGGCACTGCATATCAGGGAAAGGGATGGGTGCTGGAATTATTATTTGTGATTATGATTGTGTATGTCGTGTATTGAGATGCTTGATTGTGATTGTGCATGTTGTGCGTGTTGCAATGCTGATTGTGATTGTGCATGGTGCGTGCGTTGAAATATTTATTTGTGACTGCGTGTGTTGATGTGAATAAATAGGGTGTTGTATCGTAATCGTTCTTGTGTGGTCTCTTGCGAGGCGTGTGAGGTCAGTCACTCCCTTCACTCCCACTTACATCGATCCTGTCAGGGCAGACCTCCAGGGGTCGGTCGTGACAACCGTTTTTACTCATAATTGGCCAAAGGAGATTTCTATTAATGGAATCGAAAGCTTTTTCAAAATCAATGAAAGCTAAATATAATTTTCGATTAAAAGAGAACTGTTTTTGAACTAAAGCCAACAAGGTGAACATGTGGTCAACAGTCGAATAACCCTTTTTAAACCAGCTTGATAATCACCCGTAATATTTTTATCCTCAAACCATTCTTGCAGTCTGTTATTAATTATCATCCCAAACATTTTACTACTAATGTTACTAAGAGAAATGCCCCTGTAATTGTTTGGATCATTCGCATCACCTTTTTTAAAAATTGGCACAATTATTGATTCTGTCCAACTGTCTGGGAGCACACCATCATTAAATAATTTGTTGAATAATTTAAGACAGAACTGCACAATATGGGTAGAAGAATTTTTAAACTGCTCTCCAATGATTCCATCAGGACCGGCTGCCTTGCGATTTTTTAATTTTTTAATTGCTAGTAATACTTCCTCTTCACTAATGGAGCGATTCATATAACCATCAGAGTCATCTTCAAACACCTCTTGATCTAACTGAATATCATCGTTGGATTGTAACAATGCTTGAAAATGTTGAAACCCACATCTATTGTAATGTTATTTCTAGGCTGTTTTCTTGTGGTGATATCCTGTGGACAACATCCCAAAACTCTTTCTGAGACTTTATAGATGTAACAAGCTTATCTATTATTGATTTATTGAACTCTTTCTCTTTTCTCTTTAATAAATGCTTATATTCACGCCTAGCTATCACATATGCAGTCCTGTCTGTGTCTTCCAACGAACGGCCACTAATTCTCAACAGCCTCCTGGTTTTTCTTTTCTCAACAAGACATTCTTGGTCATACCAGTCTTTTGACGCTCTTTCTTTCATAACGTGCACACGTTTTTTCATACATTCGGCGCTTTCAATTAAACATTCGTTAAACATATTTAGAGCATTGTTTATATCAGAATCAATTAAACTTATGGCAATATCAAGTTTTCAACTCGAATTTTCATTATCTAATGTATCACTAAACAACGAGGAGCATTCATCATTCCAAACAATTTTTTCTAAGGTATAATCTTGCATCTCTTAACCAATTTCTGCCAAGTTTCCCAATGGGGCAGCAATTTGAAAAGACAGCGGAAATGGTCACAATCTATACGTTCCAAACATTCAGTTCACATCTATCATACCAAAGAGCAAAAGTTCATTCGACAAAATAAACTAATCGTTGACACTGCAACCAGATTCAGAAACGTACGTATAGCAACCATTTTGGTCGCCTTTACATACGCCATTTAAAATTGACAAGTTCAAAGCAGTGCACATGTTTAATAATAACTTCCCATAATTATTTACAGTCTTATCTTGAGAACATCGGTTAATGTTGACGGAATGGCTATCATACTGCGCTTCAAAAACATCACACCCAGCAAAGTTCTGCGAAACATCAGAAGTTCTACTGTTCAGATCACCATTCAGAATGACATATACATCATTTGTTAACAAAAGATCAGTCAAACATTCTTCAAGCAAACTAACACCATTATCTAGTCAAAATGAACATAAAACGGGGAGCCTTCTGGTGGAATATACGAACAAACATACAAGATATCCTTTTCTGATTCAAACAACATTTTATCAATCAAGAACACAGACAAATTAGGACAATTCACTTCAACTGATTTCACATATGGGGTAAGCTCATTCTTTAGTAGACAAACCACGCCTCCCGATCTTCTTCCCTTTTTTGAAAATTTGACAGCAGGTTTACTAAATACTTTACAACCAGTAAGTAGATCATCACGGCAATCTTCAATGATGTTTCAATTAAACAGATAAATTCAAACTCACACAGAAATGAAACAAAACTGGGATCTCCAAATTTAGACATCAAACATTTTCGTTCCAAGTCAGAAAGGAAACAGATTTATGTACAATTGAACACGAAAAATTCGTCGTATGCTCACACGCGCAAAGCGTTGCCAGCTCCGCGCGGCACTGACACACAGAACGCCGCTCACGCGCGACACTGTCATCGGAGACCGGAGCGTCAAACGGTGTTAAGTTACTGGGATTCCCGTTTTCATTATTCCCCACCGTCAGACAAATTTGATCAGGTGGCCGGCCGTCTCCTATCTTGATTCCCTCAAGCTGCCATCTTCATTAAGGAAATACTTACATCCATCAATTAGTAGATGATCAAAAATCATCGAAGCTTTCTTTCCTTCAGCTCTTGCCTTTTTAAGATAGGGAGAGAGACCACGCCTGACTTCTCTGACTCTAAAGGAGAAATCCTCCCAACAAAGACATTGCTGCCTTTCAGCTTCCTTTGGCCTTAAGAATGCTTACTTTGTCTTTATAGAAAGAACAGCAGGCAATGATGGGGGAGTCAGGTTTCGATTTCAACCTGTGAACACGGTCAAATTCACGTCACGAGTAATGTCCAGTTTGTCAGTTAGCAAATCATGCACTTTTCCCTCAGCCTGTCATTGGACTCACCTTTTGGCCTGGCAATACATGAAAATTAGATTATTACGCTTTGAGCGACACTCCAGATCATCAGTCTTTCTTTCAAGTTGCTCACCTTAGCTAAGAGATCAGAATTTTTCCTTGAGAGTTCCATATTTTCCTTTCTCAAATATCCCACTCCTCACGCAGATCACTGAACCCACTGTGCAGTGCATCAAATTGGTCCCGAAGGTCCTTTAAGCTTTTGTCCAATCCATCAAACTTACAGTCCAACTTGTTCATGACGTCAGCGATCGTTGGCTGCTGAAGAGGGGGCGAAGTCGTCTGCCTGTTGTCCGGGGAAGCGCAAGTCCGGTCCGTGCTGGTCCTGCGTCCTGCAGTGGCAGTCTGACTGTTCACTCTCAGCTGCCGGAGGCTGTTGGGTCCCAGGGTTCTGTTCAATATCTCCGCAACGTAAAAGCAGACTGCCCCAGAACAGCAGCGAGAGGAGCAAGCCTGCCGTGACACCGCCAACCTTGTTTCGCAGTGTCAGAGTGGCGAACCTCATGGCAGTCTTTTTCGAGGCCCTCTTCAACACGAAGGCGATAAACTGTGGCAAAAAGGAGCCACATGACGCCCTAAAGACAAGAGGGGCTGAAGGCATGGCACCAAAACGGCTCGCTTGCAAAAGTACAAGTCACAACACGACGTCAGTCTCTTACAATTGACCAAAACAACGAGACAGTGCCAACACTGACCGTACTCTTCACGTCGCAGTTCACTCCCCTTGAGAGAGAGAGAGAGAGAGAGAGAGAGAGAGAGAGAGAGAGAGAGAGAGAGAGAGAGAGAGAGAGAGAGAGAGGAAGAGGAGAGAGAGAGAGAGAGAGGAATGCGAATGCGAATGTTTATTTAGATTTTAGGCCTAGGCCCTATCTGAAGGGGATGGTCATTCACACGACTCATATAATCTCACACGCACACCCATATATATACATAACATAACATATATACATAACATGGAATTTAGACACTGGTCATAAAGCATTTGTCATGCACCAAACAAAAAATAAAGTAAAGCATAACCAAACAAAACAAAGGAAAAAAAAGAAATATCAGTAGCATATGGTCCATCCATAGAACTTTTTTATGTTGAAGCAGTACACAAACGTTTTAAAGCTTTATAAGTGAATAGTGCTAAATTAGATAATACTCTCATTTCTACATGCCATAAGTAGATTAAACCTGAACTGGTATGGGTCATTATAATACTTGGGCTGAATATATCTTATCCTCAAATCACGAAGAACAGGGCAACACAGAATAATATGAATGGCATCTTCCTTAGAAACATGACACAAGCGACACCTAACTTCATCTGCTTTTCCACTGTATCTAAATCGGTGTCTGGCTATATCTGACACACCAAATCTAAGTTTTGTAAGAGCACTTTTAACATATCTGTTCATAACAATTTCAACACATGGTTCCACTAGATTTGTTATCTTAAATGCCCTATATTCAACAAATCGGTCACTGGTGTGCATGTGACTATGCCAGTCGTGCCACCTGCAGTCGATGATTCTTTGTTTAAAGAATTTAATAAAGAGAGAGAGAGAGAGAGAGAGAGAGAGAGAGAGAGAGAGAGAGAGAGAGAACGAACGAAATATCTTAATCAGTATAGGCCAAGGCCCCTTCTGATGAGGGTACAGTATAGGAATAGCCATTCATGCAACAAAGCAATGTTACATCGTCTGACAAGAAGAAGCTGACAGGAAAGTATACCTAATATGCACAGTAACTGTAACAGCTCAGTCCATTCAGCTGAGCAATATTGTGCGCCTCTTAATGGCTTGGTATAAGTACATGCAAATATTCTTTAATTAAAACTTCTTCATTTTGATTTGCCATAAGTAAAGCAGCTCAAAATGAACAAGGGTCTTCACAGAATTTCCTAGGCATGTAGTCATGCCGTAAATCCAGAAGTGCACAACAGCAAAGTAAAAAGTCTAATTCATCTTCATCAGCTTCTTTGCATAAAGGACACAGCATATCAATGTTTTTAGTCTTTGTATGTCGGTGCTGATGCACTTTTATATCCGTAATTCCGAACCTGAATCTTGCCAGAGAGAGAGAGAGAGAGAGAGAGAGAGAGAGAGAGAGAGAAGAGAGAGAGAGAGAGAGAGAGAGAGAGAGAGAGAGAGAGAGAGAGAGAGAGAGAGCATTCAACCCTGTAATAAGATTCATGAGATTGGAGATGTTGATCAACGTGCATGTCTTCGAGAAAACGCATTGAATAATTACTCTGCAGAAGGTTGCACAACGCAGTTATCCCGTTTCTTCGAGCCACAGAGCCTCTGTTGAAATAATACTCAGTTTGTTCCATTACGTTGCTTTATATGTGTTACTTTCCTTGTGTGAGCAGATTTCTGTTTGCCTTCATAGAAATGTGCATACGATTATAGAAAAACAAACACAAATGAAGGTGAATAGGCTTCTTCTTAACGGACACGTGCGTGCACTGAAAGAACGGGGTCATCCCGATAGATCCCCGCACCGATAGATCCCCGCACCGAACCGATAGATCCCCGCATCGGTAGATCCCCGCAAAGGGTTAGGGTTAGGGATCTATTGGTGTCGGGAGCTATCGAGGTGCACCCGAAAGAACAACAAACATACCCGCCATGACCGAAAAGTAGACGATGGTGTCCTGTCCCATTGATAAAGTGAACACAAGACCAGCAGGATACAGACTGACTAAGCTACCTCTTCAAATCAAGTGCATGCTGTGATACGAAGACAAAGATGGATTTGGACTTACGTTCCGGGACCCGCAGTGTCGTGACATAATAAAGGACACACAAAACACCAGGTGAATCCCGAGGACTTCCTCTACCAATCGTAAGGAAGTTAACAGAAGTCAATGAATCACGTGGTCCGACATGTACATGGGGTTTGTAAATAGAAGAGACAGAGAGAAAAAGCAAAGACAATTTCAAAAAAACAAAAAGAAAAAAAAAAGCTTAAGTTTTCAGTTCGTTTTGTTTTTCTGTTTAAAATCTATTCATCATCTATACAAACAAGACGAACATTTTTAGAGGCTTGGCGTCAAAAAAAAAACACAAAAAAACCCAACTGTTTCTAACGATGTTTAGCCATTGTTAGTTTCCCCAATATTCCAGAAATGGTAACGGGCACAGATTAGTAGGCGAAGTGCTCAGAATGTTCACTCTCAGCACGCTGTTCAACCCAAACATTGCGCCATCACCCTTCCTGCGTTTGTTCTGTCTGACAGGACCGTTTCACAAACATTGCCCCGCAGAGGGTGGAAGGACTAGAACAAAAAAAAAGCAGGAGAGTAGAGGGAGAGAAGTATGGATGGGGAGAGATACGAGGGGGGGGGGGACCCACAAGTGGTGCAACAGGGGGGACTCTGTAAAAAAAAAAATAAATAAAAAACATAAAAAAGACACCTTTCCAAACACAGGAGCTAAGCTTTATCATTGGCTTTATTGCCCAACACACGTGTTTTTTTCCCCAACAGAAGGCACGGGGCAGAACAAACCAGTTTGTTCCCTGGTCGAACCCTTTCTCCCGTTTCTCTCCCCTCACAGCGTTCCGCTGTGCCGCTCTGCCGATCATTCTCTCTGGCCACTCCGTTCCCTCCGGAGCAGGCGGTGTTGGGGGTAATTTGGGGCCCCCGATGTCTCTAGGGGAGGGGCGGGCATCAGCAGGGTTGAGTGAGCACAGAAATGTTAAAAAGCCCGGGGAGGAATCCCACTGGAGAGCGGGGAGTCAAGCCTGACCACCTCTAGATTTATGCTGCTGTATCGGTCGGGCGCGCTAGGTAGGGAATCTTTATCATACAATGCGAGGATGGGACGAAAATTGTGTACCCCGGAACCAAGTTTTTCATGGGCAGGAAAGAGTGACTGTGAGAGCAGGTCTCGCCGTGAGTGACGGTAACCTAATCATGTACATTTTTTTTTCTTAGCCTTGATTTTCGTCATAGAATGGTCTGTGTTTCTTGTTGTTTGATTTGTTAGATTGCATGTTTTCACTAATGTGACTGTGACACAATGGGACTTGACTGTTTTTTTGTTGACTTGCTGTCACCATATTTCAAAAAAGAAAGGAAGAAAAAAAAGCTGCTTAGTATCAGTTGCCTGACTGTTATTGTTGTTGTGATGCTGTTTACTGTTGTTGTTTTGATACTTATTACTGTTATTGTTTTGATACTAGTTACTGTTATTGTTGTTTTGATACTAGTTACTGTTATTGTTGTTTTGATACTAGTTACTGTTATTGTTTTGATACCAGTTACTGTTATTGTTGTTTACATACTAGTTACTGTTATTCTTGTTTCGATACTGTTACTGTCATTGTTGTTTTGATGCTAGTTACTGTTAGTGTTGTTTTGATACTAGTTACTGTTATTGTTGTTTTGATACTAGTTACTGTTATTGTTGTTTTGATATTGTTATTGCTGTTTACATACTAGTTACTGTCATTGTTGTTTTAGCGCCAGTGTTAGATGCCGTGTCCTTGCTAGTGTCACATCAGCCATCGATCATCATACACAAACCGAATACCTCCTAAAGGCCCAACCCTTTGTCCTCGTCCTGGGAGTGGGAGGCAGAAACGTGTGAACGTTTTCTTGCTATCAGACTGTAGAAGCTGCAGCAGTCCCAGCCAGTCAGTAGTGGATAACTCAATGTTCCAAGGAATCAAAGAAGAAAGAAACCGATGGATCAATATGGGAAATGAGGCTGCCTAGGAAAAAGTAAT